>JBBBDQ010001552.1:307500-487500 GCA_037127315.1 Ascarosepion bandense | reverse complement strand
TATGCTGTTTTTTCAGCGATTTAGTACATAATATATATATATATATATATATATATATATATATATATATATATATATATATACTAAATCTCTGAAAAAACATCATAGTATGAATGAAAAGGCCCCAAACTTAATAAAAAGAACTTTTCCCATCAAAGTGTTTATGCTATTATTAAGAGAAAGGATTCCAGTATCTTTTAATTATTAAAAAAATATTTAGTCTCTTGTAACAAACTCAACATTTTGGTAAAAAATTTGTTTTGATTTGTTACGATGAAAAACCTAATATTACGTTACACAGTGTTTTTTTTTTCGGTGACAAATGCAGTAATTTTGCAATTTTTGCAAAGATCCAAGGATTGTCAGATTTCAATAAAACTTTCAGGACATATTCATAAGTAAATGAAATTATTTTTTCAAATTATTATTCTTAAACAATCTTGGTAAAAATAGTAATATATATTTTTACATCTGTTAACCCCTCCCCACGTAAATTCCTGAAATTTTAAAACATAAAAATTTTGTTGCGAAAATTAGTTTTATTAGTTAAACGCAGGACTCATTGGGAAATGTAAATCATCTATTATTCTTTTGAAACGTTTTGCGTTTATATCCAAAAATCTTCTCCGAATAGTAAAATAAAAAAAATGCAATGAAACTATATCATTTAATTTGAGAAGCTTTTAGTTAAACGAAGGACTCATTGGGAAATGTAAATCATCTATTATTCTTTTGAAACGTTTTGCGTTTATATCCAAAAATCTGCTCCGAATAGTAAAATGAAAAAATGCAATGAAACTGTGATATCATTTAATTTGAGAAGATTTTAGTTAAACGCAGGACTCATTGGGAAATGTAAATCATCTATTATTCTTTTGAAACGTTTTGCGTTTATATCCAAAAATCTGCTCCGAATATTAAAATAAAAAAATGCAATGAAATTATGATATCATTTAATTTGATAAGCTTTTAGTTAAACGAAGGACTCATTGGGAAATGTAAATCATCTATTATTCTTTTGAAACGTTTTGCGTTTATATCCAAAAATCTTCTCCGAATAGTAAAATAAAAAAATGCAATGAAATTATGATATCATTTAATTTGATAAGCTTTTAGTTAAACGCAGAACTCATTGGGAAATGTAAATCATCTATTATTCTCTTGAAACGTTTTGCGTTTATATCCAAAAATCTTCTCCGAATAGTAAAATAAAAAAATGCAATGAAACTGTGATATCATTTAATTTGATAAGCTTTTAGTTAAACGAAGGACTCATTGGGAAATGTAAATCATCTGTTATTCTTTTGAAACGTTTTGCGTTTATATCCAAAAATCTTCTCCGAATATTAAAATAAAAAAATGCAATGAAACTATGATATCATTTAATTTGAGAAGCTTTTAGTTAAACGAAGGACTCATTGGGAAATGTAAATCATCTATTATTCTTTTGAAACGTTTTGCGTTTATATCCAAAATCTGCTCCGAATATTAAAATAAAAAAATGCAATGTATCTATGATATCCTTTAATTTAATAATCTTTTAATTCGTTTAAATATAATATAAATTAAGGACATTATAGTCTGAAAAAAAATTTTCGATTATAATATAATTTTAAAAAAATTGTTTTCAACTTTTTAATATCATATTTTATAAAGATTCATAAATATTTTTTAAATATTTCAAAATTTTGTTGTCGTTATTAAGTGAAGATTACATTTACTAAACGAAAATTAAAATGCAATACAAATCGTCCTGACTTTGTATTTTTTTTCATTTTTTTTTTTGTCCATTTGAAATTTACTTTTACATAGTCATTTCTATGTGTACATTAAAAAGTCATGTGTTTCAGAGTTTCTCTTTTTACAGAAAACAAATTGTTCAATGATGTCACTTGTGATCTCCATAAGCTTATCTTATCTCATCTGTCAAGCTTTCAGCACATTTCAATTAGGTGGAAAGGCTAAAAAAGTTAAACTCTGTGTTTAAGAAAGAATTTTGTGATAAATTTCATGTTATTAATAATTAATACTTGTGTAAATCAGATTAATTTAACATTACATTTGCTAATTTTCCAAAAATAATGTGTCACAGATGTATACTTTATTTTTGTAAGATTTTTAATACCGAAAATTAAGTCTTGTTTACAAATGTGTCTATCACTCAAAAATGGCCGAAAATTTAAAAGATTAAAAATAAATCTCAAAATTTTAGATTCCAATCAATATAATTTTTGTTTAAATATACCAGAGTATTTTGCTTACTGGAAATTGCAAATTTAATCATTTAGCTTTCAATTAAAAAAACGTTTTTTTATTTTTTTAAATTCAAATTAGTTATCGAAAATGAATGTATGTACTTATATATATATATATATATATGTATCTATCTGTGTGTGTGTGTGTGTGTGTGTGTGTGTGTGCGTGTGTGCGTGTGTGTGTGTGTGTCCATGGATGAGCTTACCAAAAAATACAATTATAAATATTGCAAAGTCGAATTCTATTGACATCGAAGACCGAATTTAACCTCATCACCACTATTATTTCTAAGGTCAAAAAAATTTTTGTACTTTTCCCTAAAATCGATATCTCAATCCATTTGGCTCGAAATTGCTTCATTTAGCTTATACTGCCATACCACGTACTTTGATGACCTCTAGTTACAGGTGAGTGTCATGTGAGATTTCATGCCAATATAGTAAGCTCAATATCTCATTCTGTTTTGCTAGAAATTGCTTCATTTAGCATGCTCTGCTCTTTAGCAACCTCTGGTGAACTCAACTACCCAAATCAATCTCACATAATGCATATCATAAATGGTTATTTAATAAGTTTTCATGCCAAACATTAAGTCACTTGGTCTTATCGTCTGAGTACGATTGAGGCACGGACACAAAAAGCGAAGCCTCTAAAATTACGAATTTACTGATGTAAGAGTTCAAATTGATATATATATATATATATATATATATATTAGTCATCCACATACAAGCCTGTTTCGCTTTATCACAGATCATCAGTGTGGCTAGACATATCCACTTGCCTCCAGCCGGGATCGAAACTCGACCGATTTGGTGTCAGTCGGAGTCTCTACTCCCTAAACCATCGGCGCATGGGGTCAGAGAAGGGAAATTTTAACGTCTTGTATGTAAGCAGTGTATACAGACGCCAGTCACCGAGAGAACGCAAGTCATTTCCGAAGAGTCACGCATTATAGCTGAAGTGGAAACTGTTTTTAAAATTTTATATATATATATATATATATATATATATATATAGTTATTAATATTTATACTTTAATTTTATATATATATAAACATTGTTTTAAGAAAGATATGAACTCAATAGACAGACAAGAATGTCTTAAAATAGTAGAAGAATAAAAAGCAAGTGGAAATAAATGAAAACACTGGTAAGAAAATTTATCCAATCGAATACTTGTGATCCAACATTTTTGTTAACCATTTCACTCAGTCACACAGTTAAGTGTATCAATGATACAAGATTTAGGGAATGTATACAACACTATTGTTTATATATCCCGGCCACAAGCAAGTGGATGTGTCTAGCCACACTGATGATCTATGATACAGCGAAACAGGCTTGTATGTGGATGACTAATATATATATATATATATATATATATATATATATATTGTAATTTTGTTATTACAATGGTTTATAAAAGGTTAATATCGCATGAAAATATTTGCATAGTGATATTATGCTTTTATAAACCATTGTTATAACAAAATTACAATATTAAGCTCTACTCTCTATGGAGCACTCTTTATAAATGTAAATGCTTGAACAGTGGGTTTTAATCTACGTGTTATTTCATGGTAAATCGGAAGTTTAGGCCTATTTCAGCCGAACCGTCATCAGCTTTCGTCTTTATTGTATAAAGGATTTTACACGAATGAGATTCACAAATACCTAAAAAAAACGAATAAAATAACGGTCGCTCCCTTTAAAAAGAAAATTTAAGGAAAAAAAAATACATCAGTTCGGCGAACACACACACATATTCATACATAAGTATATATATACGCAACATATAATCAGAGGACACGCGTAATGGCGGATGTCAACAAAAGTTCGAAGATACATTCAACCTGACAGTTGGATTGCAGACCCGTAGATTTGAAACGTAAAGAAAGTGGGTTAGGTGTGTGTGTGTGTGTGTGTGTCTGTGTGTGTGTGTGTGTGTGTGTGTGTGTGTGTGTGTGTGTGTGTGTGTCTGAGAGAGAGAGAGAGAGAGAGAGAGAGCTTAAAAAGAAAGGGTATGTATCTTAAAGCGTAAACGAAAAGGGAAGAAGAAGAAAGAAAAGAGGAATAAATTTAGAATCAAAAGAAAAGATGATAGGAGAAAATGAAAATAAAAAAATTAAATAAATATAAATTAACGGTGAAAGGATAAGAAATTGGAGTGTAAAAAAATTAAAAATATATTTAAGAGATAATCCGTTAATCTGTTGTGATCATAAAATACTCACACGACTATATAAACAAAATTATACTAATTATACAATCAACAAAACAAATATAATACAATATAAAATTTAAAAATTAAAAAAAAATTTAATTTGAAAGTAAGCCTAATTATTCTATTTAAATTTAGTTGTTTAAACTTAATTATTTAGTTTAAAAATAAATGTACATATTACTAGTGAAAGGATAAGAAATTTGAATTTAAAAAAACCTAAGAAAATTAAACAATTAAAATATAATAGTTAATCAATCCGCTTGAATCATAATTACCACCCCACCCACACCCAACTATATAATCAAAATTATACTAATTATTCGGTTAACAATACAATACTACTACTAATAATAATGCCATAATGTAGGTAAATTTATCGGTCAACAGTACAGTTATAATACCGTATAACTTTAGTACTGTAAAAAACATATATATGTACACATACAACTCACACACACGCGTAAATAGGTACACACATACCTGCATACACATATATGTGTATACCTATATATGTACACGTATACAGATACATATATACATATACACACATCCGAACACACACATATATATGCACTCAAACACCAGCAAAAACAAATACGTAAGCAATACCATAGACATAAAAACCCGTATTGTGCTCTCTGGAGAAAAAAAATTTAAAAACAGTTTCCACTTCTGCTATATGCGTGACTCTTCAGAAATGAATCGAGTTCTCTCGGTGACTGGCGTGTGTATACACTGCTTATATACAACACGTTAAAATTTCCCTTCACTGATTCCATGCGTCGATGACTTAGGGAGAAGTGACTCCGACTGACACCAAATCGGTCGAGTTTCGATCCCGGCCAGAAGCAAGTGGATGCGTCTAGCCACACTGATGAGCTGTGATACAGCGAAACAGCCTTGTATGTGGATGACTAATATATATATATATATATATATATAAACCTAATATATATATATATATAAACCTCGACATATATAACAATGTCTAACAATTAAACAATATATATTCTGTAGAATAGTGTGATGTGTGTAAAGTCTTCAGAGGAATAAATGAAGGGCTAAAAGCTTAACATAGTTTAAACCGGCTCCTGTGTTGACATTTAAAAATTAGTTCCCTCCTCAGATTCAGCAGATCCAATTGGTTTTTGTGTTTTACAATAGTTATCTTTTCATCCAGGCATAAGTGACAGCAATCTTTGAAGTTGGTGGGCGTGTTGGATTTTTTAATGATATTCCATTTAATTATGGGGGTTAGACCAGAGATATTTTATAGAGCTGTCTGGTTTCTTAGTCCAGGGTTGGAAAAGGAGTGTGTGTGATTGTACAACCCTTGTTTCCAAGCACCTGCAGAAATACCAATGTAGTATTTTTTCAAGTTTGTATTTTATTTTGGGTATATCATGGCTTGATATACCACACTTTCTGTCATACACTCTCCACCCACTCTCCACTCATTTATATATATTTGTTTCACCCCAAGCAAGGCGGTAAAGCTACTAAGACACAGGGGGTTACTGGGTGTGGAAGATTTATAAAAACAGAAATAAGTACAAGAACGAAAGAAGACAATCAAAAGGACAGTAGAAAGTGGTTGACGATGGATTTAATTTTTTTGAAGATTAAAATTTGATGGAAAGCATGAAGCCGGAAGAAAGTTCCACAATCGATAAATACTATAAAAGTTTAAGTTACAGTTACATCTAGTCATATATTCGTGAGACCTCGTCGCTAGTCTAATACTGGGCTTAAATTCATAATGTCTAGGTACACTGGGGAAGTTGTTGCCATTAAAGTATTTATAGAAACGGCACAATGAAGTAACTTTACGTCTGTAGAAAAGTGACTCAAGCTGAGACGTCAGATCAAGACCAATAATATTGCTGATTCTTCTTTGGATTTTATCAAGGATCTCTAGATACATGGCAGAATCACGACCATACATGGCAGCAATATCCTAAGTATGGAAGAATGATAGATTTATAGATATGTAAGATATATTTAGGAGAGCAAAATTGTCTATCGCGACACAGTGAAACAACTTTCTTAGCAGCTAACCTAGCAAGGGATTCAATATAGCTTTTTCACTTCATGTCAGCCGAGAACGCTAGTCTGAATCCCCCCTGAGGTTAGCATCAGTCATACTGTTAAAAAAAAAGAAAGGGGTTTATCAGATAACTAATAGAGATCAGTTTAGTGTTTGACTTATTTATAAATAAAATGTTGCATTTAATATTTTGCATAACAAAATCTGATATGTCTGAAACAAATTATCAGTATTTCAAATAAAGAGAGATACTAATTATTGATTGCAGATAAATATTAATTATTGATTGGAAATTAAAATTAAAATAAAAAAATAAGCATTTTGTTATATTTACGTATGCACACTCATTTTTGTATTTACGATCTGTTTTATTTTAAAATTAAAAGATAATGTATATAAGTGCTAAAATTTTGGCAGACATGTTTTTTACTAGTTTAATGATGTTTTGCCGATATTTTAGTTATAGTCTGCTTTAATGAATATTTTTTGTATACTAGCGGGAAAAAGAAAACAAAGGTAACTGATCTGTTTATTTTGGGATCTTCTCGAACGTATGCAAATTGACTCGTTTGGTTTTACCCACTCATAAAAGAGCGAAATCACGCTTTTCTAAAAGGTTTTTTTTTTTTAACCTATTTTTTTAAAACATGAATTTTTATATGACCGCAAGAAAATATCGAAATTTTAAAGAGTCGAATTAAATTTAAAACCCCTTATTAAGACACTTACTGGTCGTTTGAAAATTGCTTTACAAAAAAAAAAAAAAAAAAAAGAAAAAAAGAAAAAAAAAATTGACAGCTACGATGAAAATAGGTGGGGTATTCTTTTCGTTGGACTTGTAAGTACAAAAATCCCCTTATTATATCAGTCAGTTAAAGTGCCATACGTGATACACGCTTGGGCGATCATGTCTCTTTCGAGACAAGACTGACTGGGCAGAAGATTATCCCGCAGTAGGTTGCCATTGCTTTCTGCGGTAGACTTGTTGCCGACCAAGGCTATAGAACCCAATCTGTCCTGTTATTTAACCCATAACTGGAGGGAAAAGAAATTTATTATATTAGTTTCTCTCTCTTATTTCTATAAGTATCGAGCCTTTGTCGTTTGTTTCCTTCACTGTCTTGTATACATTGTTAACCTTCATATCGAACTTGTTGTCGCCTGTTTCCGAACTGAAGAAATTTAAAGTACTGCACGACCAATTTGCCTTCCTTTATTTTGCTGTTTCTAGTATTATCGTCCCGTAAATGTTTGAGATCGCAGGCGTCTACTTCCAATTTATTTTTTCCACGTGGAATGGGGTAAGAAATGGCTCGTAAATTTTAATGCTTCCAAAACGAAGCTGCTATCTAATAACCACCACAGATAATCGTTCCTCCCGCCCATTAACATTGATTAGGTTTCTCTCCCTAAAAGTAAAACACTGCGTCTCCTCGGATTAACTCTCACATTAGACTTCAAGTGGAATAACTATATAGAATCCATAGCTAAATCCGCTGCTAAGAAAGTCGGTTCTCTGTGTAGGGCCAGGAAGTTTTTCCCATCCGAAACGATCCTGCACATATACAAATCTGCTATCCGCCCGTGCATTGAATATTGCTGCCACATCTGGTCGGGTGCTCCCGCTATCCACCTAGGTGTCCTCGACTAAATCCAACGGAGAATCTGTAATGTGATCGATCCCGACTGGACAGATAGGATACCGATGCAGTGTGGCTTCCCTGTGTCTCTTCTACAAATACTTTCACGGCTTCTGCTCCGATGAACTTAGCTCACTGGTACCCCCTATATATGAATTTTCTCAAGCCACAAGATTAGCAACTAGGTCCCACCCTGTTACTGTGAAACCAATAAATTGTAAACGAAAATTCTACTGCATCAGCTTCTTTTCTCGCACTTCCCGCCTGTAGAATTCTCTTCCGCATAATTGCTTTCCCGGCAGCTACAATCTCCAAGAATTTAAATGTAAAGTCAATAGTCATTTCCTGTCTCACTAACTTACATCCTCTCTCTCATGCTTTTTCTTCGTCCGCCCCACTCTCATCAGTATTCTCTTCCTTCTCCTACTCACTTCCTGACACCCCCTGCAACCTCTCACTCCTCATAATATTCCTCCTATGTAACCCCCTGCACAACAGTGGCAGTAAAATGCCTTGCTTGGGGCGACATGATTATTAAAAAAAAAATGCAGAAATTCACACAATATAACACAGGAAGATGATTTCTCCAACATGCTCAGATTTCACAAATCTTATAACTTAAGAAATTCAGTCATTTCAAGCTCTTGGGGAATAGGCGTTTTAATCGAGTCACTATCTCTCGATAGATTGCTAAAGAGCTTCTATTTGTTTATTAGCACACCAACAGGTTTTGATTTCAGTGTTGTCATTTTCCTAGACTGGTTGTCAACCAAGGCTAGTGAGCTCAGTCTGTCCTGCATATATGAGGAGATAAGAGACTGATTCATGCTTTTCGAAAAGATATTTGTGCGCAATTGAAATTAACGAACGAAATTCGAGTTCGTCTTGTCGATTCCTCTTTCCGAGCTGCTAACCGCTACACTACCCCCAAGTTCTAACGCGAGAATATTTGCTCAAATAGAAGTATACCAATTTCGATTAACCCATGAGTACGACGATAGACTACATCCGGCAGCAAGGCCTATGATTGGGAGATTTGAGGTTTAAAGATGTGTGGAACCATATCTCAATTGCTGTTGCTCACAGGTCCACCCTGATCCGGGGTGGTAGCACCTGTTCGGATCGCAAATAGTGAACCCCTCCCCCCCAAAAAATCACTGTGAAAGTAGAAAAAACATATTTATAGAAATATGGCCAACATTTTATAGTAAAATGGCCAACAATACATTTTATCTCTGGTTGAAAGCATGCAACTGCATTTAAAATATATTTACTTGGATTCATAAAATTTGTATTCAAAATATTTTGATTTCAATATTAAATAACCCATAAATTTCGCTAAACAAAATCCACAAACAACCAACATAAAAAATCTCTTTCATGACATTAATCCTTTTTTTTTTTTTTTTTATAAGCGTTTCACCCCGAGTAAGGCATGTCACTGCCACTACTGTGCAGGGGGCTACGTAGAGTGGAGAAAGGCTGATTAAATATAGGAAATAACAGAGGGTGGGTGATAGGCGGGTGAGGATACCGAGAATGAGGGTTGGGTAGATGAGAGTGTTGTGAGAATAGTTGGGAGTTAGTGTGATAGGAGGTGTCTATTGACCCTACATTTAAACACCTAGAGATTGTAACTGTCGGGAAAGCAGACTTGTGGAAGGGAGTTCCACAGGCGGGAAGCGCGAGAAAAGAAGCTGTTGGAGTAGAATTTACGGTTACATCTTATCTGTTTAACTGTAAAAGGGTGGGACCTAGTTGCTAATCTAGTATCTCGTGTAAATTCGTGCTTAGGCGGCACCAGTGATCTAAGCTCATCGGAGCAGAAGCCATGAAAGTACTTGTAGAAGAGGCACAGGGAAGCTACATCACGCCAGTGTGAGAGCGGCTGCAGCCGGTCTGCCAAGTCAGTATCAACCACGTTACAGATCCTCCTTTGTATTTTGTCAAGAAGCCCAAGGAGAGCAGCAGGGGCACCCGACCAGATATGGCAGCAATATTCAATACACGGGCGGATGGTTGATTTGTATATGTGCAGCTTATAATCATTAATCCTTATAATCATTAATCCTTATAATCATTAATCCACATAATATCCTATCATTTCTCAAAGAAATCAAACTGTATTCCAAAGTATAACTTAATCAAAACTACAACATAAAACACCCATAATCCCCATCTCTAGTAATTATGTCTACGCAAACCTATATATGCACAAAAGCTGAGTATCATTTACCATGTATTCAACTGTGAAAGCAGAATAACATATAATTTTTTATTACTTCAAAGCTCCTAAGAAAATTAAATATCTGCATTAAATGTTCCATAAAGTGTTGATGTGCTGTTAAACAAACAAACCAATTTCTCTTTGGTTACTTCATACCACATTTATTGTGATATCATTGGCTTATACAAACAGCATTACTTAAATCGAATTGTTGTCTATTATAGAATAAGGATCATTTTGGGGGGAAATATTTTTTCTAGTTTAACCTTCTTTAGACATTTTTAGGCCGTGCCACTGATGCGCAGGGGGCTACATAAGGGTAAAAGATTAGATAGGAGCAGAGTAAAGAGAAAGACGAACCAGTTGCAGGGGGTGTCAGAGAAAGGAGCAAGAGAAGGATGGGAATACAGGTGTGATGACAGTTGCAAAGTTAGAAAGTAAGAAAAAATATACAGGGTGATCTAGAAAGAACTTGAGTTTGCCAGAATCTAAAAATATTGGTTTGTTATAGCTAAACAAAGAGCAAACGGGCATATACATATTTAAATAGAGAAAAAAGTTAAATTAATTACTAAACTATTTATATTTATGTCTATTCTTAATTTAAAATAAATAATTTAAAAAAGCAAGTTCGCCCTAAAGAAAGGCGATGATGCCACTAAGACACAAAGGTTACTGAAAGTGTAAGAGAAGGAGAAAAGTTTAGATGGAAATGAAAACCCAATTCTATACAGGAAACAAAGGATAGACCATTATGCCTGTTCAAAAGACTGGGGAGGAGTGTGAACTGGGATATACCTAAAATGTTTTTGTTATAGGAAGACACACCTATTCCTCAGATAATGGACTCTCCCTCCTATATTAATAAGAGTTAACAGGAATTTAACAGGAGACGTTTTTAGGAGGTACTTGGGAAGTTCATGGGAGTTCTTTAGACTTCTATTAGAGTTCAGTAGAACTACTAGGCAGTTGATATTAGTCGGCAGTTAGCCGAATACTAAGGAGTCAGCTTTCAGTGGAAGATTACCAAGTTCCTAACATTTTGGGTACGTTAAATCGATTTGCAACCGACATAGCACAATTATAACCTTCAGTGCTAAAACTACTCCACAAGAGTTTTTACACGGGCTTCCGAAAAAAATCCATACAAAAATGTTTGTAAAAAGATTAAGAGAAAATTCAGAAAATTCCAAAAAACATATGCAGATATGTCAGCAGATTTTCAAACTTGACTTCTGAAAATAATAGCGAAATGACTTAGCATAAAACCAATGACTCTGTCAGTGATTGATAATATAAAGTGACCCTCTCCCTTGTAAATCGATAATAAATCAATATTTTTCATTTCTGACAATGTCACATCCTAAGGAGGTTCTAAGGAACGCAAAGCTAATCTACAAAAATCATTTTCTTCCCAAACTTTCCCTGTTTTTTTATGAGTGGACCAGTTATTTAAATAATAAAATTGTGGAGTTACCTGTCAAACGAGAAGCCAAAATTAGAAGCAGACAATTCCGAGGAGATTACAAAAGACAAACAGAAAGAATCACCGACGAAACGTTAAAGTCATGATTGCCCAATGGACACGCCAAAACAGAAACTGAATCCTTGCAAGACAAATGTATTGGAATAACAAGTAACGAGGAACAAAGCTTAAGAGAATAGTTAAAATGTTCATTGTAAAGATGGAGCCGTCAACAAATAAATGGTCAAGATGGAGAACAAAAAATAGACAAGATTGGGCGGGAACAAGAAAGCACAGGGAATTGTTCAAGCGTCTGGAATTTGACTATGTGCGATAAAGAAGCTGTTCTAGAAAATGAAAAAGTAACTTGTTTTTAAAATCATTTAATTCCAAGCAAGGCAGGACCGCCACTAATGCACAGAGGGGGTTACAGTGAGAGAAAAGATTGGCTACAAGCCGTGTCAAAAAAAAAAAAAAATGGGATAAGGGATAGAAGGCATTCAATGAGATTGACATTGCATTTAAACTTTTGGAGATTGTAGCTATCAGAGAAACGAGTACTCGGAAGGGAATTCCACTGGTGGTAAGTGCGAGAAAAGAAAATATTAGAGTAAAAGAGGCGCTTACTTTTAACTATTTCAACGGTAAAAATTGGGACCTAGATGCCAATCTAGTACACGCGGTGTGACTTATTATGGATGTCACTGCCTTCCACCACTTCTTTTAAAGACTAAAACTCACCCATTACAAGGCTGCATATAAAAGAAATGAGGATAAGTTGAATCAGTGCACGTGTCACGGCTGGTCCTAGCTGTGAACATCTGAATTCGTGTAACCAAGTAATATAGTCCACCTGAAAATCTGCTATGAAAATAGCGAGCGATGTTATATTTGTGGGAAATGAACTGGAAAGTGGAAAACAATTCATCACCCACAAGGCCGTGAAAACGCTTTTCACCTCAGTCGAGTCTGCCTAGTTGTTTATCCCACCTTTAATATATTCCGTGAGTGTTAAATTCTCTAGGACGTCTTTCCTCAATATTTCAACGGTCTATCATGGTTGCAAATTTAAAGCTGCCTTGCAATTCCTGTTTTCCTAACACTGTTGATGTTCTGTCCATGGTCTTATCAGTCGGTAGAACCAAATCTCTGTCACTTCGAATCTCTTCTTCCTCTGTGAGGAATATAACCAATTCACTGTCATATTCCGTAATAGTTTGGCCTTATTTTCTTAACATTTACGAGGTGTTACCTGACGTCAAACATGAAAAGCTACCGGACCAGAAACTTAGTAAACAACAAAACATCTTTAGTCTACATTTAAATGACAGGTCAAATATAAATATTAAATGTTGGCCAAGGCTTCACGTGATTACACCGTGTTTATTCCCATGGGAAAGGCACGAATCCATTGGAAAGACACGAATCCAATTCTTCCTATACTTTTTCCTATTGTCAGATATCTTGGAAAGACAACGAAGGTCGAAAAGGAAAATTCAATCAGGTCAATGATTGTTCAGTGCAACTGGCCCAACATGATTATTTCTTTTTGCACGTTATTTTTGGTTAGAAACAATACCAAGTTACTTTCCTAACTCTATAGATCCCATGAAAACCTTTGGTTTCGATGTCGTCTGTTTTCTCAATCAGGAGTTCAATCTAGATATCAAATCTAGAAGTAACTCATCCGTTATGAACGTGAGTTTCTTGTAAGTTTTCCAAAGTTGTAAAAAAAAGTATGGCCGATTACAACGAGATAAATATAATAGGATTTTTAAAGGGTGCTATAGGGAACGCTGGACAGTTTCTCCACATATGAAGGGGAGACTTGAAGCAACAGAGAACTACGAATTCACTCCTATAATAATTGTTAAAGTATGGCCGATTAAAACGCGATAAATATATTAGAATTTTTAAAGGGTGCTATAAGGGATGCTGGACAGTTTCTCCACATATGAAGAGGAGACTTGAAGCAACAGAGAACTACGAATTCACTCCTATAATAATTGTTAAAGTATGGCCGATTAAAACGCGATAAATATATTAGAATTTTTAAAGGGTGCTATAAGGAATGCTGGACAGTTTCTCCACATATGAAGAGGAGACTTGAAGCAACAGAGAACTGCGAATTCATTCCTATAAGAGTTGTTAAATTTAGCCAAAGAAATATATATGCAAATGTTCCAATTAATATTGTACAAAATTAACAGTTCAATTTTTCTCGTCTGGGTATAATTTTATTTTTTTTTAATCATATCACCAGGAGCAAGGGGGTAACGCCACTGATGTGCAGGGGGGGCTACATAAGAGTGAAAAGATTAGAAGAGAGAAAACCGGAAACCACATCCTAAACAGGGAACAAGGGATGAGGCTCTTAACCTGTTCAATAGACGTGGGTGGAGTGTGAACCGGGCGGTAGTTTAGTCTATCTACTCCAATTGAAAAAAAAGAAAAGAGTGCAAAAATTGGAAAAGAGAAAGCCGGAAACCACATCCTAAACAGGGAACAAGGGATAAGCCCTTAACCCGTTCAATAGACGTGGGTGAAGTGTGAACCGGGCGATAGATAGATCTATCTACTCCAATTGAAAAAAAAAAAAAACAAAGTGAGAAGATTGGAAAAGAAAAAGCCGGAAACCACATCCTAAACAGGGAACAAGGGATGAGCCTCTTAACCTGTTCAATAGACGTGGGTGGAGTGTGAACCGGGTGATAGATAGATCTACTACTCCAATTGAAAGAAAAAAAACATGGCTGTAAAAGTCCAGTCAAGAGATTTCTGCTAAAATAAAAAATTAAAAAAGAATTAAAGAAAACCAATTAAACATGAAAAGCTTAGAATTTAAAATTAGGCAGAAGGAAAAAAAAAAAGAAAAAAAAAAAGAAAAGACTTACTTTAACAATATTTAAAATAAAAGATTTTCAACTCGACACGAGGGCCGTCTTTTGTTTCTACATTGAAGGAGAGATGTTTTTTATCAGGCAGTTAACACTATTTTAAAAAAAAGTATTTGCTGACTGATTTATCATAAATACTCAGATCTATTTCTAAATTGAGCATTGTTTTGAATTAATGTTTTGAACGTTGTTAATATTTTCTTCGTTCCTTATACATTTGAATATATAAAATGACTAAGTTTCAACTTAGTATAAGTCGAAAATGGCTGAATTCAAAGATTAACGGTCTTCGAAATTCTTTCCTTGGAAGAGGTCACTAGCAGAATAACAAAAATTTCAAACTATCTGTATCAAACGACCTTTAAACAACCGAGCAATTTAGTATAATTTAGTAACAAAGAAATGAATAACAATTATAAGTGGATGAAATACAAATTCAGTAGAATAAATTAAACAGAATCTCAAACTTACCACGTGCCGATAACAGAAAAAGTTGATAAAATTTCTATCGGACATGGCTTTTTGTCGGCGAGTCGCAGCCCGTAAAGAAACCATAGTGTGTTGTGTGTGTGTGTGTGTGTGTGTGTGTGTGAGAGAGAGAGAGAGAGAGAGAGAGAGAGAGAGAGAGAGAGAGAGAGACCCGATAGGGGGAGAAATCGAAAATGGCTGAATTCAAAGATTAACGGTCTTAGGAATTCTAGAATAACAAAAATTTCAAACTATCTGTATCGACTGCTGCCGTATCAGGTCTGGTGCTCCTTTTATTAATCTCGAGGTTTTTGACAAAATTCAATCTCTAATGCAATCGATCCTGACTTAGTATTTCAACTTCAGTCACTTTCCCACCAATGTAATGGGGCTTCCATTTGTCTTTTCTACAAATATTTTTATGCCAACTGCTCTGACAAACTTTTTCACTTGTTACTTTGACTGCATGAATATAAGCGTGACACTAGATTGGCACCTAGGTTCCACCCGTTTACTGTTGGGATAGCTAAATACAACCGCAACTTCTACTACAACAGTTTATTTTCTCGCTCTTTCTGCCTGTGAAACTCCCTCCGTTTACTTGCTTCTCTGATAACTACAATCTTCAAAAATTTAAATACAACGTCAATTGCTATATGCTTTCTTCTTGAATCCCGTTCATATTTCACTCTTTCCTCGAACTTATCTATACTCAGTCATTTTCACTCCCTGTAAGCCCCTGCGGCATTCTCACCTTGCTTGGGGTGACATGATTAAAAAAAGAAAAAAAAAAGAAGTCTCATCTACATCTGTGAGGAGATTGTTGAGTATTCACTGCCATGTAACAAAGTAAATACTACATAGCACTTCCGCACTATTTTATTTGTTTCAAACGACATATTTTATGTGCATGGTTAGGTCTTGAAGGCTGACACGATGCGTTTAGTAAAATAAAGGAAGGTAAAGAAGTTTTTGGGTATTAACTATTTATTATGCATTAATATTTTGAGATCAGAATCTCATCTTCAGAATGGCAGAGGAGCATGTGTCTGTTCGAGTGAGTCCATGCCTTTCAAGGAATGGCCATTCCTGGCTGCTGCTGCTGTCATTAATTGTAGCGAGTGTTTGTGTGTGTGTGTGTGTGTGTGTGTGTGTGTGTGTGTGTGTGTGTAAGTGTGTTAAAGCATGTATGTGTGTGTGTGTGTGTGTTTATGGTATATATATATATGTGATTTACAGTTGGGGCCTTTTTCTGGTCTGATGATATCAGTCTGCTTTAATATGTGGTTTATCTAAGTATGTGTGACCTGACCGTAGGTTTGACGTTTGCCTAAGTTGAAGAGGATGTCTTTTATTACTGTTGTTATCTGCTATTTGCTTAATCATGTGGTGTATGCGTGTCCGTGACTGTGTCATGTGTGCGTGTTTATGTGCGTATAATTCTTGTAATTTATTTTACTTTATTTTGTGTGTGTGTGTGTGTGTGTGTGTGTGTGTGTGTGTGTGTGTGTGTGTGTGTTCTGGCGTATAGATATTTTTTATGTTTTTTAATAATTTGCTTAGTTTCAGGAATACTATTCCTAAACGCTTTCGAATATCTATGTTCCATTTTCTATCAACCATTACTACAGTACCAAGATAGTTAATTATCATTACTCGCTTGATTTCGATGTCAACAATACATAACTTATGCCTAGAGTTGCATCGTTTACAAACAAAAGTGCATTTTGTTTTTTCTCATAGTTGATAGTTATTCCTTTCTTCTAGCTTTCCATTTCTTCTTCTTCTTCTTCTTCTTCTTCTTTGTTCCTTGTCCTTTCAGGTCGTAGGCGATCATGGCCTTCCACGTCTCTCTATCCCTGGTGGCTTTTAGCACAGTCCCGCAACCCCCTTTCTATCATCCACCTGCTCATGCTCTTCAAATATGTTATCCGATGCTTTCTTCTGTCGCTTTTCCTTCTATCTGGTCTGTTGATATCAGGTTCTCCAAGTCCTCCTTCCTCATTGCATGTCCCAGGAACTTCAGCAGTCTCTTCCTGATGCTGAATATTAATTTTCTTTTCGTTTCCATTCTTTTCAACGCCTCATCATTGCTCACATGTTCGGTCCAGGATATCTGCAGCATCCTTCTGTAGAACCACATTTCATTTGCTTCAAGTTTTTCCTTCATCTTTGATGATGATGTCCAGCATCACTGTCATATTGAAGAACTGACATCGCATAGCAATCCAGTACTCTCTTCTTTGTTTCTAGTGAAATTGTCCTGTTTCTTAAGACTTTACTCAACTTCTGGAATGCTTCCTTCGCCATGCCAATTCGCCTTCGGATCTCTGTGTTGCACTTTTTGTCTTCTGTTAAAACACTTTACAGGTATTTAAATTATTGTATTTGCTTGATTTTAGTATCTCCCCACCTGTATTTGGCATTTTAGATGGCTCTTTTTTGCTGATGACCAGGCATTTGGTTTTCTTGCAGGTTATTTGTAGTTCTTTCTTGTTACTCTCTTCAGCTACCTTCTGTAGGAAGTCTTGTAGTTTCGTTTCCGTGTCTGCAATCAGCAATGTATCATCTGCGTATCTTATGTTGTTCATATTGTGACTGCCAATGACAAACCCTGGCATAACATCTAGCGTCCTCAGAATAGTTTCGCTGTACAAGTTGAACAGATCCAGTGAAAAGACACATCCTTGTCTTACGCCCCTTTCTATCTTTGTACATCTGCTGAATTCGTTTCCTGTCCGTATGCAGGCAGTTTGCTGCCAGTAGAAATGTTTAATTACTCTAATATCTTTTCCAAATATGTCGAGGCTGCTGAGCATCTACATCAATTCTTTGTGGCGTATTTTGTCGAACTCCTTCGCATAATCGATAAAAACATAGGTACAAGTTCTTCTTCATTTGTATTCCCCTTTCAGAGAGCATCCTAATCATAGATATGGCGTTCCTTGTTCCAGTGTCTTTGGTGAACCCGCACTGTAATTGTCCTGTTTCTGGCCTAATTCTGCTTCTCACTCTATTCATCAGAATTCGGACGATCTGTATTGTAGCATGGCTCATGAAGCTGATAGTTCGGTGTAGTTCGCATTCGTTTGTTGTGTCTCTCCTCTCGGGAATAACCTAATAATATTTAATTACGCCATTAGTTATCCAACTACAAAAGACCTTAAAACCCTAAAAGTGGTTTGCCGAGAAAATGAAAATTATACATTTTCATTATTTTGGTGACATGAAGTTGTTGGTTTATTTTATTTTATTTATTTATTTTATTTATTTATTTATTTATTTTGTATAAACAGGATTTTTGTTCATCATTCATTTTGTAATCATAAGTTTTAGTTGATTGGTCCAAATAGATCACATGACGCGGTAACCAGTATAGCGCGAACAGCTTCGAACAAGAAGTAACCATATTGATTTTTTTTCGCGTGTTTTACGACAGACTATTTTCTCTCAATTTGACACGTCTTTACTTTCGTAAATAAAATAATACATGTCCTTAGTGTCAGAACGGTGCATGTTAATGACATATAACATGTTTCCCGAAAAATGATAAACACTTGACACATATTTCTGTCTCGTATATTTCCGGCTTAGATTCTAGCATTTACTGTCGTTAACATACTTTTCAAGAAATGTTATTTTTACTTTATATCAGAAAGTTTTCATTCATTTAAACTTTTCTATTCATCAAAGGTCGTATTTTTACGGTTAATTACCTGAAAGTCCCGATGGTTACTCGACTCAGGATGGCTGTTTGGCTGTTTTGTTTTATGGCATATCAACACTTCGGCGGGTCATTTATTGCTAACTATTTTTTTATTATTATTGGTAATACCTTTTTCTTTCAACAATTTATTGTTGTTTTTATATAAGTTTTTGTGTCTAGTATCGACAAAGGAAAGAAAGATGAAATACCGCTACGTCATCAAAAAAAAAAAAAAAATCCTGTTTTCACATATACGGGTTCCATTATTTATGGATTCGCTTGACACTGTCCGAGTGTAGAAAAGTGACACTTAAGACACCGTCACTGCTACATTTGTCTTCTCTCAGACATACGAAAAAGATCTTCCCTTCAGCAGGTAAGAACTCCGCTTCTCGCTGTAACCACCGCTCTACTGGTCTCTGACTGCCGACTCTTCCCTGCTTCCCTTCTGCTTATTTCTACCTGCGACTGTTTACATATCGACAAACGGCTTGTGATTGATTATGATCTAGGAAGCGTTCTAATTATATAAACCCAGTGGTCGGGATTCTGTACTTTCCGGTCAAGTTTTACTTGATTCCAAGTATGCGCATGGGGAAAAGGTGAAATTAGTATGTGTCTTGTTGCTTATTACAAACATTTATTTTATATTGTTAACATGCACCTTATTGTCGATTGCTTCCCCCGCAGAGGGAAACGGTCCATCCCTCATAAAAAAGAAATCGGCCGCATTGAATAAATGTGAAAGATCCTATCCTTAGCTGCATAACATGTGATTTGCCATGGCTTCATACAATTTTGAATTCAGAGTTTTCCTTCTCGTAAACTGGTTACAGACAAGGCTATAAGCAGTTAGTTCTGCTATTTACTCAGAAGAAGAAATGGATTCATAATTTCCGGAAGGTATTAAAAAGTGACTCGACTGGTATTCGAACTCAGCTGTCCGATTCCCCAATCCGAACCGAAATTCATTGCGCCACCGTTTCTCTCTTATATATTCCAATATAAATGGACCTCTTTCTAGGTGAGTACTTGCAAATTAGGTATGAACCCAGCTCATGTCTACTTCTTTGAGTCTAACGTAAACCGAACCTGTCTATACTTTTTGATTTTAGTGTAAAACGAAATTATGCATAACTTTTTCAGTTTAGTGCAAATTAAACTTACGTTTACTTAATTAATTCCAGTTTAAAGCAGATAACCGATCCTTTTTGGATGCTAGTGTGCATTGGACCCTTTTTCTAATCATTTCACCCCAAGCAAGGCCATAAAGCAACCAAGGCACAAGGGTCTAATGAGTGTGAAAGAATAAGAAAAAGTAAAGCAGGAGCGAGAAAAATAAAAGAAGAAAGTTGGTTCTCTGTGCAGGGCTCGGAAGTTTTTCCCGTCTGAGTCCATCCTGCACATATATAAATCTACCATCCGCCCGTGTATTAAATACATCTGGTCAGGTGCCCCTGCTATTCTTCTCGGGGTTCTTGACAAAATACAACGGAGATCGATACCGACTTGGCAGACCGCCTGCAGTCACTCGCTCACTGGCGTGACGTGGCTTCCCTGTGCCTCTACTATAAATACTTTCACGGCTTCTACTCCGATGAACTTAGATCACTGGTGCCCCCTAGGTATGAATTTGCACGAGATACTAGATTAGCAACTAGGTCCCACCCTTTTAATGTCAATCGGATAAGATGTAACCGCAATTTCTACTCCAACAGCTTCTTTCCTCGCACTTCCCGCCTGTGGAATTCCCTTTTCACACACTTGCTTCCCCGACAGCTACAATCTCCAGGAGTTTGAATGTAAGGTCAATAGACACCTCCTAATACACTAACTCGCATCCATTCTCTCAAACACCCTTCCCATCTACCCAACCCCCATCCTCGCCATCTTTACCCGTCTATCACCCTCCTTCTGATATTTCCTATATCTAACCACTCTTTCCAATCACTTTCCGCTATGTAACCCCCTGCGCAATAGTGGCAATGGAATGCCTTGCTTGGGGTGAAATGATTAAAAAAAATAATAATGATCGATATTACATTAAAATTTTTGAAGATCAAATTTAACTGAAAAGCAAGAAAGTTCAACTGGCGAGAAGTACGAGGAAAAAACACCGTTAGCGTAAAACTTATGGTTACGTTTAACCAATTCAACTATAAAATTCTGAAAATCTTTTACCAATTTCTTACTATCTTTAAATTTTTGATTCTAGTGTAAACCGAGTCTGTGTTTATCTTTTTCGCTTATATGTAAACTGTACCAATTTGTACCTTTTCAGTCTAATAGAAGGCGAACTTATGTCTATAAATCTACTGCGATTTTTGCCTTAAGAGACTTATCTTCATCATTACAAACCAAAAAATGTTGAAATGTTAATTTACCAACTATCGGCGGAGTGGGTTTTGGGCGTAGTAACAAGAGAAAGTATGGTAAGAGATACTACGGATAAGGAGATATGGAGGACCATGATCGCCTACGTTCTGAAAGGACATGACCCATATAAGAAGATACATTTAAGATAGTTGCAAATTATAAAGCGTGAAAGATTATGTTGCTTAGTCGACATTTGACATCATTCTCGCTTTTGCTTTATTGTGCGCTGTGGTGCAGTGGATATCGACTCGGAACGACAAATCGGAGTGCCCAGTTCGAATTCCAGTGGAATTCCTTGCATTCACTTACGCACAAAAACCCGAGGGGAAAGTATTAATCCATCTCTTCCCTCCAGTTATGGGTTAAATAATAGGACAGACTGGGTTCTATAGCCTTGGCTGGCAACCAGTCTACCGCAGAAAGCAATGGCAATCTCTTGCGGGATAATCTTCTGTCCAGTTAGTCATCTCTCTTTCGAGATATGATCGCCCAAGCGTGTATTACGTATGGCACTTTACTGACTGACTGAATATAATAGTTGGGATCATGATTAAGGCTTACATTGGTCATAAAGTGGGGGATCAGTTTATTACTTCATAACAATAGGAAACCGATCCCCCACTAATTACTACATAATAATATAATAGATTTCTTTTCCCTTTACCTATGAGTCAAATAACAGCACAGATTGCGTTCTATAGCCTTGGTCGGCAACCAGTCTACCGCTAAATGCAATGGCAACCTACTGCGGGATCATCTTCTGCCTAGTCAGTCATGTCACTTTCGAGACATGATCGCCCAAGCGTGTATCACATATGGTTCTTTACTGACTGACTGAATATAATAGTTGGGATCATGATTAAGGCTTCTACTGGGCATAAAGCGGTTTTCTATTGTTATGAAGTAATAAACTGATCCCCCTCTAATTACTACTTAATATTATGATACATTTCTTCCCCCTTTAGCTATGAGTCAAATAACAGGACAGATTGGGTTCTATAGTCTTGGCTGGCAACCAGTCTACCGCAGAAAGCAATGCCAACCTACTGCGGAATAATCTTCTGCCCAGTCAGTCATGTCTCTTTTGAGACATGATCGCCCAAAGCGTGTATCACGTATGACACTTAACTGACTAACTTCGATAGAGACTCAGCTTTGTTTAGTTGAATTAGAAACCTGTATTTCAAATAAACATCATTTGCATACGTTGTATCTGCTTTTCTTACAGAAAATATATTAGTGTTGTGGGAAGTTACCCACTTAATAATGGACTCTTCTTTGCCTATATTAACCGTGAGTTAATTACTCTCGAGGACAGAGCCGGGGCGACAGAGACACTGGTTTCCAGTACGACTTCAGTTCAGTTCAGCTCAGCCTAGTCTGTCTGTCCGTCGGTCACTTGTAGCCAAGCTATTATTACTCTTTCTCTTTGTATCTGTTTGTATCTCTTGTTGACGTAATATATGTTCTTGACCTACCACCGTGTTGACTCATTATTTTATGGTCCCATACCGGGTCCATATCAATTAAGGATGAGTTTTTCCACCTGCCCAAAATCAATTCTTACGACAATTTGAAGTAAGAAATCATTAGGAGACAAACAATGGGGCGCAGCAGTCTTGTGCCAGAATTTATTTAAAAGCTCTCTCAGGATATACAAATAATCCTGACTTCGATAGGGGACGATATAACTGAAAAAGTCTTGGATGTTTCAGAACTTAATCGATTTCGGTTGTTCAACAGAAAACAGACACTGAGATGAAGCAACTCTCACTATGAAAATGAACAGTTAAAATAACATGTAAACGATTTAACCAACCAATTGAAGAGCATGGCGGTTTATCTGCGATATCTTCTCGGGGCAGACACCGTTCTTGAAAAAAGTCTAGAACACGTAGAGATATTTTGTTGGTGCTGTAATAAATGCGATAAAAATGCGAAATGCACTGTTTTTTGGAATTCTTCAACAAACCTAGGATTAAGAAAATGATTAAGCCAAGAGGTTTTGTCGGCCGGATATTTAGGCGTATTCCACGCAAGCCACCTTTTTCAATTTTCTTGACATCAATTGAAAAACAAGTTTTTAAACTCGAGTAAACTTACTTTTGATGATGAGCAAAAAATCAAGACAAGTTTACAGAGCGAGTCGTGAATGATTCGATTATTCATACTGTTCTGGATTCCGGATGAGGAACCACACAAAATAATGAACAACAAGACAGATATTTGAGATAGAAAAATAGGTTTTTAAACGTAAAAATACAACTGGAACGCAGGTTAGTAATCCAGGAATACGATTAGTAAGGAATATATATATATATATATATATATATATATACAAATTTTTGAAGTGAAGCCGTGCTGGGATTAGTATATCCGTGTAATACAACTCTGGCTAAGTGGAGCTCAGAGCTACTATGAGTATGGACGCGGTATTCTCTGTGTAACTTCGGTATCGTTCGGTAACTTACGGATCAGTTCGGTACTCTCCGATAACAGACGTATCTTACAATGGCATGAGTATATGCATATTTACGTCTAGTCCATTATGATAGAAAAAGGGGAGATCCCACAACACATACTTACAAAACAAAATGTTGGTTAATGGATTTAGTTTTACCGCGTGATATTAAGAGAACTTTTGTCAACTCAGTAGATGAGAACTGATTTTTGAAACAATTATATAAGCAAAAAAAATCTAAATTAATTGATACTATGCAACACAATAGGTTCACGCTAAATCTTTTTAGATGCTTGTGTAACCAGCTGGATTGAAGATAATTTTATCTGGCTCTGAAGAGCTGGCGATTTTATGAAAAACTGAGAGCTTCACACAACGACATGTTGTTCACAGGCAAGTAAAAATAAATTTAAAAAAATACATATAAACACTTGGGATCAAGTAAAATTTAACCGGAAGATACAGAATTCCGGTCACTGGGTTTATATAATTAGAGCGCTTCGTAGATCACGGACAATTACAAGCCGTTTATCGAGGTGTAAGCAGAAGGAAAGTAGACACAGTCAGAGACACAGTCAGTCAGAGAGACAGTTAGAGCGAGGAGCGGAGTTCTTATCGGTTGAAAGGAAGATCTATGTAGCTATGAAGGTGTCCTAAGTGTCTCTTTCCTCTCAAACAGTGCCAAACGAATACATAAATAAAGGAACCCGTATGCGTGAAAATAAGATGCCTGTATTCTTTTCGGCGCCGTGGCGGTATTTAATTTTTCGTTCCTTTGTTGAGCAACCATTTGGCCTTTCAGAATTTTGGTTATGCCAAACGCAAACGCAAAACGAATTGCGGCGTGGAACAGAAGCTGGCCAGTCGTTGAAAAACTTACCCAGAGAGCCGGCGCCATCAAACAACTACAATTCTCATCAAGCCGATTAGATGTTTACAATTTGCAATTTGACTCGGCGCAAAAGTTGCAACCTGAACAAAATTTGGAATTCTCACGGATATTATCTGATTTTCATAGGATAACTTATCCTAATTTGAATGCTTCTATAATAAAACTTGATATTACTCATTAAAATGAAACTACCAGTTCGCCTTTTTTTTTCTCTCGTATTTGTCGCCTAACATTTAACAAAGAGTGCCAAACAGGAATTTCGAAGTTTAATTAACCTTCGTGTCAGTCGTTTTTTTCCCCATGCATAACAATGTGTATTGACAATATTCCCTCTCAACGCTTACATATATGCATACACATGCACATAACCCAAGATCTTTACACCCAAGACGTGTAAAGTAAATAAAAATTTTGAAAAAAAAAGTTTCAATTGCGTACTGAACTTTAACGACACTGTAAAATAGTTTTTATTTTGTAAAAATATTTTTGTTTTGTTAAAATGCCAACTTTTGTGGAGGCAGGAGAATTTCTTTAACCGTCTTAACTGCCATCTAACCAAAAAATGTTGATGCTTTGAATGGAAGTTTATAATAAAGAATGGTTTTAGGTTTTAAAGTCAAGTTGGCCATTTTCTTAAATGTGTCCGTTGTCATGTGACAATGACGTAATTTATTGCTCAT
Source organism: Ascarosepion bandense (assembly GCA_037127315.1). NCBI lineage: Eukaryota > Metazoa > Mollusca > Cephalopoda > Sepiida > Sepiidae > Ascarosepion > Ascarosepion bandense. Next base: position 462,158 of record JBBBDQ010001552.1, on the reverse strand, counting down.
TCGGTCGCGGCCAAGAAAATTTTGTCTTTCTCAAACTTCAAATCTGTTGGCCTATTTAGATAGCCAGGGTTGTAAGTAATTGTTGGTCCAATATTGATTACATAAAGTAATGGGAGTTATTTTCATTTTAATGTTTTAAATTAAAAAAAAATCGGTATTACCCCAGGTAAGGTAGTAAAAGACACAAGAGGTTACAGGGTGTAGATGAATTAAGAACAGGATCATTAATAATATGTGGAAAAAGGAATAAGTAATCAGGAGGACAGTAGTTAGTAAATGACATTGTATTTTTTTTTCAATCCGTATCACCCCATTCAAGGCAGTAAAACCACTAAGACACAAGGGGTTACAGGAGGTGGAAGAATTAGGAACGGAAACAGTAAAAGAGGAACAGAAACAGTAAAAGAGTAATCCGGAGAACAGTAGACAGAGATTAATTATGCATTTATATTTTTGTAGATTAAAGTTGGCTGTAAAGCACGGAGCTGGAAGGGAGTTTCACAAGCAAGAAAAGAAACTGTTAGCATAGAACTTACGGCTACATATAACCAGATCAACTGTAAATTGAGGAGATCTAAACGCCAGTCAAGTACTGCGCTGAAATTAATAAACTCTAGAGCTTATTCGAACAATTACCATGAAAGTATTTATAAAAAAGGCACAGAGAGGCAACCTTATGGCGTTGAGTAGGTGACTGAAGCTGAGCCACCATATCAGGACCAATAATATTGCTGATTATTCTTTGGATCTTATCGAAGAGCTCAAGGTAAATAGCAGGGGCACCGGACATCAATGATCTAAGCAGGGACGAATCGTAGACTTATAGATATAATCAATCGATTCTGGAGACAAAAAAATGGTCCCGCACGACACTAAACCAGCTACCTTACCAGCTGACCTAACAATGAATTCAATGTAGCCTTTTCACTACATGCGAACTGAGAACGGGGAGGTGCAACGAGTCACTTTTCTGGAGGTTAGCATTAGCCATGGTGATTGAAGGTATATATATATATATATATATATATATATATATATATATCAGTTAAGTGCCATACGTGATACACGCTTTGGCCGATCATGTCTTGAATGGGACATGACTGACTGGACAGAAGATAATCCCGCAATAGATTGTCATTACTTTCTGCGGTAGACTGGTTACTAAACAAAGGCTATAGAACCCAGTCTGTCCTGATGTTCAACATATAACTGGAAGTAAGAGACGGATTAATACCTTATATATTAAGGTATTAATCCGTCTTCTCTTCGGTTATAGATTAAATAACAGGACAGATTAGTTCTATAGCCTTGGTCGGCAACCAGTCTACCGCAGGAAGTAATGGCAACCTACTGCGGGAAAATCTGCCCAGTCACTCATGTCTCTTTTGAGACATGATCGCCCAAGCGTGTACACGTATGGCACTTAACTGATTGACTGATATATACGATGGTTATCTAATTTATCCAGAAGGAGAAAAAGGTGAGTAGATTCCTGTCGGAAGATTATGTTGCGCCAATTTTCTAAATAGGGAGGAGCTATTTTTAGAATTCAAAATTCTGTTGTTTTTTTTTTTTTTTTCATGAGCTGAGAAATAGACGAAAGGGGCTCGATAAGAAAGAAGCAGATTTGTGTCTGCGTATGTTTGTGCATGTTTATGGCGTGCGTTTTTATTTGTTCATACATGTGTGTGTGTGTGTGTGTGTGTGTGTGTGTGTGTGCATCCGTGTACTGATTCTCAGATCACATTGCATATATCAATATACGTGTTTGAAACCAATCACATCAATAGTTCCCTTATTCTCTTCTCGGATTGATCACCTCATGCGATTAAATCTCTCCGTTGCTTCTATCTCTCTCTCTCTCTCTCTCTCTCTCTCTCTCTCTTTGTGTGTGATGAATCATTGCCAGTCAGGCACATCCACTACATTTAGTCTCTCTCTCTCTCTCTCTCTCTCTCTCTCTCTCTCTCTCTCTCTCTCTCTCTCTTTCCTCTTTCTTTTTATACGACTTCTTTTACCGGAAACCGATTTGCATATTTCTACACATTCGTTCAATTTCCCTGCTGGGCCAATAGCTTATTTGGTCAGCTTTCGCGCCCTCTTTAGAAAAAGACAATATGAAATGGTCATCGATTAAAAATTGATTTCATCGTTTATTCAAGCGACTGAAACAATACGGAACGAGTCTTGTTGTTTTTCCACGTTTTGTTTCGCTTCGGAGTGACGTGCGTCGAACGAATGACAAGTGGTGAGTAGGTAACGCGAAAGTTTTGCACTTAAGCGTCGTGAATCGATTATCGTTTTCATACTCCTTTCCCTGAAGAGTTCACATTGTTCAAGTGTTCCGTCTGGTTACATTTAGTTCTTGTCTATGTGCCGTTGTGGTGCAGTGGATATAGACTCGGAATGAGAGATCGGGGTGCCGAGTTCGAATTCGAATTCCAGTTGTATTCGTGACATTCACTTACGCACAAAGTTATTAATTCGTCTCTTCCCTCCAGCTACTGCAGAAAGCAACGGCAACCTACTGCTGATGGAATATATATATCGGTTAAGTAATATACGCTTTGGGTGATCATGTCTCGAAAGGGACATGACTGACTGGACAGAAGATTATCCCGCAGTAGGTTGCTATTACTTTCTGCGGTAGACTGGTTGCCAACCAAGGCTACAGAACCTAATCTGTCTTATTATTTAACCCATAGCTGGAAGGAAGAGACGGATTAATACCTTAATATATGAGGTATTAACCCGTCTCTTACTTCCAGCTATGGGTTGAATATCAGGACAGACTGGGTTCTATATCCTTTGTTTAGCAACCAGTCTATCGCAGAAAGTAATGGCAACCTACTTTCGAGACATGATCACCCAAAGCGTGTATCACGCATGTCAGTTAGCGCTTTTCCCTATTCCTCACATATCCTGTCATTCATTTAAACAAGTTTTTTAAGCAGGTTGCTCAGTATGTTTCCCTAACCCCTTTGCCTTTAATATGGGATTTGAGGATCAAATTATCTAATCTTCTTTCCTCTTTATATTTCCTAAAGATTTCAACTATAACTTTCTGATCTTGAGTATAATTGTCATTTTTGCTTCCATTTCCTTTAATACTTCCTCGTTACTCACATGTTTCGTCCATGATATTTTCAGCATTCTTCTCTAGAACGAAAGTTCTGATTCTTCAAGTTTCTTCTTCATCTTTGAGGATATTGTCCAGAATTAAATGCCATATAGATATAGGAGGACCAATCTTCTATACAGTTTACTTTGTTTTTAACAAATTTATCTTTGCTTAACTTTTAGAAATCATCTTTAGCCATTCCTATCCGCCTTTTTATTTCGGTGCCAGGTGTTCTGTTCTCTGCTAAAACTTTCCAGATACGGATCCACCATAAGTAACTAGATATTTTCTTTTGTTTCTGAAGTTTTTGATAATTATGACTTTCTTCTATCTCGTGTTTCATTCGAACGCTGAAATCGTATATTTCTCTTTGATAACCACTATATTGAATCCATAGCAAAATCTACTGCTAAGAAGATTGGGTCACTATGTCGATCCAGGATGTTTTTTCCACCTGAATCCATCCTGCATATATACAAGTCAACCATCCGTCCGTGCATGGAGTACTGCTGCCATTTATGGTCAGGTGCCCCTGCCGTTCTCCTCAGTGTTCTTGACAAGCTCCAAAGGAGAGTCTGTAATGTGATAGGTACTGATCTGGCGACTCGACTGCAGCCACTTTCCCATCGTCGAAATGTGGCCTCCCTCTGTCTCTTCTATAAATATTTTCATGGCTTCTGCTCGGATGAGCTTAAGTCACTGATGCCTTCTCAACAGGTGTTTACCCGTGCAACCAGACTGGCAACTGGGTCCCACCCATTCACAGTCAGGTTAGCCAAATGCAGACGACAATTCTACTCCTGCAGCTTTCTCTCTCGCACTTCCCGCCTGTGGAACTCACTCCCGTATTCTTGCTTTCCTGACGGCTACAACCTCCAGAAATTTAAATGCAAAGTTAATACTCATCTACTAACCACTGGCCTCTAGCTCTCTCCCCTCCCCTGTATAACCTTCCCTTTCTCTCCACCTATGTATCTGTCATCGCACCTTCTTTCTCAGCTTCCTATTGTTCCTTTCTAACTAGCTTGTACTCCTCACTCTTTTCTAATTAATCTTTTTACATTTAGGTAACCCCCTGCACATCAGTGGTTTTCCGCCTTGCTCGGGGTGAAATGATTAAAAAAAAATATATATACATTTTGATATAAATTTTATTTCATTGCTAAGGTAAGAAAATTATCGGCTGTATTTCCGCAACCTTAATGATGGTGACCAGGACAGTCGGGTCGAATTTTGTGAGCAGTTCCTTCAGATGGTCGACCGAGGAGAGGTAGACATTAACCGCGTTTTGTGGTCCGATGAGGCGGTTTTAAAACTTAACGGCCGCATCAGTCGTCATGATTGCGTCTACAGTGTGTCTAAGAACCCTAAGATTACAATTGATGCTCACGTAAAACTTTCGAGCGTCTGTGTTTGGTGTGCCATTTCATCGGAAGGCATCATTGGCCCATTCTTTTTGACGGAACAGTGACTGCACAAAGTTATCTGGCTATGCAACAGCAGCGGCTGTTGCCGTTATTACAACAGCGGGATAGTTCAGAGGGTCTGTACTTTAAACAGGACGGGGCACCAGCCCATTATGCTACGCTTTTGCGAGACTAGCTGGAGGAAAACCTGCCCGGTCGATGGATTGGCAGGCGAAGACCGCTTGAGTGGCCATCTCGTTTGCCAGAATTTATCCCTCTCGACTTTTTCATGTGGAGCGTTCTTTAAGACAAAGTCTACTCAGCAAAACCCTGTAGCATCACTGAACTTAAAGAACAGATTCGAGCTGTCATTGCTCAAGTGCCGGTGGAGCTGTGCGTCAAAGTATGCAGCTCAGTACCTGAAAGATTAGCAAAATGCATTGAGGTCTATGGAGAGCACACTTGGACATTTCGTAAGGGCACCATTATGGTTTTATTGATAAAATCAGTTTTGGCATGTAGGCTTTTTATCGTAATATATATATATACTAGCAGTATAGCCCGGCGTTGCTCGGGTCTAATGAAAGCTTTAAGACTAATCCATGGTCCTGGAGCACAGACTCTTTAGCAAAAACTAAACTAAAAGGGCTGAAAAAAAAAATACAGACATACAGACAGATAAACAGAAACACACACAAATATTCTGCCTTTTATATATATATATATAATTGATTTTCTGCACTATTGTAAGAACTGCAACCTTGGAACTTCTGAATATCGTTTCTTATATCTTTGTCTATGAGTGTATCAAATTTGATTAAAATCGGACCACTCCTTCTATAACCCGATTTTTTCAATTATCGATTTTCGATATTTATCGGGCGTACCTTGACACAGAACCTAGCTAAGAACACTCGCAGACGCTTATAGGACAACTGTGTAAATTTTCAAGAAAATCGGTTCAGCCGTTTCGGAGTCTATATGTAACGGGGACACACACACAGACACACATACACAAAGTTCCATTTATAAATAAGTTTATATATATATATGTGTGTGTGTGTGTGTGTGTGTGTGTGTGTGTGTGTGTGTGTGTGTGTATTTAGGCAGCAAACTTTCTTAAACATGTCAGATTAAATAAATTGCAAACAATATGTTTGTTTATTTTTAATAAAATCCATTCATACTCACGGATAATCTTTCGCGTATTACAATCAAAAGATGTAATAATGACCATGACATTACAACATATATAAAAATTCCATTTTGGATAATTTTCACGTTCTAATGAACGCTAGCAATTTGTCAATCGTTTGAAGCAGGGAAAATGTACAGTAATGTTTAGCAACACAATTTTCTGGATATATATATATTAGCATAACTCACACTTCTGAAGATGACCTCGGAAAGAGGTTGAATGTACTTGGGTACATTAAAAATGAATGAAAATAACATCTATCAAAGTTACAGGTCATTTCTGACATCTTTTGATAGCAATACACGAATCCGTTAGTATGAACGGATTTTATTAAAAATAAGCAAAAATATTGTTTGCAATTCATTTAATATATATATATATATATATATATATATATATATATATATATATAGGGCATTTAGTCAGCGCCACTTTTTATGCAAGATTCGTTAAAAATGACAAAAAAGGTGCTGTGGTTAATATATCATTTTTTCATAGGATCTTATAATTTTTATCTTTTCGGTACATAAATTATATAAATTGATACAAATAAAAAATAATCATTCACATGTAATAAAAGGTTGAATATAATGGAAGTATTCAGTCAGTCAGTTAAGTGCCATACGTGATACACGCTTGGGCGATCATGTCTCGAAAGAGACATGACTGACTGAGCAGAAGATTATCCCGCAGTAGGTTGCCATTGCTTTCTCTGGTAGACTGGTTGCCGACCAAGGCTATAGAACCCAATCTGTCCTGTTATTTAACCCATAACTGGAAGGAATATACGGATTAATACCTTTCCCAAGGGTATTTGCGCGTAAGTGAATGCAATGAATTCGGCTGGAATTCGAACTCGGCTCCCCGATTTCTCGTTCCGAGCCGATATCCAATGCACCACAATGCACATGGAAGTATTAGTAATAAATAAAAAGAAAAAAAAAAGAAAAATCCAACATCCAACACTATCAACTATGAAAACGGCCACAATATGCTGTTCATGTTTGGGAAATAAAAAAGTCCTATACATGCAAATATAAAACAAGCTATATATTTAGTTAAAAGTAAACTAAAATGAATCCTTGATAATGGATAAAAACCTAGCCGAAAGCGCTTGAAGAAATAAAACAGACGGCCAATTTTTATAAAACTTATGGATCGAAAAGTAAAGAAATTAAGATCACATGAAAAATTATATAAAAACTTAACCACAGAAACTTGTCATTTTTAAGGAAATTTGCATAAAAGAGTGGTATATATATATATATATATATATATATATATATATATCCGAGTGAGCATAGAGTGAGGAGAGGAAAAAAGAAATTTTTTTTTTCCGTCCAAAACATTAATTTAAAACAGTGCTCGAAATTCCTCAAAAGTCTAACGATCAAAACGAGACATTAACACTTAATTACCAATAACCCCAACCAACCCCCACGACAACAACGAACCAAATATAGAGAATGATTCCAACCTTTATTCCCCTGAGGAAGTGTTTAAATCCAAACACTGAAACAAACATATGATTGTAGGGAAGAGGACATATGTAGAAGAAATTATGTACATGTTCTAAAACATAATTTATAATATATATATATATATTAACACATTTTACCTTTCGACATCTTTTTTTTATAATCATATCGCTCCAAGCAAGGCATTTTACTGCCACTGTTTTGCAGGGGATTACATAGGAGGAAAGTTATGAGAAAGAATGACAGGTTATAGGGGGTGTCAGGAAGTGGGTAGGAGAAGGATGAAAATACTGACGAGAGTGGAATGGACGGAGAAAGGAGCAAGTGAGAGAGGATGCAAGTTAGTGAGATAGGAGATGACTATTGACTTTATATTTAAATTCTTGGAGATTCTATTTGTCGGGGAAGCAAGTAAATGGAAGGGAATTCCACAGTGCGAGAAAAAAGCTAGTGGAGTAGAATTTGTGTTTACATTTTATTGGCTTCACAGTAAAAGGGTGGGACCTAGTTGCTAATCTTGTGGCTCGAGTAAATTCATATATACTGGGCACCAGTTAGCTAAGTTCATCGGAACAGAAGCCGTGAAAGTATTTGTAGAAGAGATACAGGGAAGCCACATTTCGCCGATGAGAAACTGACTGTATCTGAGCTGCCAAGTCGGGATCGATCACATTACAGATTCTCCGTTGGATTTTGTCAAGGATACCTAGGTGGATAGCAGGAGCACCCGACCAGATATGGCAGTAGTATTCAATGCACGGGCGGATGGTAGATTTATATATGTGCAGGATTGTTTCAGACGGGGAAAACTTCCTTGCCGTACATATATTTATCTAAGCTAAATTAGTTTTGTTTTGCTTTTTCCTTTTTTAATTAAACATATATGAAGAAGAAAAATTGAATTCGGTCTTCAGACTCGTGATAATATTTCTTATTATTTTCTCTTCATAAGAATAGACACGACAAACCTTAGCTCCTTTCACGTACATCATTTATTGGCTGTCTAAATGGCATTAGCTGCAACGCTTTCAACGACTCGGGATATTAAAATTGACGTTAATACGACGAATCCATATAAGTGGCGAAATTAACCGAAATGAGGCGGAAGTAGCCGAAGTGAAACGGAAGTGACCGAAGTGAGTGTATCCCTTATAAATTGAGATGAAATAGATAAATTGTTTCATTGGATGTCTGAGAAGATAATTATGCAGATTTTTCTCTGATCAATAAACGTTAATTAATTTTTTTTCTTTCTTTCTGGGCAAATTGGTTTTACTTCCATTTTTTTCCTCTTTTTTTGGAATTTTTTCTGTAGTCTTTCTCTTTCTTCTCTATCTTTATCTGCGTCTATCATCCTTGCTTTTTATGTTCCTTGCTTCTCTCCCATTTTCCGTCTGTTTGTGTTGTTCTCTCCTTTAATTCCGTCTTTCTCTTTCATTTCCCCTTCACTTACTTTTCTTGCCCGAGCCTCCTTTATCGTCTCTGTATAAATGATTGGCGTTGGTCGGTTAAAAAAAAAATGAAGCTATTTAAACTAATTAGATTAATACTTATATTCAGTAAGCTTTGCATATGTTGAAACTCGACGATGATATTAAACCTCCGATGTCGATCGAATTCTTTACACTCTCTCGCGAAATGTTAATGGCAAAAAAAAAAAAAAAAAAAAGAGGGGGGGGGGGCTTAAACAAATTTACGCTTTTTGCTTTGCTTTTTTCCCTTTTTAATTAAACATATCTGAAAAAGAAAAATTGAATTCGATGTTCAGAATCGTGATAATATTTTTTTATTATTTTCCCTTCATAAGAACAAACTTGACAAACTTTAGCTCCTTTTACGTACATCGTTTATTGGCTGTCTAAATAGCATTATCTACAACGCTTTCAACGGCTAGGGATATCGATTTTGAAGAAAATGATCCTTGATCGAACCTTATAGACTGGCGTTCCAAAGTTACAATAAAAAACTTTACGAAATAACAAATAACGCATCAATTAAAACTTCCAACAGTAGAAACAACTAAAATATAAAGCAAATGTAACTGAAAGAGAAAATAATGAAATCATCAAGAAGTTAATTTTCTACTTTAAGATAAAAATTTGGAAGGAAACTATTATACATATATGAAAGAACTATAACATTTAGTGAACCTCAAAAGTCTATTTTCCTAAAAAAAAACTTTAAGATTTTATAAATTTCAACTGATTGTAAACCTGTGAGGTTGATGAATTAGCGAATGCTTCTTGTATGGAAACAACTGATTTAAACAATTGATTTACGAGATGAGTTTGGCATTTATGAATCAATGGTTGCTGCTTTTTCTATATATTGGCGATTACTTTTATTCAATAAATTTTGAGAATATCTGAGATTTTAGGCTCTTAGCAAGATGAGGATGTGCGTTGTCGTACAGTGGATATTGGCTTGGAATGAGAAATCGCGGAGCCGAGTTCGAATTCCAGTTGAATTCACTGCATTCACTTACGCGCAAATAACCTTGGGAAAGGTATTAATCCGTTCTTTCCTTCCAGTTATGGGTTAAATAACAGGACAGATTGGGTTCTATCGCAGAAAGCAATGGCAACTTAGTGCGGGATAATCTTCTGCCCAGTCAGTCATCTCTCTTTCGAGACATGATCGCCCAAGCGTGTTTCACGTATGGCCCTTAACTGACTGAATATTGTTCAGGGTGTGTAACGTTTTATTTGTCAGCCTCGCCATAGACCAAGGATTAAAAAATTAAGATTACTTATACAGAGAGTTTGATTCTTTGTTGGTATTTTCTCAAACGTAGCTTTTTGTCAGACTAAGCTTTGCAGTGATTGATTTATGGTTTAAGCGGCCGAAATGTGGTTCTACAGAAGGATGCTACGGATATCGTGGACTGAGCATACAAGCAACGACGAGGTGTTAGAAAGAATGGCAACAAAAAGGAAATTGATGCTGAGCATCAGGAAGAGACAACTGAAGTTCCTGGGACATGCAATGAGGAAGGAGAGCCTGGAGAACCTGATACTGATTGGTCAGATAGAAAGAAGGAGAGACAGAGGAAGGCAGCGGATAACATATTTGCAGGGTCTGATCAGGTGGATGACGGAACGGGGGTTGCCAGGAGCAACAGGAGCAAACATACTAAGAGCCACAAGGGATAGGGAGACGTGGAGAGCCATGATCGCCTACGTCCTGAAGGGACAGGGCACATAGAAGAAGAAGAATGTTTTGTGTCTGTTATTTAAAGCCCAAACTTATTTTAGAGCACAAGAATAATCCTTTTTTTTTATATTTAATTGCATTAAGAATATTTTTGGGAATAATTATTTTTCCAGAAAACTGATCTAATATTCAGCTCATAGCTGGGAGGAGGGTATATATTCATACTTTTTATAAATAATTGAACGTAACGATCCCAACTGGAATTCGAACTCGGGTCTCCAATTCATCATTCTGTGCCTCTATTTATTATCCCATCTACACATTCCTAAACACTATATGGACATCAAAAAAGCTCTATCATGGAGCAATTATTAACAAGCTGCACTTAAGTTTAAAAAATAACGGAGTCGTCAAAATAAAAAGGATTTAAAATTTTCGAAGTCTTAATAAAAGGGGTTCTTGGAACAATAATGAAGTGCTTTAATCTAGATTACTTCAGTCCTAAAATAAAAGGTGGGAAGAAATTTCTTGAATATCTAAAGTTATTTATAAATGGAACTTTGTCTTTCTGCGTATGTGTGTGTGTGTGTGTGTGTGTGTGTGTGTGCGTGTGTCTGTCTGTCTGTCTGTGTGTCCGTTACCTATAGACTCCAAAACGGCTGAACCGATTTTCTTGAAAATTTACACAGTTGTACTATAATCGTCTGCTAGTGTTCTTAGCTAGGTTTTGTGTCGAGGTACTCCTGATAAATATCGAAAATCGATAATCGAAAAAATCGGATTATAGAAGGAGTGGTCCAATTTTAATCAAATTTGATACACTCATAGACAAAGATATAAGAAACGATATTCAGAAGTTTCAAGCTTGCAGTTCTTACAATAGTGCAGAAAATCGATAATATATATATATATATATATATATATATATATATATATATATATATATAAGGCAAGATGTTTGTGTGTGTGTCTGTTTATCTGCCTGTATTTTATTCAGCCGTTTTACTTTATTTTTTGCTTCGGCTTTGGCTCTAAGTAGGTACAATTGTAGTTCTTAGTCTCAGCCATGATACCATTTACCAAGAGGACTTATTTAGCCTTCAAAATTCAGTTTACGACGAAAAAAACTTATTTGATATCTATACCAGGAAATCAAAATTTGACTTACATCCATTCATTTTCCTTTCCGTCTACTGTTTCGCTTTAACAGGAAACAACTATTGCTTTTTAGTCTTTCGTGCCAACGTCTAAAGAGTCTGTGCTCCAGGACCATGGATTAGTCTTAAAGCTTTCATTAGACCCGAGCAACGCCGGGTTATACTGCTAGTTTAATAAAAGAGGTGGGTGTGGCTAGATTATTTCGTGATGAATGTTTTGTGGCAGATTGGATTAAAGAGAAATAATACGAAAGAAATGAAGGTGTTTTTTTTTTTTTTTTTGTGCGTATATGTGTGTAAAGTCACATAACAGATGTTGAGAAGCATTTTGTGAGGTGTTCTTTGTTGGTTTGGTAGAACTGTTTAAAATACTTATGTGTAGACAAAGAAGCTTAGGGTATCGTCTGGTGTGTATTTTTTGTGCTGTTTTCAATGCGACATGAGATTCGCTGAGGACTGAAAAGCTTTCCAGAGGAAAAACGAAACAAGTCCTATCTGTAAGGTATCATTGTGAGTAAAGGAGGGGGAAAAAGAGGCTCAGATTATGACTCGTTTTTTTATATAATGATTTTGGTAACACTGTCGAGCGTTTGTTTCGGAGAATCATTTTGGCAGACAAGTGGGGTAATCATACCATTGAGATGAACATGTCTTGTGTGAATTTTTTTCTTCGAAAAATAGTAATTGTTGCGTGACGACTATTTGAAATTATTCATTAGTCATTAGATCCAAAAAGTGCATTTGAACCATATTTAGTCCCCAAAATTTTCGGCCTCGGGTTTTACAAAGGAAATCTTAGTAAATATGTATTTTTCCTAGTCTCTTTCAGCCCTTGTGCACTTTTCTTCTGATTTTAAAAAATTATGTATTTTGTGAGGTGCCTGATCTTGTTGGACGTCGGGGAGCACTTGTTCCTTTATTTTTCTGTTTTCTTGGGTTATTTTTTTTATCTTTTAAACTTTCATAAGTTTACACTTAATTTTCAAGGTTTTTCTTTCTTACGTTTAAAATTCCTGATTATATACTATTTCCTTTCCTCTGACTCTCTTTCTCCTTTTTCCCTCCTCTTTTTCCTTTTCTCTTTTCACTCCTTCTCCCACTCTCTACATATATATATATATGAAGTAATATTCTTAATTTTCTCAGATATTATTTTCTTTTGCTCATAATCCCTGATCATTTTCTCCTTTTTTTCTCTGCCTATGTTTCTCTCTCTCCTCTTTCTTGCTCTCTTTCTCTATCTTTCCTTCTCTCTTTTCACCCAACTATCTCTAAATCTTTACATATATATGAAGAAATATTCTCAATTTTCTCAGATCTTTTTCTTCCACTCAAAATCCCTGATCATTTTCTCTTTCTTTTACTCTGCCTATGTTTCTCTCTCTCTCTCCTCTTTCTTTCTCTCTCTTTCCTTCTCTCTTTTCACCCCTCTACCTCTAACTCTCTACACATATATGAAGTAATATTCTTAATTTTCATAGATTTTTCTTTCTGACATTTAAAATCCCTAATCGTTTTCCCTTTCTTTTTTTCTGCCTCTGTTTCTCTCTCCCCTCCACCTCCCTCTTTCACTTTCCTTCTTTCTTTTCATCTCTCTCTCTCTCTCTCTCTCTCTCTCTCTCTCTCTCTTCCTCCTTCTGCATATATATGCAGTAATCCTCTTAATTTTCTCGTTTTTTTCTTCCTTGAGTTAAAAATTCAAGATCATTTTCTCTTTCCTTGTTTCTTTTTCTCACTCTCTCCTCTCTCTCTTTCCTTCTATCTTTTTTCTCTCTCTCTCTCTCTCACTCTCAACATATATATTCATTAATAATTTGATTTTTCGTTTTTTTTTCTTTCTTGCATTCAAAATTTATGATCATTTCCTATTCTCTACTTCTGTTTCCCTCTCTCTCTTCCTCTTTCTTTCACACCTCTATTTGCATCTCTTTCTCTTTCCTTCTTTCTTTCACTCCTCTGCATATATATGCAGTACAGTAATACTATTTATTTTCTCGGTTTTTCTTTTTTTCTTGCGTTCAAAATATCTGATCATTTTTTTTCCTTTCCTTTACTCTGTCTCTGTTTCTCTCTCCTCTCTCTGTCCTTCTCTCTTTTCACCACTTTCTCTCACTCTTTACATATACTTTGGTATTACGGACCTCACTCTAACGGATATCTTTTCCCTCGGTTTTTTCCTTTCCTTAAAAATTTATTTTCTCTCTACTTCATCATTTCACTCTTCCCTTTCTTTACTCCAGACTGTCCTTTTGTATCATTCCATTTCTCTTCCGTCCGTTTGTCGTTCTAAAATGAACAACAAACTTGATTAGCCAATAGGAACGTTCATCGGAGTCTACATAACGACATTAAGTTCTGTGTCCAATTTTAAAATCGTCCAGAAACGTGAGTCTACTGCAATGAAAGCCGATCGCGTGTACAAGGACCACCGACCCAATCCACCCGTTCACCTGTTGTTCAAAGGCTTTGCACCCAAGGAAGGTCACTCTGGTGTGAAGTCTTATTGATTTTTCGGACTGCAAAGGTCATGCGTAGAAAATGTAATAACTAAGGCTGTGAAGTGAGTCTTTACTTGTTAGCAGTTAGGTCGAGGATTTGGGAAGCGTTGGGAAGAAATTACACCCCGGAAAGTTTCTGTCATCTCAAGAGTATCATGAAAACACTCATAAACAGCATGAAAACATTCTTGAAATACTCTTTAGATCACGAAATACAATATTCTTGGAGAGTTCCTGTTTCGCCAATATTCTTGGAGAGTTCCTGTTTCGCCAATATTCTTGGAGAGTTCCTGTTTATATCAAAATTGAATAAACCAGTAATTAATTCTGTAACGATACATTAAAACATTTCTGTAATCATGAAAGCGATCATTTTGGCCGATAGATTCTAGAACTTTCTTCTCGCAGGAATTTACATAGAAGTTCACTTCGTAATTTTTAGAAGAGTCACTTCAGCCGTTATATTTTAAAGTCTTATTCTGCTATGAAAATGGAAGATCACTTCCGTAATCTTTAGAAAAAATAATTTCAGCAGATACCTCCATCAGCCTTCTTGCACAGAAGATTAAAAGAGGAAAATACACATTTAGAGTACAATGAATGTAAAATGTTTATCGGGAAAAGTAGTCCAGGTGTTAAAAATTGGAAAATACAAATTCAGAATACAATGAATGCAAAAATATTTTTATCGGGAAAAGTAGTCGAGTTGATAAAAAGTGGAAAATACAGATTCAGAATTCACTGAGTGTAAATTTTTTATTATCGGGAAAAATAGCCAAGGTGATAAAAAGTGAAGGATACATATTTAGAATACATTGAACGCAACTTTTTTTCATCGAGAAAATTAGACGAAGTGATTAAAAGTGGATAATACAAATTCAGAGTACAATAAATGCAAAATTATTTTTATTGAGAAAATTAGACGATGTGATTAAAAGTGGGAAATATAAATTCAGAATACAATGAATGGAAGATTAATTTTATAGGGAAAAGTATCCGAGGTGATAAAAAGTGGAAAATACAGATTCAGGGTACAATGAATGTAAAATTATTTTCATCGGGAAAATTAGCCGAGGTGACAAAAAAAGTAAAATACAGATTCAGGATTCACTGAGTGTAAAATATTTTTAAAATATTTTTTTATCAGGAAAAGTAGCCGAAGGGATAAAAAGTGGACAATACAAATTTAGAGTACAATGAATGTAAAAAAATATTTTTATCGGGAGAAGTAGCCGAAATGATAATAAAGACGAAATACACATTCAGAATACAATAAATGCAAAATTATTTTATCGGGTAAAGTACTCAAGGTGATAAAACGTGAAAAATACAAATTCAGAGTACAATAAATACGAATTATGTTTGTCAGAAAAAAGTATCCCAGCTGATAATTAAGAAGAAAATCCAGATTCAGAGTATCGGGAAAAAGTAGCCGAGGTGATAAAAAGTGGAAAATATACAAATTCAGAGTACAATGAATTCGAAATTATGTTTGTCGGGAAAATTGGCCCAGGCGATAAAAAAGGTAAATACAATTTCAGAGTACAATGCAACCAAAATGGTAAACAGAGGAAAATGCAGATTGAAAGTATAAAGGATGCAAAATTATTTTTATCGGGAAAATTAGCCGAGGTGTTAAAAAGATGAAAATACACATTCAGAGTACATTGAATGCAAAATTATGTTTATCAGGAAAAGTAGCCGAGGTGATAAAAAGTGGAAAATACAAATTCAGATTACTTAGAAAGGGAAATATTTTTATCGGGAAAAGTAGCCGAGGTGATAAAAAGAGGAAAATACGCATTCAGAGTACAATGAATGCAATTTTTTTTTATCGGGAAAAGTAGCTGACGTGATAAAAAGAGGAAAATACAAATTTAGAGTACAATGAATGCAAAATTATTTTTATTGAGAAAATTAGAAGAGGTGATTAAAAGTGGAAAATACAGATTCAGGATTCACTGAGTGTAAATTTTTTTTATCGAGAATAGTAGCCGAGGTGATAAAAAGTGGAGAATACACATTTAGAGTACAATGAATTTAAAATAATGTTTATCGGGAAAAGTAGCCGAGGTGATAAAAATTGGAAAATACAAATTCAGTATACAACGAATGCAAAAATTATTTTTACTGGGAAAAGTAGTCGAGTTGATAAAAAGTGGAAAATACTGATTCAGGAATTACTGAGTATAAATTTTTTTTTATCGGGAAAAGTAGCCAAGGTGATAAAAAGTGAAGGATACACATTTAGAATATATTGAATGCAATTTTTTTTTCATCGAGAAAATTAGACGAAGTGATTAAAAGTGGATAATACAAATTCAGAGTACAATGAATGGAAAATTATTTTTATTGGGAAAAGTATCCGAGGTGAAAAAAGTGGAAAATACAGATTCAGGATTCACTGAGTGTAAAATATTTTTTTTATCAGGAAAAGTAGCCGAAGGGATAAAAATTGGAGAATACACATTCAGAGTACAATGAATGCAAATTTTGTTTATCGGGAAAAGTAGCCGAAGTGATAAAAAGAGGAAAATAAAAATTCAGAAACAATGAATGCAAAATTATTTTTATAGGGAAACGTAGCCGAGGTGATAAAAAGTGGAGAATACACATTTAGGGTACAATGAATTTAAAATTATGTTTATCGGGAAAAGTATCCCAGGTGTTACAAATTGGAAAATACAAATTCAGAATACAATGCATGCAAAATTATTTTTATCGGGTAAAGTAGCCGAGGTGATAAAAATGGAAAATACAGATTCAGGATTCACTGAGTGTAAAATTTTTTTTATCCTGAAAAGTAGCCGAGGTGATAAAAAGTGGAGAATACAAATTTAGAGTACAATGAATGTAAAAAAATATTTTTATCGGGTAAAGTACTCAAGGTGATAAAACGTGAAAAATACAAATTCAGAGTACAATGAATGCAAATTATGTTTGTCGGAAAAAGTATCCCTGCTGATAATTAAGAAGAAAATGCAGATTCAGAGTATCGGGAAAAAGTAGCCGAGGTGATAAAAAGTGGAAAATATACAAATTCAGAGTACAATGAATTCGAAATTATGTTCGTCGGGAAAATTGGCCCAAGCGATAAAAAAAGGTAAATACAAATTCAGAGTACAATGCAACCAAAATGGTAAACAGAGGAAAATGCAGATTGAAAGTATAAAGGATGCAAAATTATTTTTATCGGGAAAATTAGCCGAGGTGTTAAAAAGATGAAAATACACATTCAGAGTACATTGAATGCAAAATTATGTTTATCAGGAAAAGTAGCCGAGGTGATAAAAAGATGAAAATACACATTCAGAGTACATTGAATGCAAAATTATGTTTAGCCGAGGTGATAAAAAGTGGAAAATACAGATTTAGAATACAATGAATGCAAAATTATTTTTATCGGGAAAAGTAGCCGAGGTGATAAAAAGAGGAAAATACAGATACATGTTTCACTGGATGCAAAATTTGTAGGGAACAGTAAGCGAATTTATCAAAGCAAGTTAATCAAAATATTAATCAATGGGTTTTGAAGAATGTGACCGTAAGTCATATTACAGTCTTGAGAATTTTTTCTGTTCTGATTACCATGACAGCTGATAAGAACAGGCAGACAATAACAGAGAGTGGGTTTTTCTGCTCTTCTCTTGGAATGATTGAGATTTCGTTGCCGCAGCCGCTCGCTTTATGCGGATGAAGCCTTGAAATTATGTTAGAAACCACCGAAGGGGTAATGTGAATATCATTCAGTTGGGCCTCATTTCGGGGTTGAAAGTCGAGTGCCGATACTCCAGACGAGTCCAGTGTCGAGTTAGGGGAACATATGCGAGCAAAGCACTCAGCCTTTTCTGTTGTAGAGGTGAAAACCTCAAATTCGTTGAGGGAGAGATTGAGAGTTTGCTATTGCTTAGTACACTTTTACACAGCCTCCAGTCGTCTTTGGAATCGAACTTACGGGATGCTATGCGCTGCTTCATTCTGGTTGCAAACAACAGCCCAGCTTCTTTAAGTATCTTCTTGCACTCATTACGAGCAGAGGCAAAGAAACGCCTTTTATGGTCAGACGAGTGACTCCGATAAAGCCGGAAGAAATGATTTCGATGGGCGATAGCGGCTGAGCAAGCGGGGGAGAACCAAGGGGATGAATGGTGTTTAAGTCTCAACTTTTTGGCTGGGATGAAAGCATCGATGCCAGCCTTATCCCAAGAAGAGGCATCAGCAGCACAGTCCTCAACGGGAAGACTAAAGACTTTGTTCCAAGGGATGTCACAGAGGAAATAACGGAACGAGTCCCAATCGGCTCTTTGGTAGCGGGAAGATATTCTCCTAATTCTTGGGTGGAGTGGGAGTGGGAGTGGAAGGAGATGTTAACGGAAACCAACGCATTGTCAGATTTTTCCGAGGGGCAGAGTTGCTTGACATTGCAAAAGTCAGAGATGGAAGTAAAACAGAGATCTAGCAGTGAGTCAGGTCCGTTATGGGTATTAGGGAAACGCGTGGAGAACTCCACCACTTGAGTAAGGGACTGAGTGATTGAGAAATTCATGGTGTCGACACCAGCAAGATCTATGACAGAGTTTTCCAGTCACTTGGCGTGGTAGGCGTTAAAATCGCCAAACACACATATATGGGCAGACGGATGAGAAGAAATGGCCTTGTTAATATTATTGGAGATGGTGTCAAGAATGGAAAAGTCGGGAGATGAGAGGAGCGGTAGAGGATCTTGTATTTACTTATATATATATATATATATATATATATATATATATATATAAATATATATAAATTTACACTGTGTTGTTCCGGTCTTAAATCTGGTTTTCATTACATACCGATCCCTCGCGTGTCTGGGCCAGCCTCGTTAAGTGACAACAAGCAATCTTGCATTGACTAATCCGAGATTAACAACACAACGTGGGCGGAATCGACCGAAGGTCAGGAAGGTTGGCTGAACTTAGCCAGGGGTCGTGTTATAATAAGATTAGATTTCCGATCCAATAATGTCATTTTTTAAAATCATTTCTCCCCAAGCAAGATACGACCGTCACTAGTGGTAAAGTTGTTAAAATGGGTGAATAAAACAAGCTACAGGGGATGCCGAAGAACAGATAAAAGATGGATGAGAATCAAGTAGATAAAAGATGGCAATTGACAGTGCATTTAAACTTTTGGAGATTGTAGCTATTGGGATGTCGAAGAAAAGATAAGATATGGATGGGAAGCAAGTAGATAAAAGATGGCAATTGATGTTGCATTTAAACTTTTGGAGATTGTAACTATTGGGATGTTGAAGAAAAGATAAGAGATGGATAGAAATCAAGTAGATAAAAGATGTCAATTGACGGTGCATTTAACCTTTTGGAGATTGTAGCTATTGGGATGTCGAAGTAAAGATAAGAGATGGATGGAAATCAAATTTATAGAAGA
Source organism: Ascarosepion bandense (assembly GCA_037127315.1). NCBI lineage: Eukaryota > Metazoa > Mollusca > Cephalopoda > Sepiida > Sepiidae > Ascarosepion > Ascarosepion bandense. The sequence continues at coordinate 442,720 of JBBBDQ010001552.1, read as the reverse complement.
TGTCAATTGACATTGCATTTAAACTATTGTCGTTTGTAGCTATCAGGGAAGCAAGCAAACGGTCGGATATTCCACAAACTGGAAGTGCGAGAAAATAAACTGTTAGAATAGAGGCGCAGTTACATTTAACTATTTCGACTGTAAAAGAGTGGGACCTAGATGTCAATCTAGTAGCTGAAGTAAATACGTATGGTCGCAGAACCAGGGAACAACCGTTCGGAACAGTTGCCATTAAAATACTTGTAGAAATGACAGAGGGAAGCCACACCACAAGGTGATTGCATGCGAGTTGATAAGTTAGGGTCGATTACATTGCACAGCCTCGTTTGGATTTTGTCGAGAACCTAAAGATGAATAGCAGGAGCACCCAACTAGATATGACAACAGTATTCAATGCACGGACGAATGGTTGATTTATACATGTGCAAAATGGATTCTTCGAGAAAAACATGCTGGCCTGATACAGTGACTCAAACGTCCTAGATGCAGCTATGGATTCAGTGTAGTTATTTTATTTGAGATCATTCCGAGGAGGGGAACCGTGTTGCTCTCTAGGAGATTAGCGTCGTCTATTCTAATGGGAGGTAAGAAAGTTTCTAGCTGATGCTTTAAGGCGGACAGCATCGTTTTGGAGGCATTCAAATTTACGAACCATTTCCTAACCCATTCAATCACTGATTGTAGGTTCTTTTGAAGAGCAATAGCCAACTTTCTCAGCTATACAGATTTCCTATTGAGAGGAAAGTAAATGATAGTGTCGTCTGCATAGATGCCTACTTAGGAACTGGTTACATCAGGAAGATCATTGATGAAGATTAGAAAAAGCGTAGGACCTAAAATAGACTCTTGAGGGTCGTCCACGTTCGGATGAAAGAATCATGAAGTTTGCCCGTTCAAAACAACCTTTATTTCATCCTGAAATACCGTAGCTCCGAAGCTTGCACAGAAAGCTAGTATGCTAAACCCTGTCAAATGCTTTCGAGATACCAAAAGCAACAACTCAAGCTTCGCCGTTCTTTTTAAGAGTCTGGTTTATATATTGAGGGATGGTCGTTAGCATATTAGCGGTAGACCTGGCGATGCGGACCCACACTGCTTGTCAGAGAGACGGTTGTGAGATGTGAGATGCCTATTTCAGCATTGACAATGCTTGAATACCTTGCCAAAAATGATAAGAAGTCAACAGGGCGATAATCCGAGGGGGTTAGAGAGTCCTCCAGAGTACTTAAAAAGAGGAACTACAGACGTGGACTTCCAACACGTAGGAAAGCAAAAAGCATTGAAGCAATAATTTGGAGAGGACTGGAGCCAGCTCAAGGGCAATTTTTTTAAAGACGATGACTGGAATTCCATCAGCACCGCCTGCTTTATGGGAGTCAAGCCTAAAAATTATGTTAGACACCAGATATGGATTTAGTTAAGCCTCATTTCTACGTGGGAAATTGAGTACGGGTACTCAAGATGAGTCAAGTGTAGAATTAGACGAGAATTTCGAAGCAAAGCACTCGATCTTGTTTGTTGTGGATGTGAGGACTTGATTCAATAGACCAGTTGTCGATGGTTTTGTGGTGTTCAGTACACTTGTACAGAGTCGCCACTAATCTTTGGAACCAAAACTGTGAGATGTTATACGCTATTTGAATTACACTTACACTCATTTCGAGCAAAGACAAAAGTTCGTCTATTGTGATCAGGCACGTCACTCCGGTATAGCCGAAAGAAGTGCTTCATGTGGACGATGGCAGCTGAGAAAGCAGGAGAGAACGGAAATAAACACGGTTTAAGTCGAAATTTGCCAGCTGGGTTGAAAGCATCAATGTCAGGTTTAACCCGGGAGGGGACTTCCGAAGTGCACTCCCGAACAGGGAGACTAAAAATTTTGTTCCAAGAGACATCGCAAATGAAATAACGAAACGAGCCCCAGTCTACTCGCTGATAGCATTAAGATATTCTACTGGATGGAGAGGATAGAAAGAGACATTTACAGACACCACAGCATGATCATAGTTACCAAGAGGACAGAACTGCATAATACACTCTTTTTTTTTCTTTTTTCATTTGGAGTAGATAGACTAAACTATCGCCCGGTTCACACTCCACCCACGTCTATTGAACAGGCGAAGAGGCTCATCCTTTGTTTCCTGTTTAGGATATAGTTTCCGGCTTTCTCTTCTCCAATCCTTTCACTCATTTCTTTTTTTTTTTTCAATTGGAGTAGATAGACTAAACTATCACCCGGTTCACACTCCACCCACATCTATTGAATAGGTGAAGAGGCTTATCCCTTGTTTCCTGTTTAGGATGTCCCCGGTGTTCATATAAGCGAACATCTCCCTCAGGCTGGGGAGATCTCTCATAGTAAGACCAAGAAAAAAATGTAGTATAAACCATTCTACTTCTTCTATGTGCGCTGTCCTTTCAGGACGTAGGCGATCATGGCTTTCCACGTCTCCTTATCCCTGGTGGCTCTTAGCACGCTTTCTCCCGTTACACCACGCAACCCCTGTTCTGTCATCCACTAGCTCAAGCCCTTAAATCTAGAATATAAATGTATAGAAACTACCATGGCCACAAAATGAGGGATCAATTTATATATGAATTATAATATAGAATTTATCCCCCATTTTATACCCACATTATAATTTCTTATAAACAGTTGGCACATATATTCTTCTTCTATGTGCCTGTCTGTTCAGGACGTAGGCGATCATGGCTTTCCACATCTCCCTATCCCTAGTGGCTCTTAGCACGCTTTCTCCCGTTACACCACGCAACCCCTGTTTTGTCACTCATCTGCTCAGGCCCTTCAAATAATCCATTACTGATTCAATAAAGGATAAGAAAGATATGCTAAAGCAATACCTCGGAAAACTTAAAAATTAATTTAATAATAAACATCCAAAGAGTAATGAATTTTAGTGTGAATCTTCGAAAAACTAACTTATTTATGACATTACGAGATTTAACATTTAAATAAAATGAACATTTAGCATTCAAGTAAAATAAACGTGAATAAACGCTCAGACAAATTTTAAAATGATAGATTTTGAGTGGTTTGTGAAGCCTTCTTCCGGCATCTTGCTTTCCAGTTAAATTTGATCTTCACAACATTAAATGTAATGCCAGGCCCGTGCTTAGGGCCCACGCAGACCCCGCAAGATTCCTTGGCTCCGCAGATTCTGAAAAAGAAGTTAACAAAATAATTATTAGGATTAACTGAAAAATTATTATCATACTTGTTTGTTGAATTAGACATCGACCAACCCGTTTCGCTCCCTCTCTCTCTCTCTCTATATATATATATAGATATATATATATATATATTCTTTGATAGAAGCCTTCTGGGCCCCGAAGAGGCCGCAAATCATTTGTAATTAAAAGAAAAATGAACTTGGGTGAGAAATAAATTATAGATATATGTCTCAATATACATACAAGAACATATTCAAACTTTCAGGATGTCATAAAACGTTTAAGAAAATCTAGCGACTCTGACAGTCTGCGAAGTTTATAAACAAGAAATATCAACCTTTTTTCGTGATCACGGAATATCTGCGTTCCGAGAGTATGTTATTTTGTTTAAAGTACCATTTATTGTGGGTTCAGTATGTTCGGGGTGGGGGCGTAAGTTGCATTCTGCGGGCAGAGAGGCCGCAAGGTGCATTTTGCGGGGGGGGGGGGGCTGCGATGTTGCTAAGCACTGCACTGCATAATGCCCATCACTATATTCTGTTTTCTTCATTCCTTTTCTTTTAACATTCTCTCTCTTTAATAATATTTTTCTTTTCTTATACTTTTTCACCCCCTTTTTTTAAAATCATTTCTTCTTAAGCAAGGAAATCAAGGCACTCAGAAATTATTTTATTTCCTTAATAATAAGTAAACGTTTCCGTTACACCCAATGGTGTGTAGGGCAGCGTTTTTTTTTTGTTTTTCTTTTTTTTCTTTTGTTTTGTTTTTTTGTTTTTTTGTTTTTTGTTTTGCTGTTTCCGTAACAAACTGTTTTTTATGGGGCAGGGTTGTTAGCCCTGCGCCCAACCCCCAAACATGGAGAAAGGTGATTTTCTAAGCGTAGCTTAGACGTGACACACGGCCGAAAGTAGGGGGTATCCAGTGAGTATTGAACTCACTACTCAGTAATAATAATGATTCTAATGAGACGAGCTTGTTAACCATTACACAACGCCGAGTTACCCTTTATTTCCTTGCTTAGGAAATGATTAAAAAATGTGCTATGATTACTTTTTTACCAGTTCCAGATCATATTTTCTGTTTTAAAGTTTCTGTTATTTTTTTAAAAATTATTTCTAGAATGAATGAGTGAATGGTATTTGATCAATAACATTCATTCAGTTAGTACCATAAGTGATATATGACTGGGCGATCATGTCTCTTTCGATTCATGACTGACTAGACACATTTTCTCGCAGTGTGTTGCCATTTCTTTCTGCGGTAAACCGGTTACTAACACTATAGAACCGAGTACATCGCTCTATTTAACCCATAGTTTATGGGAGACGAATGTATAACTTTCGCTAAGAGCATTTTCTAATGAACATAATGAATCCGATTGGAAATCTCATTCCGAGTCGACCTCCATTGCACTATAATGCACATTAACTGGTTTAATTATCTTTTGACGACACGATTGAAATACCAATGGACTTTTTGTGACTGTTATTAGTTTATTTGCTTATTCGACTCAATAGTAGTTTTCTTTAATATTGAATTCCTGCTGGGGTCAAATAGAAGAGCTCAAATGAATGCCTATAATCGAAAGCTTTCTCTGTAATTAGATTATAGTGGGTTATCAATTCTTTTCCAGTTTATAGTGGGGAGTCCGTTCTAGTGAAGGGTAGTAGTATGTTGTTGAAGATTAACGGAATTTGGCCTTGTTGTAGATAGCCCACTGTAAGTCATAAAAAGATTATAAATCAAGAAAGCAAATTGAGTTGAGAAATAACATTTTATATATACACATATCAATTGAGGTTTTTACAATTCAAGTAATCCTTTAAATATGGGTCCAACGGACGTTAAAATGTTCATGGAAATAAATGCTGAAAAGAGAATTAATGCTTAGGAATGTGTGAGTCTTGTAAGTAAGGAATGTCTTTGATGTATTCATTCCTTAGGTCAGTAAGTAGTTTTGAGACAGCGAAGAAGGAAAGAGGGGTAAGGGAGGCGAGCATAGTAAGCTGCTTGACGTCGGTCAAGTGGAGATACTAATTACTCTCGTCTCTCTCGAGTCAGTCCGTGTGTGTCTTTCTGGGTCTGTCTGTCTGTCTAGCGATGGTTTCTGTATCGGCTTTTTATTTCGACTTTTTGGATCGCAGCAGATCATTTGGGAATTCACATTCGTATTTGATTCTGGGCTTCCCATTAGCCGATAAATAAAATTCGCGTAGACTCGCGAACTGGAGTTTAATATTTAATTAATTTTTAGTTTTCAACCGGAACATCTGCGCCAATCCGGCTGCGCCAATCCGGCTGCGCCAATCCGGCTGCGCACCGACGAATTTTGGTCATTTGCTTTTTGGTCGTTAGAGTGCAAGCATCCGGCCCCTCGCTTTTGCTCGCGCGGTATCACCACAGGATCTATAAGAAATCTAGTATTCGGCGTGCAATGTATAGGATAACTTTTCAAGGTTTACTTTAATAGAAAAAATACATCATTTTCGACGTGTAGAAATACAATGTATTTGTACGCACGTAAGTATGTAGATATTAAACCGTCACGGGTAAACTTATCTGTGTATTCAAAACGAAGTTCAGGTCACAACGCAACTTTTTTAAAAAAAATTTTCCGTGCCGAAACCACCCCCAAAAAAACAAACATTTAACACAGTTGTTTCTTTTACAGTTTTTTTTTTTTAATTTTAATTTCTGCTTGCGTTGTGGTACAGTGGATAACGGCTCGGAACGAGAAGCCGGGGAGCCGAGTTCGAATTCCAGTTAAATCCATTGTATTCACTTACGCGCAAATACCCTTGGGAAAGGTATTAATCCGTCTCTCCCTTCCAGTTATGGGCTAAATAGCAGGACAGATTGGGTTCTATAGCCTTGGTCGGCAACCAGTCTACCGCAGAAAGCAATGGCAACCTACTGCGGGATAATGTTCTGCCCAGTCAGTCATGTCTCTTTTTAGACATGATCGCCCAAGCGTGTATCACATATGGCACTTAACTGACTGATACCCCGTACCCGGAAACGATTGACTGCGATCACGCATGTGCTTCATGAAATTATCTGTTTTTATGGCTAAAAATTTCATAATTTAATTTAAAGAAGATTATTAACAACTGATTTTCCGGCACCATCTGCTCATTCATTAACACCGCTGGATTAACCAATTTTCTGGGCCAAGAGAAATCATTTACTCAAATAATTGTCATTAGTAGAACCGGTGAAATTTTTGCGGCTTTTCAATATGAATTTTTTGATTAATCTTAATTCTTAAGTTGTATGAGTGTAAGTTCCACTACTATGAAATATCCATGGAAATGTAGCAGTAATTGAATGTCCGTCAAACTCTCAGTGAGCTTACGTATATGTATGGTAGAAAAAAACAAAACAAAACAAAACAAAACAAAACAAACTTTTATTTAAACGATAATTATTTAATTTCACACAGTTTTTATCTAATGTGAGTCTTTTCATATCTATTTATTCGTACCTAGAACCTTACAGCAGAGAGACGGACAGAAACTACAAGTCCACTGTATTATTTATGAGTTATTATAAGTAATTATAACTTTTAAAGTGAATTTAGTTTCAAAAGTTAAAAATATGGATGACCACAAAAAAATTAGCATGCGTTAATGAAAAGTTGCTTCAAACGTAATGAAAACAAAGTTTTATCATTGAAATTTTTATGCCATTATTAAAAGAAAAGACCAAAATATTTTTTGAATATTTAATTTAATTTTTAAATCCTTTTTAGAACATTTGAAATTTTGATTAAAAATCTTGTTTTTCTTGCGTAGGCGGATGAGTTAGATAAGCAAATTTTAGTTCTTTTTTTTTTGCGGTGACAGATACATTAATTTGAAAATTCTAGCAAAAATCAAATAATTGTCAGATTTTAACGAAACTTTCAGAACCTATTAAAAAACGAATTAAATTATTTTAGAAATATTGCCTTTCAGGAAATTCTTATTAAACTTTGTTGTCTAGATGATGCAAAGTCATTCGATAAAGTACGCAATAGGGTAGAAATTGAAGGCATCATTAGATAATAATAACTCCCAAGGACTGACATATGTCACCTCCGTCCATATAAACAGCTGAGTAGCGAGAGGCGAAGGGATTTTTGTACTTGTATCTCGTTGGTGATTTTACATGGCGCTGTGGGCAGGATGTGGTGAATGCATGGAAGTGTCTTAAGAAAATAAGACATGACATTTGCACCAGGCGGAACCCTCGATTTGATTGCTCAGCTCATGTAATAAATGATTGAGCTGCAAAAAAAAAAAAAAAAAAAAAAAAAACTATCGCGCTTCAGAGGGACGGTACCTCGAACACGATGCAAACGCCCAGCACAAAAACACCCGAATCATCTTGTCATTACAACCAACGCAACAAATAACTGGGTATTATTCATTGATGCTTGGATTCGGTATAAGATGTGTAAACTTATCAAACCAGTCTAAATACACAACGAATTGAGGATTGAAGTCAACAAGATCTTTTTTGACTGTATAGGGTTCGAACCCTTAAATTCAGCTACGGAGTAAAGTCATTTGTCACACATTCCATTCATTGCAGTAAAGAATTTTTTTTTCATAAATGGTTGACCCAAGCAAGGCAGTACTACCAGATATGCTCAGGGGGTCACAATGTGAGAAAAGAAAAGAAAAGAAAAGAAAAGAAAAGAAAAGAAAAGAAAAGAAGGAACAAGTGACCGAGAATGTCGAAAAAAGGATAAGAGAAAGATGAGGATCAAGGAAATAGAAGATGGGAATTGATAATGCACTTAAACTTTTGGAGATTGTAATTATTAGGATGTTGAAGAAAAAATAAAAGATGGTTGGAGATCAAGTAGATGAAAGATGGCAATTGACGTTGCATTAAACTTTTGGAGATTGTAGCTATTGGGATGTTCAAGAAAAGATAAGAGATGGATGGGAATCAAGTAGATAAAAGATGGCAATTGATGCTGCATTTAAACTTTTGGAGATTGTAGCTATTGGGATGTTCAAGAAAAGATAAGAGATGGATGGGAATCAAGTAGATAAAAGATGGCAATTGATATTGCATTTAAACTTTTGGAGATTGTAGATATCGGAGAGTTCCACAGGCGAGACGTGCGAAAAAAAAACTGAGAGTGTAGAAGTGGCGATTGCATTTGATTATTTTTACAGTAAAAGGATGAGACCTAATTACCAATCTGGTAGCACGAGCAACTTTACGCAGTTGGGGCACCAGAGAAAGAAGCACATTAGAGTAGAAGCCGTGAAAATATTTGTAGAAAAGACGGAGGGAAGCCACATCCCGTCGGTAAGATAGTGACTGAAGTCGAGCTGCTTTATCGAAATCGATTACATCGCAGATACTTCTTTGCATTTTGTCGAGAACCCTGAGATGAATAGCAAAGGCACTCGACCATATATAGCAACAGTATTCAATGCACGGACGAATAGTTGATTTATTAATGTGCAAGATGGATTCTGACGAAAAAAACCTATCCCAGCACAGTGACCCGAGCTTCTTAGCTCCGATGAAGTCGTTCCACTTGAGGTCAGTTGAGAGAGTGAGGCCAAAGAGACGTAATGCGTTGCTTTCTAGGAGACTAGGATGTTGATGGAAGGTAGGAAAGTTTTTCTATGGTGGTTCAGAGAGAGTAGTTTCGTTTTGGAAGCATTAAAATGTACGAACCACTTTTTATCCGAATCCATCACAGGTTAAAGGTCTTTTTCAGGGGGTTTACTTTGTCGACCTTGGCAGATTTCCTATCAAGGCGGGAGTAAATGATGATGTCATCTGCATAGATGCCTACTTGTAAAATCATTACATCAGCAAGATCAGGAAAAGCGTAGGATTTAGGATAGAGTCTTGTGGGACGCCCGCTTTCGGATAAAAGGATCTGAAAGAATGCCCGTTCAAGATGACCTTCATTTCAAGATTTAATAAAAAAAAAAAAACGATAGGATTAAATCAAACAATCATCCAAATATACCGTAGCCCTGTAGCTTGCCCAGAAGGCCAGCATGCCAAACCTTGTAAAACGCTCTCGGACAAGATCTCGAGTTTCACCGTTCTTGTCAAGAAACTAGTATATAAATTCAGTGATAGCTGTTAGTACATCAGCGGTAGACCTGGCAAAGTAGAAACCATACTGCCTGTCAGACGGTAAGTTTTCGGATATGAGATGATAATCGATTTCAGCATTGATAATAGCCTCAAACAATTTGTCAAATAGGGGTAAGAGGCTGATAGGGTAATAATGAGAGGGGTCTTAGGAACTACAGAGGAGAACTTCCAACAAGTTGGAAAACAGGAAGCAGCAAGGCAATAGTCATTGATTTTAGAGAGAACAGAAGAGAGTTCAGGGGCACATTTCTTTAGGATGTTAACACGATATCATCACCTTTACTAGCCTTATGGAAGTCAAGCTTAGAAATTATGTTAGGGACCAGAGACGGAGTTCTGTATACATTACTCAGTTGGGCCTCATTTCTAGACTAGAAATCAGGATAGGTACTCTAAACGAGTCAAGAGAAGAATTGGAAGAGAATTTACGAGCAAAGCACTCAACTTTGTCCGCTATGGTTGTGAGGGCCTCAAATTGATTGAATAGAAGATGGAACGAGTGTTTGCTGTTGTTAAGCACACTTTTGAAAAGCTGCCAGTAGTCTTTGGAACTAAACGTGCGAAATGATATACTCTGCTTCATTCTATCGGCAAACAAGAGCTTTGCATCATTTAGAACACGCTTGCATTCATTGCGAGCAGAGACAAAAAGGTACCTACTGTAGTCAGACGCGTCACTCCGGTAAAGCCGGAAGAAGTGATTCGTGTAGGCAATTGCGGCTGAGCAAGCTGAAGAAAAAAAGAAAAAAAAAGAAATAAATGACAACTTCCTGGCTGGGATGAAAGCATCAATGCCGGCTTTCACCCAGGATGAGAACTCAAAAGCAATCTTCAACAGGAAGATTAAAAACTTTTTTCCAAGGGACTTCACAAAGTAAACCGCAGTACGAACCCCAGTCCGGTCATTGGTAGCAGTAAGATATTCTACTGTTAGGAGTCGACATTAACGGATTAGAGTTGCCAAGATAGCAAAACTGCATAGAATGGTAAGGGTTAGGGATAGAAATAAGGAAGAGATCGAGAAGAGAAGCTTATTCATTGTGGTTACTGGGGAAACGCGTGTGGAAATACACCACTTGCGTGAGAGTCTGAGTAATTGTGAATTTTAGGGTATGCAAGATCAGCGGGAGAGTTTTCAGCCACTTGTCATGGTGGGTCTTGAAGTCACCGAACAGAAATATATTAGATAGTGGGTGAGAGGAAATGACCTTGTCTATATTAGCTGAAATACTATCTAGCATGCAAAAGTCAGGAGATGAAGGCGGGGGCGGTAGAAAAAGAAAAGATAGTTGAGTTTACTAAAGAGAGACCGAGTCACGTATAAGAATGGACTAGAGATTAAAGAGAAATCACACTAGCCAGATGAAGATGTTCACGGACATAAACTCCCAGGCTATGCATATAGACATTGGAGTCCTTCCTAAAGAGGTAACCAGGAATCGAGAAATAAGCGGAGGGTATTGTAGGGTTATGGTTAGTTTCACAGAGAGCTAATAGGTCTGGGAAACTTTCATGGAGGAACGATTTCACACTGCAAAAGTTGGTAAGTATATCACGGATGTTAGAGAAAGTAATGTTGAGAGATTAGTGTTATTTGACATTTTTAGTTGTGAATTGTCATTTTTAAAAAATTTTTTGGAATGTAGAGTAGCAGTAGCAGACGATCATCAAATACAACAAAGTTAGGAAGGAAACTGAATCAAACTGCAGAATAGTGTGGCTTTAAAGTTTCCCACTGGAAGTGCTTGCAGGACCACTTATTCATTCGAAACGTGGCACTGAAAGGACTCCAATATTACGCGACCGTTGATCAGAACAGCCCCTCTAGACGCTACATAAGAGTTCGGGCTCCTAATAACAGTCGGAAACAGCAACCACAAAACTGCTAACCTGATAACCTCACTATAAAGATATGTAGCCACCATCCACTTAGGCCGCAAAAAATTCACGAATGCGCCACTATAAAGGCATGAAGAGTGGAAAACAACATAAAATAGATACAAAGGGAAGTACATAAAAGGCTTGCCAAAATACAGAAGATCGAATATATATATAGATATGTGTGAGTTTGCGATCTTGGGTTTTACGCTCTTGCGATCGTTAGACAAACTCTGTCTGACGATCGCAAGAGCGTGAAACGGAGAGTCACAAACTCACACCTATCTATATGAATATGTCAGCTCTATCACTGATATTGAGCGTTTCCAAATAAGTACAACGCATATATAATATATAAATAATATAATATATATAACAAATTGCATATACATAATATTTATATTTATATACATACACATTTCACACACACATACACACACATATTTTTCAATCTATATACATATACTTTCGATCTATCTATCTATCTATATACATATATATTGTCATCCGCATACAGATCTGTTTCGCCGTATCACAGCTCATCAGTACGGTTAGACTCCGATTGCTTTTTTTTTACCCAGGATTGAAACCCGACCGAAATGGCGTCAGTCGGCGACTCTACCCCTGGGCTATGGGCATTCGGTGGAAGTAGGCAGACTTTTAACGCATATCATTATATGCGCCCAATAGCTAGAGCGCTCAAATTCATTTCACTGAATGAGCGATGCGTAATATATATATATATATATATATATATATATATATATATTAGAGGAAGCACAAATTAAGACGATTTATACAAGTTTATGGTATATTTCAACAACAAACTATAAAATACTTAAAAATAAAAGTCCATGCTTTCAAAACGATGGTTCAATAAAAAGTCATCTTACCTGAGACGCACCATTTACTCCCGCCTCTATAAGAAATCTACCGAAGATGACAAAGCAAACCTCGCAGCTGATTTTTGAAAAAGACCTTCAATCTGTGGTGAACTGGGGTTAAGAATTGGCACGTAAATTTGAACGCTTCCAAAACGAAGCAGCTATTTATTAACCATTATAGACAATAGTTCCTACCCACCCCTTATCCGCATAGTCACCCTGAAAATGATACACTGCGCCTCCCCAGCCTAACTCTCACAGCTGATCACAAATAGAACGACTACATTGAATCAATGATTAAATCTACTGCTAGAAAGGTCGGTTCACTGTGTCGGCCCAGACAGTTTTTTATCGTATGAATCCATCTTGCACATATACAAATCTACCATGCTTTGAATACTGCTGTCACATCTATTCATCTCGGGGTTCTCGACAAAATTTAAAGGAGAATCTTCAATGTAATCTATTCCGACCTTGTGACTCGACTCTCTCAACGAGGAGATGTGACTTCTCTCTATCTCTTTAACAAATATTTTCATGACTTCTGCTCCGATGGATTTAGCTACCTGGTACCTCCTCTGCCCGAATTTACTCAAGCTACTGGACTGGCAACTAGGTCCCACCCTTTTACAATGAAAACAATCAAATGTAACCGCAACTTCTACTCTAACAGCTTCTTTTCTCACACTTCCCGCCTGTAGAATTCACTTCCGTATACTTACTTTCCTTACAGCTATAATCCCCAAAAGTTTAAATACAACGTCATTTGCCATCTCTTATCTTTTTGACGCCATCGTTTCCCTGACACCCTCTGTATCTTGTTCTCCCTTTCCGCTCTACTCTCACGCAGTTCTCTTCACATCAGTGTTTTTATCCTTCTCCTACCCATTCTTCGACACTCCCTGTGACCTTGTCCTCTTTTTCTTCACTTTCGTTTTATGTAACCCCCTGCGCACCAGTGGTGGTAATGCCTTGCTTGGAGGTGAAACAATTTTTAAAAATTGAAAAGAAAATTTTAAAATTTCATTTCTTTAGTGGCGAGAAGTTAGACGCTTCAGGCGGAAGGTGAGTCAATCACACATTTTTTAGCAAGGCTACGAGCTCAAGCCAAATTTTTCTCGTTCACAGTTGATTGTCGCAACACGGAGTGCAGTGCACATCGAGTCAACTACATAACATGATAACTGGCCAGATCATTGCGGGACTCACCAACAAAGAGCATCATAGTCGAGTTTGGGCCGAGGTTGTCAACTTCACTTCTTCTTCTATGTGCCTTGTCCTTTCAGGACGTTGGCGATCATGGTTTTCCACGTTCCCTTATCCCTTATTCAAAAGTCTAGAATATAAATGTATAGAAATTAGCATGGCCACAAAATGAGGAATCAGTTTATATATTGATTATAATATAAATTTGGTCCCTAATTTTATATACACATAATTTCTTATAAACAGTTGGCATATATATATTCTTCCATGTGCCTTGTCCTTTCAGAATGTAGGCGATCATGGCTCTCCACGTCTTCCTATCCCTGGTGGCTCTTAGCACGCTTTCCCCTGTTACACCACGCAACCCTCGCTCCGTCATCCACCTGATCAGGCCCTTCAAATGTGATATCAGCTGCTTTCCTCTGTCTCTTTTCCCCTTTATCTATCCTGTTAGTATCAGGTTCTCCAAGCCCTCCTTCCTCATTGCATGCCCTAGGAACTTCAGTTGTCTCTTCCTGATGCTCAATATTAATTTCCTTTTACTTTCAATTCTTTCCAAAACCTCATCATTGCTCACATGCTCGGTCCATGATATCTACAGCATCTTTCTGCGGAACCACATTTCAGTTGCTTCAAGTTTTTCCTTCATCTTTGTTAAGATTGTCAACTTCATTACACGCGAGTAAAAATTCGACCGACTCATCAGCTTAAAAGCGACAGACAAGTCAACTGAACGGTTGCTAAATGTTGTTAGTTCGTCAACCCCGTCCTACCTATAGATATCTGACCACGAGCATTGTGCGCTTCGATAACCCCGAAGAACTAATGTACCCGCTTCTTCGCTGAATAAGAATCCTTGTGTGGGTTGCGAGAAGTCAGTTCAACCAAGCGACTCAATTAGCATGAAAGATTGTCCAGCATCTAAACTACTATGCCATAATTGCGGGATTAGTAAAAAGCACCAGTATGAAAGTTCTCTCCACTCGCTATACTGGCAGATCAAAAACGGAGCCGGAAACGGTTTGATACCGCCTGGTGCTGTGTCTCATCTGGCGTGAAAAGCTATTTTAAAGAGGTGTCCCAGATCCACCGCCATCACTGAGAAGGGACTATGATGCATCAAACACCCTTTAATTGAGATACAGCCAGATTGGTCCAGTTTTGCACAGTAATCATCGCATCCTTGCGTTTGTCGACACAATGACTCAAACTTGTTCAGGTGGTCCAGAGATATCAAAACTACATGGGTTCCCAGACGAGTACCTTCCCTTCCCTTTCTCTCCACCATCACTGGTGCATCCTCAACAGGTGTTTACTTGTACAACCAGACTGGCAACTGGGTCCCACCCATTCACAGCCAGGTTAGCCAAATGCAGACGACAATTCTACTCCTGCAGCTTCTTCTCTCGCACTTCCCGCCTGTGGAACTCGCTCCTATATTATTGCTTTCCTGACGGCTACAACCTCCAGAAATTTAAATGCAAAGTCAATACTCATCTACTAACCACTGGACTCTAGCTCTCTCCCCACCCCTGTATATCCTTCCCTTTCTCTCCACCTATGTATCTGTCATCGCACCTGCTTTCTCAGCTTTCTATTGTTCCTTTCTAACTAGTTTGTACTCCTCACTCTTTTCTAATTAATCTTTTCACAGTTATGTAGCCCCCTGCACATCAGTGGCGTTTCCGCCTTGCTCGGGGTGAAATGATTAAAAAAAAATTAGTCATCAAATCATCGAAAACCAGCTTCATATAAAGAGTGTAGTGAGATCGGACTACCACACGTTTGGCGTGATCGGACGCGAGTCAGACACCCAACCGACGACTACCCGCAGGGCGTGATCGCATGCGTGTCGGACGGGCAGCCGTGATCGGCCAGTCGGCTTTTACCAGAACTTTTGCAAAAATTCGAAAAAATAAAATTCGAAAATGGAATTTAGTGTTTTACTTTGTTAACGTTCGCAGTCTAATAAAACTCTTTTCGTTTGGTTTCGTATGAGTTCATAGAAAAAAAGTAAAAGTTGTTACACGAATTAGAGTGATTATATACGCTGGGAAGGAGACAGTGATTTTGCATACAAGACACGACTCAAGGAAGACACGATAGGTGGTGTATGTGTCAAACAACACGTCTGATTTCTATTTATCAGAATCATCCCTAAAAGACCTACATCTGTTACCACCTGATTGCCCTGTCCACACGTCACGGCTCAACTTGTTGAAGAGCGTAAAGAACAATTTCCTGTGCACATAGCAACGCAGAAAACCAATTCCAACGATGCCTAGTACAACCACGTTTCTTCCGATGGAAACCAACAGATACCAACTGGAACGATGGATACATGACCATTTCAAGTCCAGGGTATGTAATACATGCGTACACCATGACAGGAAAGCCATTGGGACAAATCCTTGCCCCTCACCAATGCAAGAAATGAGTGAAACAGAACTTCAATCAAGACGTTGCATTGGGTAAAATTGAACCGGTGTCAGTTTATATAATTTAACCGGTGTCATTTGATACTCCTACGCCCACAAACATCACGGGCATCTGGTGAATCAGGTATCATGCATTTTCTCAATATGGCCTCCTTCTGGAAATTACTGCGCTTGAGGAACCTAAAATTTTATTGAGACAAAACGCTTGATCAACTTTTTGAGGAGTCATTGCGAGCAATCGTGCGGAACATTGAGAAAGGAATCAAAACGTTCGAGATCAATAGATTGAGAAGCCTTCAATAAATTTGAATACAACAGGAATCAGTTACTTTTTTTTCAAAACATTGTAATTGTACTTCCGAAGCAAACCGAAATTCATAGTCACTGGAAAATTATTTTCGCCGGATTTTGCTTTATCTACGATGCAGAATTTCGCTGTTCACCAGTCGAAGGTGAAGCTCTGGCTCTTGTTTATGGACTAGAATCACAAGAGGTGTTTATATTAGGATACCCTGATTTGCTAATGATTGTTTACCATCAACCACTTATCAAAAATTTTGCAGATCGGGCCCTCGAGAACATAAATAACCCACTTCTCTTTAATTTCAAGGAACGAATACTAATGTAAAAAAATTCAACATTAAACATCTCTCTGGAAAACTTAATGCTACAATGATTTCTCCTCCCTTTACCCAGTAGAGATTCTATCAGGGAACTCGACAGAACAAACCCAAATATCATTTGCACATATAAAACAGATGCATAGACGGTCAATCTACGAGTCGACTACACTTGACGGAGTCAAACCAAGGCAGCATTCATGTTCACATTTGATCCCAAATTGAGGGCTATGACATGGGATATGATCATTGCCACAGCCATTGATCAAGAATGCAGGATTTTGATTTCCCCAAATCACGCCACGACCTCCCGTGGGTGATCTCTTTGTTTTAGCCTATGCGTCGAAGGAATACCGATCAAGAAGAATTAAATTCTTTTTACCTAGACAAATTCGTGCAGAAATACTTGAATCCCATTATTCTACACACCAGAGTGTAAATGGCATCATAACACATGCGAAACAACGCCTATTTGGGTCTGGTTTTGATGTCAGCGCCCAGTAGACCAGTAGACCAGAACCCAATGCCAGATATGTCAGCCTAAGGAACTCTTGATGCCGCCATCTAAACCTTAATTCTAGTTCCAATAAATTGTGATTGGCTTTTTCGGCTTACACAATAGAAATTATATTATCTACGTAGATCGGTACACTACTTTGGTGGAGGTGGCCTTAATATTATCTGGAAAGTCCAGGAGAGTAAGCAACACCCTTTACATATGGTGCAACTGAAGAACTTTCTTTCAACGAAGTACCATCTATTGATTCCTAAGAATACGATTTGTTCCTTAGGAATTATGGAATACGGAAACGTACTTCGTCGGCTTACTATCCACACAACAATAGCTGGGCAGAACAAAACGGCTAAGCGTATACTCGCAGACAACACGGACAGCTGTCGTTGACTGTGTCATGATCGTTCAGCCCATGCTTTGCTGACCCAAGGCAACACTACCGTCTTGGCATGTCTCTTGCAATGGTGTTATACGGTGGTGTTATCAAAGACCACCTCACTTTCGTACGGGGCAAATACGAGATACGTAAATAATGGAGAGAAATTGGTGAACTGAGAGACGCAGCAATGGAAATAACAAATTGTCGATTTTGTTCAGATACAGAATCAAGATGGTCAGTAGACGAAAACGTGAGCGACTGGATGGAAGCAATCAGGTAAATCTACGCAACTGTCGTTTCCTCCGTAAGGTCCACCCAATTATGGACGCCCCATTTCATTCTACCCAGGAAGCGGGTCCCTCGACCTCATGGCACTGCGATTTACAGCTGGTTCAATATAGCAACATGGAGAATTGATTAAACACATCTAAGCCTGAACCGGATGGTACCATTGCAGGTCCTGGGGCCTTGCCGCAGAAACTCGTTGAATTTTCTATGGTGATCTATACGGATTATAAGCCCTTATTACTCAACGTTCAACATAACCCAAATACAGCGAGTAATAAACCCGAAGAAATAGAAATTAACCTCACCGCAAATTAAGTAAAACTCAATACAAAATAATATTAGAGAACACTAATATCGGGCGAGACCAGCCTCAAGTGAAGACTCACGTCGAAATCCGCGGGAACTTTGAACTCTGTTCCTACAAATGCGAGGACAATCACTTAAATACTTTAGGGCAAACCTTCAACTGACCACGTCAATGCGTCCTGAGGTCAGAGGAATGGGATGTCTCATTAGGAAACAGGGGTCTTCACCAGGCAGACTTAAATTATCTCGTCTAGTGTTATAGAAATAGCTGAGTGGCGCGAGGTCAAGTATATCTTTATATTTGTATCTCGTTGGTACGAGAATAAATAATTAAGAATTACTTGAAGAATTCTAGTAGATGTAAAATAACCACAAAGACAAGCGTTGTGATTCGCTACAAAGATCTGTTAGAACTGATCAACATATTTGGAAATGATATTGGAATAATGAGATGTTGGACGAAAGGGTCTTCGTACTTCTATATATATATATATATATATATATATATATAACGGATCTCGATATGTAAAGTCACAAATTCGCCCGAAGAGAGTCAACTTTAGACTCGGAACACGTGTAGCGACACAGACAACATTATGGACACTTAATGTGTTATACAAAAGGCAAAGAAAAAATATTCAATAATAAAAGAAGGCAGTAAATACAAACAAGATTTACAGTTAGTAGATTCTGTAGAAAAGCAAAACAGAAGCCAAGAACCAACTATTGCGGCAAAATATATGAAAATGAAAGCCAAAGATAAAGCTCTTGAACAGATGAAACAGCGCTGGCAAGACAAACCTCTGCATGGCCAATATCCAGAACGTGCCAATAAATCCAATGTTGACAAAGTTAATACTCATCGATGGTTACGTGCATCTGGATTAAAGTCTGAAACTGAAGGCTCTATTCTTGCAGTACAAGACCAAAGTCTTTTCACGAGAAACTTTCAGGCAAATATTATGCATAATAATATGGATCCAAAATGCAGGTTTTGTGATAAACACCAAGAAACAATAGACCACCTAATCTCAGGCTGTTCTGTGCTTGCCCCAAATGAATATAAAAATCGCCACGATAGAGTTGGGCAATATTTACATTGGGCAATGTGCAAACATTATGGAAAAGCTGTAAACAAACACTGGTATGAACATCACCCAGCACCGGTTACAGAAATAGAAGATGTAACCATTCTATGGGATTACACCATCTACACAGACAGAAAAATTGAAGTGCCGGATGTGCGTTGTGGTGCAGTGGATATCGGCTCGGAAAGAGAAATCGGTGAGCCGAGTTCGAATTACAGTTGAATACCCTGCATTCACTTAAGCACTGGTACCCTTGAGAAAGGTATTAATCCGTCCCTTCCCTCCAGTTATGGGTTAAATAACAGGGTAAGACTTGGGGACCCTGCCTTTAAAAACAAATCCCAATGAATCTTGATACTCGAAAAGAAAAAGTATTACTAGACACAAAATTTATATAAAAACAACAATAAATTGTTGAAAGAAAAAGGTATTACCAGTAATAAAAATAAATAAAATTTAGTTGGCAATAAATGACCCACCGAGGTTGATATGCCATAATAACAAAACAACCAACTTTTTATTCATTTCATTTATACCAATTTTCTCGTTGGAATAAACCCTATTTCTGTTTTCAATATATATATATATATTCGCTTCAATCTAACGGAATTAAGGCTTGAAAAACCCTTCAAAATGAAAGACATTTGCACAACGAGGGAATTAATTTTGTGGGGCCACGGTGCACATTAAAAGGAAAAAAATATATTTTAATATCGTAGAACAACATAAGCATTTAGTTTCCGTTTTAATTTTTATAATTTTTTTCAAAACACACACGCGTGCGCGAACACACACACACAAACACACGCGCGCGCGCACACACACACACGCGCACACGCACACACACAAACACACACACACATGCGCGCGCGCACACACAAGCGCGCACACACACACATATATATGTACATGATAAAAATATTTTTAGATGCTATATTTATGGGTAAAAGTTCTCAATATCAGAGCTGGAGCATGTGAATGTAATCTTCAAACATATATATTTCTAAAGAAATAATGGATGTTTTTAATTTATTTATCCGACATATTTTTATAATAAAGAAATCTCAGCCCTCTGTAAGATATGGATAACCCTCTCCCGTCGGAAGAAAGCAATTTATATTTAATAATATTTCTTGAATATCCAGGCCACTAAACGGAATAAAATAACACATCACTCAATAAGTCCCGAGCCAGACATATAGATTGCGCCACTATAAAACATGTCTTTATGAAGTAGTAACCTTCAATGGCAGGGGGCAAAATTTAAGCCCAGTCAAATTATTAGTTTACAAATTACAGTTATTTAAGTGAAGCTACTTTTACAAATTTCAAAACAATGGAAAAATCTGTATTTCGTGTGTTGATAAAGCATTGCTTTCTGACGGAAAAAGCAATGTCTTGATAAGCGTTATTCAGACTCTGCTCCTTCAGAAACACCGGTTAAGAAGTTGTATGCTAACTTCAAATGCGGTCGTACAGACACAGATCGTCCAAAATCGGCAGTTGTCCCGGAACACACACACACACAAAATCCACAAACTCGTTTTGGACGATCGTAAATTGAAGTTGCGTGAGATATCAGAGGAGTTGAGCATATGAGAAGGCAGTGTATTCACCATTTTGCATGACCATTTGTCAATGAGAAAGCTGAGTTCAAAGTAAACTTGTTTTGGTCGATCGTAAGTTGAATGTTGCGTGAGAGAGCAGAGGAGATGAACATATCAGAAGGCAGTGTATTCACCATTTTGCATGTACATTTGTCAATGAGAAAGATGTGTGTCAAAAATGGGTGCTGCGTTTACTCATAGTCGATGAACAACAAGTTGTCGACGAATCAGAGCGTTGCTTGCAACTGTTTCAACGCAACAAGGAGATTGGACAGCAGCAGGTGAAAGCCGTCCAAATCGACCAAAGACGCAAACATCAGCAAGCAAGATTTTGGCCTCCGTATTTTGGGATGCTCAAGGTATTTTCTTCATCGATTACCTTGAGGAATAAGAACCACCAGTAGCGATATTATATAGCATTATTGATGCGTTTGAAGGAAGAAATCATAAAAAAAACGGCCACAATTGAAGAAAAAGAAAGACGACAGACCGTGTCACAATTCGATCGCAACGATGGCAAAACTTCTTCTTCTTCTTCTTCTTCTTCTTCTTCTTCTTCTTCTTCTTCTTCTTCTTCTTCTTTTTCTTCTTCTTCTATGTGGCTTGTTTTTTCAGGACGTAGGCGATCATGGCCTTCCACGTGTCCTTAACCCTGGTGGCTCTTAGCACGCTTTCTCCTGTAACATCTCGTAATCACCGTTCTGACATCCACCTGCTCAGGTGCTTCAAATATGTTATCCGCTGCTTTCCTTTGTCTCTTTTTCCCTCTATCTGACCTGTTAGTATCAGATTCTCCAAGCCCTCCTTCTTCATTCAGTTTTATCTTCTTGATGCTCAATATTAATTTCCTTTTAGTTTCCATTCTTTCCAACACCTCATCATTGCTCACATGTTCAGTCTACGATATCCTTCTGTAGAATCAGATTTCAGTTGCTTCAAGTTTTTCCTTCATCTTCATCACTGCCATATTGAAGAACTGACATCATATAGCAATCTAGTACTCTCTTCATTGTTTCTAGTGAAAGTTTCCTGTGTCTTAATATTTTACACAGCTTCTGGAGCGCGTTATTCGCAAAGTCAATTCGCCTTCGGATCTCTGTGTTGTACTTTCCATCTTCTGTTAGAATAATTCCCAGGTATTAAAATTTTTGTACCTGCTTGATTTCATTAACCCCCACCTGTATTTGATATTTTGGGTTGCTCTTTTTGCTGGTGACCATGCATTCGGCTTTTGTTGCAGTTTATTCGTAGTATTTTTTGTCACTTTCTTCAGTTACCTTTTGTATTGAATTTCGAACTGATTCCACATCCACTCTACTCTCTAGATCTGCTCCCCGCCCCCAGCGACTACTGGCTGTTTGTAGACCTCAAAAGAATGCTCCAGGGAAAGAGATTTGGCTTTAATAAAGAAGTGAAATCGGAAATTGAGGTTCATTTTGAGGCCAAGGACAAAAAAGGCATCGAATTGTTAGAGAAGCGATGGAATCAGTTTATCACCCTAGAAAGAGACTATATTGATGAATAAAATCGATTTTTACCGAAAAGTTGTAGTTTTATTAGTTAGGCCCAGGATTTATTGAGTGATATGTTACTGTTTAAAATAAACGAAACATCTACTCACATGTAGATATTCACTAAAATTTATGCTTAATGTGATTATATATATATATATATATATATATATATATATATATATATATATATATATGATGTTCGTCCCTCGCAGGAGAGGAAGTCCACGACTTCTAGAGTAGAAGTCATGTCTTGCGCTTTAATTGGATTTAAGTGAGGGAGAGTTACGCATGGTCGTCAGCCTTACTCTCTCTTCCGATTCCGACATAGGCGAGACTTACAGAAGACAGTCAGGGATGCAGTGGATAGCCAACAGTGATATTATTTTGTTCAGTGTCCTGAATGCACTCCACAGCGCTTCGATAGACATTTTTAAAAATTATCCCGAAACAGTTTGCCACTACCTGCTCTGGTAGACTAGTTGCCAGCCAAGGCTATAGAACTATATCTGTCTTGTTATTTAACCCAATAACTGGAGGGAATGGACGGATTAATACCTTTTCCAAGGACATTAGCGCGTAAATGGCAGCAGGGCATTCAAATGGAATTCGAACCCTGGTTCCCGATTTCTTGTTCCAGAAAATCAACTTCACCACAACGCTTACATCATCTGGTCTTCCCAAGCGGTCACCACCCATCTAAGTACGGACCAGGCTCAACGTTAAGTATATATATATATATATATATATATATATAGGAAAAACTACTAAAAAGTTGTAAGTTTAAAAATGTATTTTTCTGACAGCATTTATTTATTTATATTGTTATATTTGATATTTCAGACCGTCCTCGGCCTTTCATTAGAAACAAATGATTTTAAAATTTAATTAGAAACGTATTTCTCGAGAGCGTTCGTGGAGAGATTGTTTATATCACGTGACGCAGAAAGCAACAGATTTTTAAAAAATATTTGTAAACGTAAACCGATCTTTAATAATATTTATAAATTTTGTTTTAGAGAAAATTTTTTAAGTGTATCTAAAACATGTTTAGCTATTGAAATATTTATAAACACCTAAGTCCCTATTTAACCCTAGCCTGTATATATATATATATATATATATATATATATATATATATATTAGAGAAAATTTTCAAAATTCAAAGGTGTCGGATGTACATTTCAACATAGGATCTCTAATAGAGACTCTACATCACGTCAGCGACATTGTTTTTCCAAATGGCGAAGGCCCTGAGTTAGAGTGTGGAGGGGTTTTTGGTTAACAACGGTCACAAAGTGGAAAAGGACAGAGCTGGTAGTCACGGGGTTACAGGGTGTTGAAATGGTATATTTAGGAAGGGGAGGAATAGGAGTTCATATTTTATAAAGATAGACAATTAAATGAGTTAAATTACTTTTTAAAGTTAAGATTTTGGGCTGTTTGAAGAGGTGTATTTAGGCGAGAAGGAATGGTTTTCAATATACGATTTTAAAATTTTTTATTTAAGTTTATTTGATTAAACCTTTTAGGTAGAGGCAAGCTAAATGCCAATTACAGGAAGTTATCAGTTTAAAAATTATTAGGGAAAAATATTAGAGAAAAAATATTAGAGAAAAAAAGAAAGATATATATATATATATATATATATATATATATATACATATATTTGTTAACCAAGAAAAAAGGGGTTTAGTAAAAGAATCCATATGTTCTAAAGATAGGCAATTAAAGGAGCTTGGGATAGGAAGTTAGGGGAGTTAAATAGTTTTTAAGGTTAACGTTAGGGTAAAATTAAGATTAAAACTTAAATTGAATCCTGTTAATTTATATTCTAACATCTAGTATAATATTGATTAGGATCAGGTTCTTGGAATTTACCTTCCTACTCTTCCACTTCGGATTAAAGAAAAACAATATATATATATATATATATATATATATATATATATATATATATATATATATATATATATATCCAAAATTAATAAGGACGAAGAAAATAATTATAACGTTCAAAACAGTGCTCAATATAAAAATAGAGCAATGAATATTTATTATTAATCATTGCTTTAGATCATGTACAATCTACAAAGTATTACAAATCTGTACATTTTCTTTCGACATTTAAAAGAACAAAGTCTCATCAGCGAGTAAATAATGATGGTAATAAACGTTTTATTAGAAACAAAAATTTTAAAAACCACCACTTCCATTTATTTTCGAAAATTTTTTGCATGAAATAAAAAGATATTAAAAAAGGGAGAAAAAATAGGATAGAAGAGATCAGAAAATACGATGCGAAATAAAGAAAAGGAAAAAAAGAGGAAAGGGAAAGATACAGAGGAAATAGAAAGTAAAGAGAAAAATAAGTGAGAAAGTATTGAGAGGAAAGAGCCAATGGAAACGTTTAAGAGAGGAAAATTTAAAATTTTGGCCGGAAATGAATTGTAGATAGATATTGAAGTCGGTTACATTTTTTTAAGGGATTTATTCTTCTATAAAGGAAAATAAAAGAAGGAATAAAAGGAAATATACAGAAGGTGTAGAAAGTGAAGAGGAAAATAAAGAGGAAAAAGTAAGAAAATGTATAGAGGGAAGAAAGGGGAGAGACAAGAGAAACGGCTAACAGAGAAAGAGAGAAATTTTAAATTTTGGCCGGAAGTGAATTGCACACATATACAGACATCTGTTACATTTTTTAAAGCTAAATCCTTTGGCATTTAAAAAATGAAGTCACAAACACAAACATTGGAATTATTCAAAAAACATAAATTAAAGGCTATTTAAAAACATAACACGAAGTAATAAATTTATTAAACCTAATATAATATATTGGAGAAATAAAATAAAATAAATTAAAATTAAAGTTAAAATAAAAATTAAAAGAATTTATATTAAAATTAAAATTAAGATTTAAGGCAGTAAATCGATGACAATTTGTAATAGAAAATAAAGATAAAATAACATGAAAAAAGAGATCATATAATTAAAGTAAATTATCAAAGATAGCGACGTTAATACTGCCGAGACTGACAAAGCAACCTCGCTGCAAAGCTTGAAAAAGACCTCAAATCCGTGGCGGACTGGGGTAAGAAATGGCTCGTAAATTTTAATGCTTCCAAAACGAAGCTGCTATCTATTAACCATCACAGAAAATCGTTCCTCCCGCCTATTAACATGGATCAGGTTTCTCTCCCTGAAAGTAAAACACTGCGCCTCCTCGGATAAACTCTCACATCAAACCTCAAGTGGAATAACTATATAGAATCCATAGCTAAATCCGCTGCTAAGAAAGTCGGTTCTCTGTGTAAGGCCAGGAAGTTTTTCCCATCCGAAACGATCCTGCACATATACAAATCTATTATCCGCCCATGCATTGAATATTGCTGCCATATCTGGTCGGGTGCTCCCGCTATCCACCTAGGTGTCCTCGACCAAATCCAACAGAGAATCTGTAATGTGATCGATCCCGACTTGACAGCTAGGATACAGTCGCTTTCTCACCGACGCAGTGTGGCTTCTTTGCGTCTTGTCTACAAATACTTTCACGACTTCTGCTCTGATGAACTTACCTCACTGGTGCCCTCTATATATGAATTTACTCGAGCCATTAGACTAGCAACTAAGTCCCACCCTTTCACTATGAAACCAATAAATTGTAAACGCAAAATCTACTCCAGTAGCTTCTTTTCTCTCACTTCCCGCCTGTGGAATTCCCTTCTGCTTACTTACTTTCCCAACACTCTTCAAGAATTCAAATGTAAAGTCAATAGTCATCTCCTGTCTCACTAACTTACATCCTCTCTCTCATGCTTTTTTCTCCGTCTACCCCACTCTCATTAGTATTCTCTTCCTTCTCCTACTCTCTTCCTGACACCCCCTGTAATCTGTCACTATTTCACATAACATTCCTCTTATGTAACCCCCTGCACAATAGAAGCACGATTATAATTAAAAATCGGGCCACACGATTATAATTAAAAAAAGTTTCATATCTTAGATTTTGTAATCCTAGCATGATTGTAAGGTTAATTTTTTAGTATATTTACAATTTACTGTAGTTTCATGCCTTTGAATATAATATATCTTTTTTCATGTACTTCATATTTTCCATTTTTTTAGCAGACAAAGGAAACATGGTTCGTTCTCCGATCTACATAATCTAGCTTGTTTGAGAATTTTCCATTTAACTTTAAGTGTTTTATTCTCTTTTAACTCCCAAAAATATTTAGAAAGTGATGTCATCCTTATTAGTTAAAGATGAGAAATTATTGTAAAAACGCTTTTCAAAAACGTTCGTTGTCATACCAACATAAACTTTAGTAACCCTAGGATTTTCTAATGATGAGATAGCACACATGTAGACAAGGGATTTAGTTAAACACTTGTTAGAGAAGGGGTATTGGTCGGGATTTCTACAATTGCATAAGCTTTTACTATGGAGCAAATTAAAATGTGTAGTAGAATTACTATTGTTATTGTCATATAATTTCAATAATTTATTGTTATGAAATTTAATTACTTTTCTTTAGTTATAGTTCTATTAATTTAGAAAAATAATTAAATTATATAACAATACAATATTGGACTTATATAACAATAACAATAGTAATTTTACTACTCAGTTTATAATGAAATGATCAGTATAAGCAGTACCCTAAATGTAACAATTATCCAGGGTACATGACAACAACTCCAACAAACATGGAAGAGAGGGTGCATGAAGATAACAACTCTCAGGAAGCACCCTCGGTCTATGAAAGGATTATCGGAGAAAATACAAAGGATCTGTGGTCCATATAACATTAGCACGATCTTTAGAATGATTCTACACTCCGCAGGTACCTCTCCTGAGTAAGACCCCCAACAGAAGAGGACATGACTAAGGACTGTGTGTACGCCATTCCATGTAGCTGTGAAAAAATATAAAGAAGAAACAGGCCACCCGCTTAAGATGAGGCTACAAGACCATTGTAAGGCCGTAACACGAGGGGAGATAAAAAAATCAGGTGTAATTGTCCACTTATGGAGAGAGAAAGGGGATCACCACCCTCTATGAGATAAAGTTGAAGTAATAGATAGAGAACACTACTGGAAACTACGTAAACTTAAGGGATCGGCGCATATACTAGGCTACAAAAATCTCCTAAGTCGACCAAGCGTAGAGATGGGTACAATTTGGGACTCAGTAGTACGGAGTGCCAGAGAAAATCATTAGTGTCAAAATTGCAATATGAGCTCTAGCAAAGTAAATTACTATAGAAAACCATTAACATCAAAAATTACAATATGAACACTGGTAAAAAATTGTTACTGGTAAAAAATTGAACATTAGGCTTATAAGTCCTAGAAATTCAGTTGTTTTTGTCCTTAAAGACACACAGCCAAGTGAATATAGACGTTGGTTAGCTCCAGTGACTTGACCCAAAGTAGTTGTGAGTTCAATACCTGGCTACAGCAGTGGTGAACAAGTAACTTAGATGGTTAAAGAGAGATAACTCATGACTTTCAAAAGAGGCTTCGCACAAAAGAATGAGAATGATATACCCCAGTGATCGTATTAAAGGGTCCGGTTCGAAATTCCTAGCACCTGAAGGAAGCCGGAGCGTACAACAGCCGAACCGTCGTACAAATGGCACCAAAGATGAGGAAAATAGTCCGAATAATGTAAATAGTAATCTGACGAGTTGTTTTTTTTTTCTCTGGTGTCGCAACTACATAAATTTAAGCTATATTAATTTAATTGGCAACTAGTCTCACCATTTTACTTTTGAACTAACCAGATGCAACCGCCATTTTCCTGATAAATACAATCTTCAAACATTTAAATTCAACGTCAATTGTCATATTCTGTCTGCCAGCTATTCTCAGTCTTCTCTTTCACTTTCACTCTCTGTAACCCCTTGTGTACTTATGTCATATCATTGCTTGGCATGTAATGATATATATATATATATATAGTCATCCGCAGACAGACGTGTTTCGCTGTATCACAGCTCATCAGTACGGTTAGACTCCGATTGCTTTTAACCCAGGATTGGAACCCGACCGAATTGGCGTCAGTCGGCGATTCTACCTCTGGGCTATGGGCGCTCGGTAGAAGAAAGCAGACTTTTTAGTGTGCATATTATCATTATACACGCCCAATAGCCAGAGTGCTCTCATTCATTACTGGATGAGCGATGCGCACATGCCAGGGTGGCTACTGTTTTTCAAAGTCTACCATTCTTCCAGTGTGTGAGAGCGTAAATAGTCATCCGCAGACAGATCTGTTACGCTGTATCACAGCTCATCAGTACGGTTAGACTCCTATTGTTTTTAACCTAGGATTGGAACCAGACCGAATTGGCGTCAGTCGGCGATTCTACCTCTGGGCTATGGGCGCTCGGTAGAAGAGAGCAGACTTTTTAGCGTGCATATCATCATTATACACGCCCAATAGCCAGAGTACTCTCATTCATTACTGAATGAGCGATGCGTACATTTTTAATCGATACTCGTATTTGAATAGATATTCTGTTGTAAATTCTGTTACGAAATTCTGGGTCATTTAATTATCGTAAATTATCAGGTCGGTAGAAATAAATATATAAATATACTGTTTGGTTAAAAACAGAATATCAACTTAAATACAAGTATCGATTAAAAATAATGTTCAAAAAATAATTTAAATATTTCGTTAATCTTCGGGATTTTTCGTAACATTATATATATATATATTATGTTTTAGAACATGTACATAATTTTTTCTATATATGTCCTCTTCCCTACGAACAGCTCCCCTGACAGAAAAACTTCTCAACTTCGAAAATATTCTTGTTCGAAACCATAAACAAAATAACTTTCCACAAACACAAAAATAAATTCCAGAAACACTTAGACACAATAGTCGACAACATACACAAATCTGATAAAATATTTGTTAAATCAGACAAAACATAGGAAGAGGACAATTATAGAAGAAATTATGTACATGTTCTAAAACATAATTTATAATAAATATTCACTGCTCTATAAACCATATATCGAGCACTGTTTTAAATTAATGTTTAAATTTTTTTTTTCTCTCCTCATTCTATACTCACTCGGATATATATATAAATGCAAACTTATCACTATAGTCGTTTCGAAAAACCCTCCGCGTATATATGTGGAAGGAAAAAATGGTTGTAAAAAAAGAAAGAGCTAAGCACATGAACATCAGTCAAAGAGATTTGAACCAAGCCAGTACGTAGCCCAAAGAAAAAACCCGAGACGAGTAATCAATAACAAAAAAGCGCTCACTACTTAATATATATATACTTCAATCGTTCGAGTTCGAACCTGCGTACTCGTTTGTAAGAGAAACCATTGTTTAATCTGGCATGCCTTAAACCTCTGCCGTAAAGTTTTAAAAATTTCTGTCCGGTTACGTTATTTCTTCCTATGAACAAAAGAAAAAAAAATCATTTGGCTAAATCCTTGATTTTGTCATCTCTCCCGTACCCTTCAAAATTTCCATTTTTTTAAAACAATATATTTAGGTGCAGCACAGATTCACTAAAAAATAAGCATACATGATGAAAACATTCCCCAGACTTAAAAGCAACAAAGTTTTATTGCAAAATGTTTGTTATTATTAAAAGGAAGGACAAAATGGATATATTATTATTATCATTATTATTAAATTATAATTTTTTAAATTCCTTTTTAGAAAATTCCCAATTATAGTGAAAAATCTTGTTTTTCTTCCCCACGTAGCATACTAAAGATTAGTATAGAACATTTTAGCATCTTTTTTTTTTTTTTTTTTGCGGTGAAAAACACATTAGTTTGGAAATTCTTACAAAAATCAAATAATTCTCTGATTTTAATGAAACTTTCAGGGCTTATTTAAAAATGAACGAAATTATTTTTGAAACATTCATTTTTTTGAGTCTTTGTGAAAAAATTGTTTTTACATCTGTTACCTTCCCACTTGTTTAATTTTATGAAATTTTGAGAAATTCAATTCTGTAGAGCTTAATGATTATATTAGTTACAAGTAGACGTCCTCATAGAATCATCAATATTTTTTGTCAAATAGGAAAACCGGGTACAGAAAATCTGCTCAAAATCGCAGAAAAAGAAACAATAAAACTAAGAAATTTAATTAGAAAAAACTTTCAATTGCTTTTATGAATAAGACATGTTTTAGACACTAGCGTCTTTAGAAAAAAAACCATTGAATAAAGAGTCTTTAGAAGAATTGTTTTAATTTTGAAAAACATGAATTATAATAACTTTTAAAATATTACATCTTTTACGTTTCCCTATTAATTTGTTAGGTGATATCGTTATTAGGACAAAACTATATTTACTAATCATAAATAAAAAAGCTTGCCTAAGAACTACCAATATGTTATAGAGAATTTTTACATTTTGTTGTGTGTGTATATATATAAATATGTCGATTTTGTAAATACGGAGGTCCATACACGACATTACCAGAAAATATGAGCTAACTTTAGTAAAGTACTTAAGATTCAATAAAACATTACATTACAGATATTTTCCTAACTTTTAAGAATTACTAGGTAGTTAAAATATAGATTAAAAAGGGTCGCTTATGTTATATTCCACGAGTAATTTTTACAGATATGTCCCCCGTCGAAAAAATTAGACAAACTTTAGGCTGTCAGTTAAGCTGCCAGTCTGTCAACCCCTTAACTAAACATCTACCTTTGTGTTAAAAAGTGAATTTCTAATCTTAAAGTAAGTAATACTTGTTTCAAATTCGATTAATTAAACCCTAAAACATAACGGGGTTTGTTTGGGGTAACAGGAGAAAGCGTGATAAGAGCCACCAGGGATAGGGAAACGTGGAGGGCCATGGTCGTAATGTCCTGAAGAGACATGGAATATAGAAGAAGAAGAAGAATATTCTTTAAATAAAGTTTCAGAGAATTATATTTTATTTTTGAATATTTTCTAATAAAGAGAATTATATTGTGCTGACAGATGGCTAGGAATGGCACTAAAATCAGCGACTTTTATTGATTAAAAAATCTTTCCAGTAAATTTAGATTAAATAGAGCAAATTACTTTGCTTGTTGGAAATATTAAATTTATTTAACCTATAAGCTTGATATTAAAACTAAAATGAAAACTACGAGAAAGATTTTTCATTATTTTAAATTTATTTGGAACCTTGCGTATCGCTTTTCTTTGAAGGAGCCTAAATTTATTTTTTCTTCAAAATCACTTCGAAATATTACCATTTCTTCTTTTTATGTAAGAAAATGTCAGCTGGAAAATATTTATTTCTAACAAACAGGATTTGCGAAGAATTTCCAAGATGAGTTTAAATTCTGGTTTTGCTCTCGTTTGCGGGAGTGGTGCTTATTTACTGGACATTATACGCTCTAGTTTCTTTGTTGATTGTTACCTTTGAAAACTGGGACACGTGCTACGCATCAGAGCGTCTTTCGAGATACGGAATATGGCCTCGTAATAATCCCTTGTCAATTGAGCAATTGGCCACTTCAGATGTTGGAATGTAAAGAGAAGAAAAAAAAGCATTCAAGAAAATAAATTGTATAAAAAGTAGCATAAAAAGAAAGAAAACAAAACGATCTGACAGATAAAAATAAATGAAAATTCTTCTAATTCCATTTGTTTGAGTTTTTCGTTGGTTTTAGGCTTTGACGAGGAAGTGTGAAAGCAGACGAGACGGTGACTGTTTTAAACAGGGAATTAATGGCGGGAAAATAAAGGTGAGTTGGTGAGGGTTAGTTTGAAGGAAATGAGATGTTTGAGAGAGGGGGAAAAGAGTAAATAGAAAAAGAGTAAGTGAAAAAAAAAAAAAAGAAAGACAGTCATCATCAGTGGAGGGTGGTACTTACCGAACTATTCTCATGATGCCGACGCATGTGGCTTATTCGTAGGATAACGATCTAAGAATAACAAAAGAGCAACAAACGGAAGACACTTTAATTCTTAATTACTGAGAATCTTCTTCTCTGTAACGCGTCTCTTCATGACTCTCCCCAACTTCCTATTCATTGCAGCTTTTGTTCTTTTTCCATTCCCCCCCACCCATCTTCCGTTTCGCTATCCATCCATTCAGCTTGTCAGGAAGGTAATTCACATCTTTCCCCTATTATTCTGCTTTCAATATTTCCTGTGAGTATCAGATTCTCTAAGTCCTCTTTCCTCATTACTTTTCCAAGAAATTTTAGCTGTCTATTTCTGATTCTGAGCATAAGTTTGTCTTTTTTTTCATTTTTCTTTCGACTTTTTTGTTGCTTCCGCACTCCTTCCATGATATTCTCAGCATCCTTCCGTAGAGCCATATTTCTGTTATCTTTATTTATCTCTTCATCTGTCGTAAGAATGTCCATCATTTTAAAGACGAGTTGATTTCCACTACCGGCCATAATTATTAGGCCACACCAGTTTTGAAAAAAAAAAATGATGTATTTCGAACTATTTTTAGTATTTATTGCCAAGTGGATAATTCTAAATGAAAATAGAATGGTTCTTTTGTTATTATTACTTTGCAAGATTTTACAAGGCAAGGAAGCAAAGATGAATTCATCCAAATCACCCTAAATTTTCTTCATTCGTTCATTGATGAAACTGCAATATAGGTAATTATTAAATATTTATAAATTCATTTGATGCACATGCTATTGTACAGTATTAACAAAAGAACCTTTCTATTTTCATTTACAATTATTCACTTGGAAATAAATAGTAAAACATAGTATGAAATACATCATTTTTTTTTTAAACATTGGGGTGGCAATAATATTTATAGCCGATAGTGTATAATAGTTCAGCATTCTTTTCTTTTTTTCTAACAACATTTTCCTTTTTCTTAGTACTTAACTTTTACAGTAATATATATATATATATATATATATATATATATATAAACATGTTGCGAAAATTAACGAAGATGAACGAAACTTGGTTATAAACAACCGACAATTTGAAATGATTTGTTTGAACATTATTTTTGATTGATACTCATATTTAAGTAGATATTCTGTTTTTAATTAAACAGTATTATATATTCATATCTACCGACCTGATTATGATTAAATAATCTTCAAACAAATCATGTCATATATATATATATATATATATATATTATCCTACATCAATTTGACGACTTAGAGTTTCCTGCACTATGCAATCATCAGGTGCATATATGTATTAATTTATACTTCTTAGCTTTGTTAAATTACATCAAGCACTGTTTTATACCCACCAAATATTTGTATATGTTTGTGTATTTGCGTGTATATCCACATGTACATTTATTGATATTCATACCTATATATATATATATGGGTGAAAAAGTGTGAGAAGTCGTGAACGTTTTGTTTAAAGTGTAGATTTACTGTTATTATTACTAATATTATTTACCTTTTATGTATAATACATTAAAAGTCCGAAATTATATTTGTGTCCCTACACATGTTTCGAGTGCAAAGTTGCCTCTCTTCAGTCGAATAAATTTCTTATTTTACACATAGAGATCCGTTTGCCAAAAGACTAACAGATCTCGACATGCAAAGTAAGAAAATTATTCTCATACCTTTTTTCTTCTATACCAATTACTCTCGTTGGAACAATCCCAATTTGTGTTATCACAATATATATATATATATATATATATATATATATATATATATATATATATATATATATATGAATGAGATTATAATTATACGCGTCTTGAAAACCTTCCTCGAAAACTATCGAAGGAAGGAAAAAATGGTTGTAAAAAAAAGAAAGAGCCGGCTTTCCCTGTCGATCCATTTAGGTGAAACCTAGGAAGGTTCGTCTAGCTTATTCGGTGCTATAGTCTGCCTTCTTCTACCGAACACCCATAGCCCAGAGGTAGAATCGCCAACTGACGCCAATTCGGTCGGGTTTAAATCATGGGTTAAAAGCAATCGGAGTCTAACCGTAATGATGAGCTGTGATACAGCGAAACAGATCTGTCTGCAGATGACTATATATATATATATATATATATATATATATCATTACATGCCAAGCAATGATATGACACATGTACACAAGGGGTTACAGAGAGTGAAATTATATATATACGTAATTATACATGTACATACACACAGAGAAATATTTTTATTTATGAATTATGCATATGCACTATATGTATAAATCCGCACACTTATTCATGTTCGCACAGATTATGAGAAAAAAATAACTGTTAATAATCAATTCTCGAATTGCCAACTTTCAAAAAACCCTGTAAAGTTTGCTCCTCAAGTTGGGAAGCATTGATCCAGATGGATCCTACACGAGACTAGTTAACTATCACAAGGCTTTTTGGTATGTCATTTTATATATATATATATATATATATATATATATGAATAAAACGAATAAAATAATTGCAACATTCAAAGCATTAATTTAAAACAGTACTCAATATAAAAATAGACAATTGAATATTATTATCATTGTTAACTACCTGATGAGACATTGCTTTTTCAATGTTTGAACAAAATGTACAATTTTGTAGTACTTTGTAGTTTTCACATATTCTAATGTAATAATCATATATATATATATATATATATATATATAACCATAAATTTAGGAAGAACCCTAAAGACTAGGTTTCTTTCTAAGC
Source organism: Ascarosepion bandense (assembly GCA_037127315.1). Lineage (NCBI taxonomy): Eukaryota > Metazoa > Mollusca > Cephalopoda > Sepiida > Sepiidae > Ascarosepion > Ascarosepion bandense. Next base: position 408,052 of record JBBBDQ010001552.1, on the reverse strand, counting down.
TTATATATATATATATATATATATATATATAACCATAAATTTAGGAAGAACCCTAAAGACTAGAAAGAACCTGTGTCATGTCGAAAATTGTGCTTCACCGACCGTCTATGTGAAGAAGAAGTCAAATGACATCCGGGTCTGCGCCGATTTTTCGACTGGGCTTAATGCGGCACACAAAGACTATCATTATTCTTTAATTACAAGGATGAAAAGCCTTATGCGCAGTTATGTATACAGGTCGAACATGGATAAGAACATCGAAAACATTATAAAATCTTGCAAAGGCTGTTCCTTGTCAGCCAAGGCACCCCCAATCAAATATAGTCTTTGTCGCCAAAACGGGCCAACCTTGGTCTCGGATCTATGTGAATTTTGCAGGCCCACGAGACGAACTCTAGTATTTTATAGTAGTAGATAGTTTTCCTAAGTGGCCCGAAATTCTTAGATGTAGAAATTCAACTATAGAAGTGACAATCAATTTCCTACACGAACTGTTCGTCAGATTTGGGGTAGTCGATTGTTTAGTGTCAGACATGGGACAAAATTTACATCCAGCGATTTTAAAGATTTTTGTAAGAACTTCCAGATGAATCGTGTTACGATCGCTCCATATCACACAAGGTCCAACGAACAGGCCGATCGCTTCGTTGACACGCTGAAAAGAGCTCTGAAGAAAGCTAGGAGTACACCCACAGAAAACGCCTTACAACAGTTCTTTCAGATGTATAGAATCACGTTCAACGACGGCACACCATCATCATTAACCCCAGCCGAAGTAATGTTTGTCCATAAAATCAAGCTACTTCCCAAACAAACAAAACCTGGACGAACGAGCACGGTACCTACAAAACGCTACCAACCAGAAGAGAAAGTTTTTTTCCCAGGTATTTCGGAATAGAAAATCTTTCCGGTATAATTGAGAAAAGTAGGAAATATGGTCTACATAATTAAAAAGTCCTCAGTTTATTCACAAAATACATTTAAATCAAATCAGGAAATGCCAGTCAGACGTTGCTGACAGCGGTCCTCCTGAAGAGAAAGAAGTAATGGATGTCATTTACGATATCTTTCACGTGACAATGCCACAAGCTGTCCCGGAACAGCACTGTTTAAAAAAAAAAAAATGACGGATGTTCTCGTCGTTAATCTGAAAAGAAAAAATATATTAAGACTCCTGCGAAGTTGACACTTAAGAAGAGCGTGTTATGGTAATTTACCCATAAACACATGAACTCTTACAAATTATAATTTTTCTTTTTTAATCGTATCACCCCGAGCAAGGCGGTAATGCCACCGATGTGCAGGGGACTACATAAGCGTAAAAAGATTAAGTAGAAGAGAGTGAAGAGGAAGACGAACCAGTTAGAAAGGAGCAAGAGATGGATGTGAATACAGGTGTGATGACAGTTGCAAAGTTGCAGAGAAAGGAAAGAATATACGGGGTGGTGAAAGAACTAGAGTCAAGTGGTTAATAGATGAGTATTGACATTGCATTTAAATTCCTGGGGGTTGTAGCCGTCAGGAAAGCAAGAATATGGAAGCGAGTTCCACAGACGGAAAGTGCGAGAGAAGAAGCTGCAGGAGTAGAATTGTCGTCTGCATTTGGTTAATCTAACTGTGAATAGGTGGGACCCAGTTCCCAATCTGGTTGCCCGAGTAAACACCTGTTGCAGAGGCACGAGTGAGTTAAGTTCGTTGGAGCAGAAGCCATGAAAGCATTTATAGAACAGACAAAGGGAGGCCACATCTCGTCGGTGGGGAAGTGGCTGTAGTCGAGCCGCTAAGTTGGTACCTATCACATTACTGATTCTTCTTTGGAGCCTGTCGAGAACACTGAGATGGACAGCAGAGGCGCCTGACTATATATGGCAGCAGTATTCCATGCACGGACGAATGGTTGATTTGTATATATGCAGGATGGATTCAGGCGGGAAAAACCTCCTGGCCCGACACAGTGACCCAACCTTCTTAGCAGTAGATTTAGCTATGGGCTCAATGTCGTGGTTCCATTTGAGATCAGAAGAGAGGGTAAGGCCGAGGAGGCGCAGTATATTGCTCTCAGGGAGACTCGTTTTGTCCATGCTTATGGAAGGCAGGAGAGGTTGCCTGTGATGATTGACAGACAACAGCTTGGTCTTAGTCGCATTAGAATTGACGAGCCACTTCTTGCTCCAATTCACCACAGAATATAGATCCCGTTCAAGGACAGCAGCAACTTTATGTTTGTCCGCCACGACGGGTTTCTTACTGATGCGGGAGTAAATTGTGGTGTCATCTGTGTAGATGCCTACTTGGCTCTTGATCTCATCTGGGAGGTCATTTATGAAAATAAGGAAGAGCGTCGGGCCCAGGATAGAGCCCTGAGGGACACCAACGTTTGTGCTGTAGGATGTAGAGGCATGCCCATTCAGGACGACGTTCATTTTGCGGTTATTTCAAAAAGATTGGATTAGATCAAGCAAGCGTCCGGTAACACCGTAACCCCGTAGCTTGCATAGACGGCCAGAGTGCCAAACCCTGACAAAAGCCTTGGAGATGTCCAGAGCAACAGCACGAGCCTCGCCTGACTCATCAAGGGCCTGGAGCATGTACTCCGTAATGGTTGTTAACATGTCGGCCGTGGACCTGGCAAAGCGGAAACCATACTGCCTGTCAGAGTAGAGTTTGTGGGCAGTACGATGTTGAAATATTTCAACATTAATTATGGCCTCGAACACTTTCCCGAAAATTGGTAGAAGGCTGATAGGGCGATAATTGGATGGGTCCGAGGGTTCACCACAGTTCTTAAATACAGGAACGACTGAAGAGAAGTTCCAATATGAAGGAAAACAGGAAGCAGAAAGGCAGTAGTTATACACTTTAGAGAGGACAGGGGAGAGTTCAGGAGCACATTTGTAAGGACTATCACCGGGATTCCATTGCCACCGCTCGCCTTATGAGGGTCAAGTTTTTAAATTATCGCGATAATCCTGTCGGGGTAATATATACGTTGCAGTATATATTAGTTTCTGTTTTGAGCAGAGTGAAGCTTATTCAAGCAAGTAGCTCTGACAGCCGGACCAATACAATCACACTGGTGACCTTTTCATGTATCTGTTTGTACTATTGTTCCTTGTTAATATGTTTGTTTAACTCTATTCCGTCTTTGTGTCTGTCATCGAGCACTGGTTTATTAGCACCCAGTACTATATGTGCGATATATATATATATATGTTAGTCATCCAAACAAGTCATACAAACCTGTTTCGCTGTATCACAGCTCATCAGTGTGGATAGACGCATCCACTTGCTTCTGGCTGGGATCGAAACGTCAAGTAAAATTGTCGGCTTCCCCTAGATATAAGGTAGTCGAAAATTCGAATCTTGCATTTTCTTAACAAGTGTTCTAGAATATCCAGTACTGTGGATATATATATATATATATATATATATATATATATATATATAGCGTTCACGGATGTGCGTTGTTGTGCGGTGGATGTCGGCTTGGAGGGGGAAATCGGTGAGCCGAGTTCCAATTTCAGTCGAGCACACTGCACTCACTTGCGCACTAGTACCCTTGGGAAAGGTATTAATCCGTCCGTTCCCTCCAGTTATGGGTTAAATAACGGGGTAGGACTTGGGACCCTGCCCTTAAACAAATCCCAATGAGACTTGCTCCGTCAGGGAGGAAGCCCGCTCAACCCGACTAGGGTGAATGCGGCATACATACATATATATATATATGTGTGTGTGTGTGTGTGTGTGTGTGAATGTAGTATATAATTATAGAAAAACAGTGTCCATTCAAATATGAGTATCCATTAAAATGATGTTCAAACAAATAAATTTAAATATTTTGCTTAATAATATTTTTAAACCTTTCCGTAAGATTTCGTAATATATATATATATATATATATATATATATATATATATATATATATATATATATATTGTTAAAATGTAATGATGCTTACTAACAAAATTGCTGTTATTTTTTCAGTACTGGTAGAAAAGAATTTTAGACAAGTTTTTGTCATAAAGTGTTCGATATCAAGATAGGAATAGAAAATATTGATAGGAAGAAAAACAAAACCCCCGAAGAACGAGGACATTACAATAATGCTTTCACGAAACTTTAAAGTCGGCATTCAGCTAAGTGACAAACTTCTCCACACTTCTTCTAACCATATATATATATATATATATATATATATATATATATATATACTTCGAGATTTGAAAAAGAAATCACTCGGGAGCGACGGAAAATTTACTCGCCCCAAAATTATTTTAATCGACTGACTCAATTTTCTTAATAGTCGCCTTACGTAAACATAGCCTGAATCGGTGACGAAAAACTAAAAATGAAATTTTACTAAAAATTTTGGACGTGTTAGAAAGGATTTTAAAAAAATTCTAAAATAATAACAAAGTTTAATCTTTCCTCTCAATCATAGTGTAAACATTTTGATGATAAAACTTTTTGTTATTCATTTTAGAACATCACGATATGCTATTTTTTTCTTTTTTTTTTTTTGGCAATTGAGTGGAGGTCCCTAAATTTGTAGTTTCTTTCTTCTGTTTGGCTACTACCTCTATCTCATAGATGATAAAATATAACAAATCTAATTTTCTCAACGATTTTCTTCTAAAAAATTACTTGTATAATTTGTTTTTCGGTGTGTGATTGAAAGAAGTATGCGTATTTTTTTTTTTTATCACATGTTCGTTTTTAATTTTCATAAACGGAGAGAAAATATAAATGTTCAGTCAAGGATAATATTTATGAGTTTCTAAAAATCTGGGCGACAGAGACATTTTGGCTACTCTCTGGAAGCGTTAATTAAGCGAATGTTTACACTGTCCGGGTCGATAAAAGGTCATTGTAGGTAATTCTAAGTATTTTGTGAATCTTCAATGGCATACTTTTGGATTGTAAAAGGAATCAGATTTCTTCTTTCTATATTTGAAGGGACACATTTCATTGCGAGATTTTTAATCGACCGCAGGCGAGTAAAGAAATAAACTTTAATCGCCCAATTAAGTTTTTAATCGACTGAGTGAAATCTCAAATCATATATATATATATATATATATATATATATATATATATATATATATACACACACATATATCTATATACAAGCCTGTTTCGCTGTATCACAGATCACCAGAGGTGCTAGACACATCCACTTGCTTCTGGCAGGGATCGAAACTCGACCGCGTTGGTGTCATTCGGAGTCGCTACCCATAGGCGCATGGAATCAGAGAAGGGAAATTTTAACGTGTTGTATATAAGCAGTGTATACACACGCCAGTCACAGAAAGAACTCAATTCATTTCTGAAGAGTAATGCGTATATCACAGAAGTGGAGACTGTTTTTAAAATTTTCTTCTCTGGGGAGCTCAGTCGTAATGAGAGCATAATATATTAGTCATCCACATACACATACACATACACATCCACACACACACACACACACATCCACACACACACACACATATATAGTATTGTAATAGTTGTTAAATGGTTTATAAATACATAGCATCACTACACAAAAATTTTCGCATTTCGAAGCTGTTTTACGCGCTTTGATTTCAACCTTTTCACCTGATGAGAAACGCGCAAAGCAGCTTCGAAACGCGAAAATCTTTGTGTAGTGATATTTGAATTTATAAACCATTGTAACAACTATTACAATATAACACTCTACGTTTGTATCGAGCACTCTTTATAAAAGGAAATGCATGAACAGCAGGTAAAAAACCTACGAGTTCTATAACTTTGTTACAATATATATATATATATATATATATATATATATATATATATATATATATATATATCGTAATAGTTGTTACAATGGTTTATAAATTCATAGTATCACTATACAAAAATTTTCGCGTTTCGAAGCTGCTTTGTGAGCTTCTCATCAGGTGAAAAGGTTGAAATGAAAATTTAAAAAATTATGTAATTAAAAGATTTTTTAATTTTCATTTCAACTTTTCACCTGATGAGAAGCTCACAAAGCAGCTTCGAAACGCGAAAATTTTTGTATAGTGATACTATGAATTTATAAACCATTGTAACAACTATTACAATATAACACTCTACGTTTGTATTGAGCACTCTTTATAAAAGTAAATGCATGAACAGCAGGTAAAAAACCTACGAGTTCCACAACTTTGTTACAATATATATATATACTCTCTCTCTCTCTCTATATATATATATATATGTATATATTGAAAAATTCTTCAGGTGATATAGAAAAAGTTATTTAAAATGGAGGTAGAGGATGCAAAAGAGTTGATCGTGTTTTCCTTTTTTTTATTTATTGCAGATCACGTGAAATCAGTCAGAGGAGAAAGAACTGAAGCGAGAAGGTCGAGATTGCCAGTTTAATGATGTAAATTGCCGTCTTTGTGTCTCTTTCAAGTGCATGTCACGAGCCATTCGGAGCTCAAACGACGGCCATTTATCATCGGGTTTGACCATCGAAAAGAAACCATGTCAGATTACTCCGGTTGAGGGCGGGGTTCCTAAATCTCTTCATGCAGCAGCGACCGTCGAAGTTGGGCTTGAACAGGGGTAACAGTGATTGGCGTGGGGGTGATGTTAGTCGTGGGGTGGAAGTCAGGTGTGTAACTTAAAACCCTTTCATTTTCAGATTGTTTGCTAGTCTGTTTTTTTTTTTTTGTTTTTCTAGAGGATGGATAAATAAAAGCACAATGTATGAATTGGTGGAGTGGCACTAAGAGGCTAGACAGAGAAATGTTTCGTAGGTGCAGTCCGTTCCTTTACTCCTTCTTCTACGTGCCCTGTCCCTTCAGGACGTAAGCGATCATGCATCTCCACGTCTCCCTATCCCTTGTGGCTCTTAGTATGTTTGTTCCTGTTGCTCCTGGCAACCCCCGTTCCGTCATCCACCTGATCAGACCCTGCAAATATGTTATCCGCTGCCTTCCTCTGTCTCTCCTTCCTTCTATCTGTCGAGTCAGTATAAGGTTCTCCAGGCTCTCCTTCCTCATTGCATGTCCCAGGAACTTTAGTTGTCTCTTCCTGATGCTCAGCATCAATTTCCTTTTTGTTGCCATTCTTTCTAACACTTCGTCGTTGCTTGTATGCTCAGTCCACGATATCCGTAGCATCCTTCTGTAGAACCACATTTCGGCTGCTTCCAGTTTTGTCCTCATTTTCGATGATATTGTCCAGCATTCACTGCCGTATTGAAGAACTGACATCACGTAGCACTCTAGCACTCTTTTCTTCGTTTCTATTGAGATTTTCCTGTGTGTTAGTATTTTTCTCATCTTCTGGAACGCGTCCTTTACTTACCGTGTTGAAATGACGCACATTTAGATATACGAACAAGTCTGTTGTTTGTGTCTTCCAACTTTGAACGGGCTGACGGTTCAGAAGTTTAATCGCCGCCCAATAGATGGCATTTCTCTAGCTTTTCAATTTCACCTTGAAAACACAACGCAGTTATTATTTTCTCTCGCTCTCCTCTCTCTTTCTATCTCTCTTTCTTTCCTCTCTCTTTCTCTCTCTCCCTTTCCCTCTCTCTTTCTCTCACTCCTCTCTTTTTCTCACTCTCTTTCTCTCCCCCTCTCTCTTTCTACCTCTCTTTCTCTTTCTCTCTCTCTTTCTCTTTGTCTCTCTCTCTCTCTTTCTTTCTCTCTCTCTTTTCCCCCTCCTCTCTGTCTCACGGTGATTTCCTCTCCAAGGATTACCCAGGTTCGAAATTACGTGTACTCAAATATTTTTTATTAAAATTCCCGAATGCACAGGCTGGTCTACGTAAATCTGCACTGTTTAAAAAGCAAAAACGTCTACTTAAAAAGCAGGTATCTACTAAATATAATGTTTAAGGCATGTTACGAGGATTCATTTATATATAAAAATAATATTAATAATGTCTAAAAAAGTGTAGTAAAGGATTCTATTGAGTCTTACTTGTTATTACAAAAATGTTTTAATTCCTGAAGTAGTCGTAAAAATAAGGAAATTAAAAATAGAATGTTTGGAAGATGCTAGAATGTCCGAGAAAATTCGAGCAAAATCTAGAGAATTCTAAAGGACTGTAGAATATGCAAATTAGGTGTTAGCTCCTATAAAAATAGGTTTTGGGAAGAGTGTAGTCAGTTGTGAAAAGGATTTGCTGATATTATCAATTCCGACTTTGATTCAAGGATTTATATCCAGCCGAGAGAATCTCTAAGAGAAGTTGCCGAACAACTTAAACCTGAAAGAAAACCACCTGGAACAAAAAAGGTAAATAGATGTTTTTGACTTTTTCATTGATCATACTGGAATTTATTCTTTATATACACATTTAAAAATTTCCAAAATGTATAGCACCTTAACTACTTCATTAACTTAACTGGGTAAAGATACTGACCTTTCCTTCCCCTTCGTAACACTTCGCCTGCCAGTAGTAAACTCTACGTTTCTGTTTTGAATGCAGAAAATTGTAAATTTCGTATATATATTATTTTGTGTTTATCGTAAATTAAATATTTCTATGTGATTTTTAACTCTGAGTTTTGGTCAATCATTTTCTTCTTTTGTTACACTTAACACGTAACAGGCAATAAGAAACAGTTTCAGATGCAGCTATTTGTTGAAGTGTCGGGCAAGTATTTTCGAGGTTCTACATTGAAAGGTTACTTAGTAAAAGTCACTTTGCAACTTGCAAAAAAATAAAAAAATTATAAGTTTCTTTTGGTTGTGTGTAAAAGACAAAAATCTGGTGGATTTTATTTGTGGCTCAGAAAAATGGAATTCAAATAATCAATTCTAATCCCGTTTTTCAATTATTAAAAATCAAACAAAGTCGTTGATCTTTATTTCAAATTAGCATTTATTTTGTCGTTTTATTTTATTAAGTTTCGATTTTATAAGATTGCGATCTTTTAGATTAAGCGGGTCTTTCATTTTGATTGTTGCAAGGAATTTAAAGAAACGTTAAAGTGTAAGATTATCGATTACATGTTGAATAGAACAATTAAAAATTCCCCATGAATTTTCTATTTCTTCTTCATTTTTTCTTTTTAATTTTCTCCCCCTTCTTTTTCTTTTTCTTTTTCGTTTCCTTCTCCCCCTTTTTTCTTCATTTCCTTATTGTCTTCATTTCTTTCTTCTTCTCTCCCTTTCATTTTCTCCAACTCTCCCTCTTCGTAGCCTCTTGCCGTCTTCATTTCTTCCCCCTCCTTCCTACTTCGTCTACATTTCCTCCTCCTATTCCTCTTTATCTCTCCCTTTTCTTCATTTCTTCCCCCTCCTTACTACTTCGTTTACATTTCCTCCTCCTATTCCTCTTTATCTCTCCCTTTTCTTCATTTCTTCCTCATCTTCTTCTATTTTAAATAAGTGATATTAAGTTTTTAGAGTGAGTTTTTTTTTGTTTGTCGTAGGAGTGCATGTGATCAGATCGAGACAAAAAAGAAGGCTTTGGAAGGCATGCTTTTTTTTTTTTTAATTATTAAAAACAAAAACGGATTTGGGAAGAAGAAACGCACGGAATAAAAGACCGAGAAAAAAAGAAACGAAAAGAAGAAAAAATGGGAAAAAGAAAATATGAGAATCGAACGTTTGGAAGAGGGTAGAGAGATCAAACTTTGTATTTGCACCTACTACTACTACTACTACTACTACTAATACTACTACTACTACGTTTATTTCCATAAGTGCGTTGTGGTGCATTGGATATCGGCTCGGAACTAGAAATCGGGGAGCCGAGTTCGAATTCCAGCTGAATTCTTGCATTCACTTATGCGCAAATACCCTTGGGAAAGGTATTAATCCGTCTATTCCTTCCAGTTATGGGTTAAATAACAGGACAGATTGGGTTCTATAGCCTTGGTCGGCAACCAGTCTACTGCAGAAAACAATGGCAACCTACTGCGGGATAATGTTCTGCCCAGTCAGTCATGTCTCTTTTGAGACATGATCGCCCAAGCGTGTATCACATATGGCACTTAACTGACTAACTGATTCCCATAAGAGAAGATCATGAGGATGATATTAAGCAATTGTCTGTTTGGCTTAGTGGTTAGAAAAGCGAATTAAAGGTTGTAGGATACAAAATCAAAAGAAACGAATCAGCCTGTATTCTAATAATAACGATTAGTGGCTGAATTTGCAGATATTCTGAGGGTATTGATACAAAAATTATCCATTATCTAATCTGTGTTTTTCTCTCCCAATTTGCCCGTATCATCTCATTCCCTTCCTTATCCCTCCCAATACAACTCAGATTATCCATTATCTCGTGCCTCTGCTCTTCTCTCACATTTTGTCTGTATCTTCTCCTCATCCCCCTTATCCCTTCCAATGCAACTACAATTATGACATGCTTCTGTTCCTTTATCTCTCCTTCTCTGTATTTTCATATTTTTTCCTTTACCCCTTTCAATACAACTAAGATCATCCATTATTTCATGCTTCTTCTATTCGTTTTGCCATATCTTTTTATTCTCTTTCGTGTATCTTCTCGATATTCATTGCCTGTCCATATTTTTATCTATATCTTTGACATTGAGTATGCTCATATGCAAATAAGACATTGAGTGTGTTTATATGCAAATAAGACATTGAGTGTGTTCATATGCAAATAAAACATTGCCTATGCTCATATGCAAATAAAACATTGAGTATGTTCATATGCAAATAAAACATTGCCTATGATCATATGCAAATAAGACATTGAGTATGTTCATATGCAAATAAAACATTGCCTGTTCTCATATGCAAATAAGACATTGAGTATGCTCATATGCAAATAAGACATTGAGTATATTCATATGCAAATAAAACATTACCTATGCTCATATGCAAATAAGACATTATGTTCATGTGCAAATAAAACATTGAGTATGCTCATATGCAGATAAGACATTGAGTATGTTCATATGCAAATAAAACGTTGAGTATGTTCATATGCATATAAGACATTGAGCATACTCATATGCAAATAAGACATTGAGTATGAACATATTTAAATAAGACACTGAGTATGTTCATATGTAAACAATACATTGAGTATGCTCATATGGAAATAAAATATAGGGATTCCCCAAATATTTACTACTACACCTTCTCTTCTCTTCTTCTCTTGCTCTATTATTAAAAAAAAATTACAGCTATAATAAGCTGTTGTAATTTTTACCCATTTTTGCCCTTATCACCCTCTCATTTTTTTGTTCATAGTCTCCTTTTTATCCAACGAATTCTATCTTAATATCGTTCTTTCATTAATTGTGTTGATATGTGGATAAAAACGAAAACATAGGATAACATTCTACAATTGAAACCAAAACAGAAAATATATCTTGACCTGAAAAATCATTTTGAGTCACACTTCAATCTTGACCGCACGAAGTTGAAGGTACCCGCAGAGTCATAAAATGCACCCGTATACACCGGAGCATTACAAGATGCGTCTCCAAATATAAACATCGTCGAACTCAATGATGAAGAAATTAAAAAAAAAATTACAAAAATGTTACTTAATAATAAAACATCACTTCACATTGAAGCTGAATATTTGAATTTACCGTTTTCTTTTCCACGAATTTAAAAAAAAGTTTCTAGATTTAATGAATGATGTCTGGAATAAAAAGAATGCATATATTGATACACTATGGAAGCAAAATAATAGCCCCAAAAATAATAGTCCCCAAAATAATAATAGCCTCTAAAATAATAGCCTCCAAACCCTCATTTATACAGAGGTAACTTAATAGGATCCATTATGGTGAAAGTACAAATGGACATTTTCTTAATTAGACCCTCATCTTTCTATGAAAATAAACTCCTCGTGATCTAATTTAATTTTCGTTCTTTTTTTTTTTTTTTTTTTTTTTTTTTTAATCATATCACCCCGGGCAAGGCGGTAAGGCCACTAGTGTGCAGGGGGCTACGTAAGAGTAAAAAGATTGGAAAAGAGAAAGCCGGAAACCACATCCTAAACAGGAAACAAGGGATGAGCCTCTACACCTGTTCAATAGACGTGGGTGGAGTGTGAACCGGGCGATAGTTCTATTAACGGGATGTAAAGATGGCATATATATCAACAAACAACGCCAGGAAATTGTTTACATCACAAATGGAAGATTGTATACCTGCTTATGTCGATCTCACAGCAACATACAACCTCATCAGTAGACTTCCTCTTCGCATCCATTTGAAACTACCGTGCAAGCTGCGAATCTACTGAATCACCAGACCTGATAGAAGAACTATATAGTTCCACAAAGTTACACCTGTCTGACGAGGATTCCTGAACGTCTCAAACTTCATCTGCAAGACGAAAACGATAAAAAGACATCGCCAAATCATGTAATCTCTTCCGATATTATTCCGCGTGCCTATACAAGCAGATATAAGAAAAAATAGGCAGTGATTTCTTAAACATTCCATACCACTTACTGAATGAATCTAATTACTAAAATCAAACAGATGCAGAAATTTAAATACCTGGGAAGTGTTCTAACAGAGGACAGAAAGTGCAATACGGAGATTCGAAGGCCAAAGATGCATTCCAGAAGCTGAGGAGAGTATTAAGAGACAGGAATATTTCACTGGAAATTTAGAAGAGAGCAGTGGATTTTTATGCTAAGTCTTTCCTTTAATGTGGCAGTGAATGCTGGACAATCTCATCAAAGATGAAGGCAAGACTTGAAGCAACCAAAATGTGGTACTACAGAAGGATGCTGAGGATCATGGACGGAACACGCGAGCAACGACGAGGTTTTGGAGAGGATCAACACAAGAAGGAAACTGATACTTAACACTAGGAAAAGATAGCTGAAATTTTTGCGATATATAATGAGGAAAGAGGGCTTGGAGAACCTGATTCTCACAGGGCGGATAGAGTGGAAGTGCGAGAAGGGAAAGTAACGCATGGCGTACTTGATAGACCTGAGAAGATGAATATGGGGGAGCGGTCAATGAGTGGGATAGGAGGAGCGTATTAAGACCGACAAGGGAGAGGGAAATGTGGAAGGCCATGATCGCCTATGTCGTGAAGGGACACGGTACATTAGAGGAGAAGAAGTACAGAAAACAGTGTTGACCTCCTGAGACGATGACGGGGATGCTATGCTGATAACATAGTCATTGATATTTGGGACAAAAGTGATCGGGAACAAAAATCAGTATTCTCTGCTACTAAGTTTTCCAAGAAGCGAAACTCAAGATAAACCTTTCCGAAAAAGGAACTAAGATCTGGAAGTAGAATGCAAATCAGTTATGGAGCATCCCCTGAATCTTTCATCAAAATTCCGGATGTGGAATTAGTAAATACTAGACGCTTCAAGTACATCAGTGCATGCATCAGTTTTAACAAATAAAGAGATAAAGAAATTGAAAATAGAATAGGATGTGCTAGGGGTAATTTGGTTCAACACCGCAAGTTGGTACAAAAGCAAAATGCTAACAAAATAAATAAATAACATGAGCCATATTCTTAAATAGTTTCATCAGATCGAGGCTATCATAGATCTCAAGCAAGCAAAACGCCAGACTCGTTCATAAATATCTAAAGTACCGCCTGTATACAATTGCTTTCTCAGACCTATGGCTTAAATCGCTTAGAGCGAATAAAGCCTGGAAGTCTAGTCAGGACCATTTTTCTTTGAAACTCATGGACTGGAGCTACAGAATCACAAACAAAGAACTGCACCAAATAACAGAAATCGCTTCGTATCTTAAGATGTTCCACTCGGGTAACTTCTTTCTAAGAGCAGCTACTTTCTGGAACAAACTCCCGAGAAGGCGCTACTCTAAACACTACAATTTTAATCTCTTCAAGTCTAGGGTCAACACATTATCATAATCTACACTTTCACCTCCCCGCTACAACCGCATTAAGTAATGCTCTACATTGAGTGGCTCTTACGCATCACCTAACATTCTGGTTACTTTCATTTTTTTTTCCTAGTAACCGCTTCCCCAAACATTCTTCTTCTTCTATGTGCCCTGTCCCTTCACGACGTAGGCGATCATGGCTGTCCAAGTTTCCCTATCCCTAGTGGCTCTGGGCATGCCTTCTCCTGTTACACCATGCAATCCTCGTTCCGTCATATTATCAAGTCGAGGCTCAACTGTTACCTATCGTTCGTATCCTCAAAAGCTGCATTTATTTTCTACTTCCCTCTCCTATTTTCATACAGCAACCTCATTTAGTCAACCTCAAAGTTGAGTGGCTCTTGGGCATTGTATTCGATGAACATTTATTTAAAGAAAATTAAAAGATGATGACGATGATGATGTTTATATGTGTGTAAAGTTGTTTGTCATGAATTTAACGATATATTTAAACACAAGAAGTTAAAGTAAAAAAAAAAAAACAACAACATAGAAAACATTCAATCAAAATATTCCCCCTGGGTTTCTATACTTTTCTTCCAAGTTGTCAATTCTCTTTCAATATAAGTCTTCCTTCAAAGAATTGTTAATTTCACCGTCTTCAGTTTTTTTTCCTTCTTGGAGAAGGTCTTTCTTGTAATTATATGATCTCGGTGCTTAACAAGATGGCAATTCAATATAGAGGTTGGGTGAAGCAACATTGCAAGACACTTTTCTCTCTTCAATTGATTTCACTTGAGTAATATATATATATTTTTTTTTTATAAGTGTCATACTGAATTTTGTTTGATTTGTTTATCAAATCTAAGTGGGTTATATAAAACCGAAATATTTCGGATTGTAAGAATGATTCTATTTTTGAGAGTGAATACATTAATAAATTTTTAATAATAATAATAATATTTTTTTTTTAGATGTAAGTCCTACTACTTAGGAGCAAATTTATTCATGCATTTCACAAAGGTATTTGCCTCTATGTAGAATAAACGAATTCGACTATAATTCGTACTCAGCTCTCCTAATTCTAATTACGAGCCGCTGTTCATTACACAATCCACACATCCGCATTATCCTTACGCAAGATGCCATCCTTTCTATTCTCCCAATATACTGTATATTTCCACGTATAAGACGAGATATAGAGAATATGTAACCCCAAATCGAGGTAAATTTTCGTGATTTTATCTAATCTGGGACCGACTGGGAAACAAATATAAAATAATAATGTTTATAATGACATCTTTGATTAAAAGATGATGATCATAGTAATTTTAAAAGGATTTAATTATGTATTTGAGTGTCGTAAAAATTTTAATTGAGCTCTAGAAGTATTGTCAGGTTTCGTTATTAGCTGTCGCAATTTGGACAATGTAAGATTCGCCGATGTTACAGTGCTGATAGCAGATACAGAAAAAAAGCTACACGACCTCTTACAAGAAGTAGTTTTAAGAAAGTGTAAAGAAAGGACTATATATACAGGTAAACTGAATACGTGAGTAAAAAGAAGAGCCGAAAATGCCAATTGTAGGCCGAGGACAGAAATTTAAATACCTGGGATTTGTTCTCACAGAGGACGAAAAGTGCGACAATGAGATTCAAAGACTAATTGGTAAGACAAAGGACTCATTCCAGAAGCTGAGTAGAGTAATGAGATACAGGAAAATTTCGCAAGAAACAACCAAATAAACAAATCTCATTTTTTTTAAATCTTTATTATTTTTTAAGGGATCCTTGGATGGGACAGACACTTTTAAGCCTACCTTCATGTATCTATTTATATAATGTAGTCAATTACTTATATAATAAACAGTATGGTTTTTAGGTACGTTATATTTGTGTGTCCTTGACATACAGGAAAGTAATCAAGAATCTGTACTGGCAGCAAACTGCCTGCATATGGACACACAATGAGTTCAGCAGATACACAAGGATAGAATTGGGTGTAAGAGAAGGTGCATCTTCTTATCAGATCTATTTAACATATACAGCGAGACAATTCTGAGAACTCTAGGAGTCTTGTCAGGATTCATCATTAGCGGCCAAAATCTGAATGATATGAGATTCGCCGATGATACAGTGCTGATAGCAGATACAGAAAATAAGCTACATGACCTCCTACAGGAAGTAGTTAAAGAAAGTGGAAAGAAAGGACTATCTATCAACTACAAGAAAACTGAATGCACGATCATCAGTAAAAAGAGTATCCCAAAAATGCCAATTACAAGTTGGAGATACTAAAATCAAACAAGTGCAGAAATTGAAATACCTGGGAAGTGTTCTTACAGAAGATGGAAAATGCGATACGGAGAAATGAAGGCGTATTGTCATGGCAAAGGTTGCATTCCAGAAGCTGAGTAGAGTATTAAGAGACAGGAAAATTTAAGCGGAAAAAAAGAATAGAGTACTGGATTGGTATGTGATGTCTGTCCTTCAATATGGCAGCGAATTTTGGACAATCTCATCAAAGATGAAAAAAAAAAGACTTGAAGCAGCTGAAATGGGGTTCTACAGAAGGATGCTGAGGATACAATAGACGGAAAATGTGAGCAACTATGAGGTTTTGAAGAGGATGGACACGAGAAAGAATATTGATACCTAATATCAGGAAAAGACAGCTGAGGTTATTGGGACATGTAATAAGGAAGGAGGGCTTGGAGAACCTGATACTGACGGGACGGATAGAGGTGAAGAGAGACAAGAGAAAGCAACGCATGACATACTTGATGGACTTGAGCAGATAAATGGTGGAGTGGGGTTCGAGTGGGACAATAGGAGAAGGAGTGTTAAGAGCGACAAGGAATAAGAAGATGTGGAGGGCTATGATCGCCTACGTTTTGTTGATTTTGTTGCTTAACACCGCCAAGAATAAAAAATGAAAAAATCGTATATAAATCTTAAAGAAAAAAATCAGTCATAAATATTGATACCTAATAACAAAAACCACATCACTTAAAAACTTCCAACAGCGGCAGCCACTAAAATGAATAGCACACGAAAAGAGAAGAGAAAATAATAGCAACTCTCTTGTAAAAATGACGGAAATAATAACATTGGTAAACACAAGGACATGGAATGAATAGAGAAAGACTGCAAATTAGAAAAATGATTAAAGTGCAAAAGAAACACATTAAATAAAACACAGAGAAAAGAGAGGGAATATTTGAAGAAAGAAAGAAAGAAAGAAAGAAAGAAAGAAAGAAAGAAGGGAGTATATTTAAAGAAAGAAAGAAAGAAAAAAGAAAGAAAAGAGAGAGAATATTTAAAGAAAGAAAGAAAGAAAGAAAGAAAGAAAAAAGAAAGAAAAGAGAGATATTTAAAGAAAGAAAGAAAGAAAGAAAAGAGAAAGAAAAGAGAGAGAATATTTAAAGAAAGAAAAAAGAAAGAAAGAAAAAAGAAAGAAAAGAGAGAGAATATTTAAAAAAAGAAAGAAAAAAAGAAAGAAAAAGAAAGAAAAGAGAGAGAATATTTAAAGATAGAAAGAAAAAAGAAAGAAAAGAGAGAGAATATTTAAAGAAAAAAAGAAAGAAAGAAAAAGAAAGAAAGAAAGAAAGAAAAGAGAGAGAATGTTTAAAGAAAGAAAGAAAAAGAAAGAAAAGAGAGAGAATATTTAAAGAAAGAAAGAAAGAAAGAAAGAAAGAAAGAAAGAAAAGAGAAGGGATGAAAAAATGACTAAAGAAAGAAACGGCAGCAAGATTGGGAGGTTGTGAGAAGCATGAAACCACCAACTGCTGTTGTTCTCAGGTCCACCCTGACCTGGAGTGGTAGCACCTGTGAGGGTCCCAGCTATGAGCAAATAGTTAACCCTTAAACTGGGGTCAAAGCACTATGAAAGTATAAAAATAGACATTTATAGAAATATAGACATAAAAATAGACTTTTACAGAAAAATATACATTTTTGAAGGAAATTTTTTTGCCACAATACATTTTTAAATAAAACTAGAAGACAACTTCAGTTTTCTAAAATAAAAATGAAAATAGAAACAATTTTTCATCACAACTTTCTCACTATAACCGAGCATTTAAAAATACCTTAAAACCCTACCTTTTAGGCATTAAATGACTCACAGAGGTGTTGATATGCCGTTAAACAAAAAAGGCAATAAACAAGAAAAAGAGAAAGAGAAATTAAAGAAAGAAAGAACGAACGAAAGGAACAAAGAAAGTCATTAAAGAAATGAAGAAAAAAGAAGAGAACGAAAGAAAGAAAAAAAGAAAGAATAGAGCAAAGAAAGTTATTAAACAAGAAATGAAGAAAAGAGAAGAAAAGAAAGAACGAACGAACGAAAGGAACAAAGTAAGTCATTAAAGAAGAAATGAAGAAAAAGAAGTGAAAAAAAGAAAGAAAAAATGAACGAACGAAAGGAACAAAGAAAGTCATTAAATAAGAAATGAAGAAAAAAGAAGAGAAAGAAAGAAAAAGAACGAAAAAAGCAAAGAAAGTCATTAAACAAGAAATGAAGAAAAGAGAAGAAAAGAAAGAACGAACGAACGAAAGGAACAAAGTAAGTCATTAAAGAAGAAATGAAGAAAAAGAAGTGAAAAAAAGAAAGAAAAAATGAACGAACGAAAGGAACAAAGAAAGTCATTAAAGAAGAAATGAAGAAAAAAGAAGAGAAAGAAAAAGAACGAAAAAAGCAAAGAAAGTCATTAAACAAGACATGAATTAAAGAGAAAAAAAGAAAGAAAGAAGGAACGAACGGAACAAAGGAAGTCATTAAACGAAAAATAGAGAAAAAGAAGTGAAAGAAAGAAAAAAAGAAAGAAGGAAGGAAAGAAAGAAAGAAAGAAAGAAAGAAAAAAAATAAAGAACAAAAAGTCATTAAACAAGAAATGAAGCAAAAAGAAAAGAAACAAAGAAAGAAAAAACGAACAAACGGAACAAAGAAAGTCATTAAACAGGAAATGAAGAAAAAATAAGTGAAAGAAAGAAAGAAAGAAATAAAGAAGGAAATGAACAAAGGAAGTCATTAAACAAGAAACGAAGAAAAAAGAAGAGAAAGAAATAAAAAATGAACGAACGGAACAAGAAAAGTCACTAAATAAGAAATGAAGAAAAGAGAAGAAAAAGAAAGAAAGAATGTACGAAAACAACAAAGAAAGTCATTAAACAAGAAAAGAAAAAAGAGAAGAGAAAGAAAGAAAGAACGGACGAAAGGAACAAAGAAAGTCATTAAACAAGAAATAAAGAAAAATAAAATAAAATGGAGTACTTAAAGAAAGAAAGAAAGAAAGAAAGAAAGAAAGAAAGAAAGAAAGACTGGTGGTCTTTAATTGTGGGAAAACGGACAATGGTGGTTTAGTTAGAAGTAATCTTCGTTGGAGCAAAGAGTGTGAAATCTGAAAGCATCACATGTGGAAATGTGTTCGTGTTTATCTGGAATGTTCCGTGATTGTTTAATAGACTGATCGCTCTTAACCTTGAGCTCTGGACATTAACACTTCATCATAAAGCGGTGAACCATTAACAATACCAACAAGAATAAACGAAAAAGAAATGATAAAATAAGTAACTTTTATTATTATTATTATTATTATTATTCGGCATCCCACCAGATATGACGGCAAAGGTTTATATCATGGAATTGAATGACAAATCTGAAAAAATAAAAAAAAGAACATAAAAAATGCTTGTCTCGAAATGTATCCAATTTTTATATCTTATGACTGGAAAGCAACAAAGAACAGGTATATAAAAATATAATCTTGTATTTTTATTCTTCGTCTGTGACGTTTGTGTGGAGCAGGAGGTAGCCGGAGAGAGTTCGCGCACACAAAAGTGCTGTCGGAAGTTGGAAGTCAGCGGGAGTCTACTTCAGTCGAAATTCCAGACTTTATATAGTCCTCCCACACAACCCACATGACCACGCCTCTTCACCCACGCAGTTTTGCCTTTTTGAGTTGTTACTTTGTTGATGTTATCTACGGTCGGATGTATCTATCAATCTGCATTTCATGCTAATGTATTACACAGTGAAAAACAAAAATATATTTACACCTTCTGTCCGGTGATATTTCATCTGATCATACCCCAAGACACTGAGAATAATTTTCGCTCTCACTTGAAGTTTTATTTATGACTGTTACTTAACGCTAGGGCATCTGGCGTTAGAACTGGTGAACATTACTTGGTAAATAGAATTTTGTTTCGATGTCATCCAAGCAGATCTTTATTTTTTTCTTTTGCTTGGGGGGGGGGGGAGGGGTGTTACGAAATAGCTTCTGGGATTTATGGCCTTTGAAACTGATTAATTCGATCAAAATTTTTTAATCCCATGATAAGGATTTGCTTATTTCTTTTACTAAGCGAGTATTACGAAATGAATGTTGGGAGTTATGACATTTGAAACTGATGCATTTGAGGAAAGTTTTGATGCCTTTCCATCGGAACCTTTTTATATCCCCTGATTAGTGTGTGTTACAAAATACCTACCGGGATTTATGTATTTTAAAACTGATTAATTGGATCAAAATTTTAATGTCCCACGATCACACACGTCAGGTATCTTTTGCTTAGTATGTGGTACGAAATACCGCCTGAAACTGATTAATTTGATCAAAATTTCGATATCTCACGATCAGAGGCTTCTTATTTCTCTTGCTTATTGGATATTACGAAATGCTTTTTGGGATTTTTTGAAATTTTTTTTTGAAATTTTTTTTTTGAAACTTTTTTTTGAAATTGATTAATTTCAACAAAATTTCGATATCAACTTACAATGCTCACCCAGAGTATAAATTTTTATTGGTTGACTTGGGGTGGCTTAAAACGATGTGGTATTTTTTTACTAATGTGTCGAGTTGTAAAAGTAGATTGCAGACATAATCTAACCGAACCCACAATGTTAGCGCTGTGGTGCCTTCAGTCAGAATTGAACCCACGATGTGTAGGAATCTTGCAATGGGTATATATTTTCAAAAATGGGGTAAAAATTAAAATTTTTAGACAACGAAGTTAAAACAGAGTACACATTAAAAAGTACGGATAATATTTACTTTAGAAGACACTAAATGTGGAATTATAAAAAGCAACAACAAACTAGGGCTTCATTTTGCAGTAATTTGTATTTTCTTCTCCAGGAACTTAAAAAACAAAATACAGAAATTAGTAGAAAGGCGAAAGTAGCTACCAATTTGCATCACCATTAAAAAGCATTAATGCCGATATTTTAGATGTTACCGAATTGGATATTACCAAAAACTGAAAAAAAAACTTTTGCAAAAACTAGACATATTTTCAATAAAGTTTTAATTAATTGTGAATGCATTCACTTTTTGTTGTGGATTCCGGGTGAGAAACCACACAAAATAATAAATAACAAAAACAGATATGAAGATAGAAAATGTAAGTTATACTGAACAAGATATACAAACTGGAACACGGGTTAGTCAATTCAGGAATACCATTAGTAGAAATAATTATATACAGTCTTGAAGTGAAATAGTATGTCCGGGTAATGGATCTATATCCAACAACTCCAACTAACCCGGCATCAACTTACTGGCCAAATAAGCAACTGCTTTACTACTCTTCAACTGCTGTTCTCTGTATAGGCAGGATTATATGTACACATCAGGCGAGTCCATTCTTGTATACAAAAGTGGGTGATCGCACAACACTTTTTATTATAGCATCTGTTGCCTTTTTAATTGTAACGACCAATTCTGAAAAAGAACATAGAAGTAATGCAGAAATATTAAGAAAAAATAGTAACTGTGACAAAACTTATACTCACAATCAGAAAGTGACGTCTGACCATCAGTCCCAACGAGGTATTTATGCCGTTGACATAATCATTTATTCCTGTCTTAATAGTAAGTTCGAGGGGTCCGACAAAGTAAAACTGGCGTCTGCTCTTGGAAATAACCGCTAATCAGTTGTTAAGAAAGTGGCTATCTTTTAATCTTTTAATCGACCTATTAGTCTTGGTTAAGCATCTCATATTGTATGGTCTTCTTTCAGACAAGCAGTATGGCTTTCGATGCATTACTGGTTTTTATTGAAAGTGTCTTTCAATCTTTAGATAACGATGACCAAGGTCGGCTGTGGCTTTCAGCATCTCATTTTGTATGGTCTTCTTTCAGACAAGCAGTATGGCTTTCGATGCATTACTGGTTTTTATTGAAAGTGTCTTTCAATCTTTAGATAACGATGACCAAGGTCGGCTGTGGCTTTCAGCATCTCATTTTGTATGGTCTTCTTTCAGACAAGCAGTATGGCTTTCGATGCATTACTGGTTTTTATTGAGAGTGTATTTCAATCTTTAGATAAGGATGACTAACATCGGCTGTGGCTTTTAGCATCTCATTTTGTATGGTCTTCTTTCAGACAAGCAGTATGGCTTTTGATGCATTACTGGTTTTTATTGAGAGTGTCTTTCAATCTTTAGATAAGGATGACTAAGGTCGGCTGTAGCTTTTGATATCTCGAAGGCGTTTGACTGGATTTGACATTCTGGTTTTCTTCACAATTTCAACGGCTATGATTCTTCCGGCTGAATTTTTTATTTGATCCAATCTTTCTTAACATATCGAGGAATGAATGTCATGTTGAACGGCAGATCTTTTAGAAACTTTCGCATTAAAGCCGGAGTTCCCCAGAGTTCTATCCTTGAACCTATTTTGTTGTTTATCTTCATCAACGTTCTTCCCGATGTCTGACTCGGTATTTATGCTCATGACATATCTATTTACTTCTGTCTTAATAGTAATTTCGATAGATACGACAAAGTAAAACTGGTGTCTGCTCTGGGAAATTACCGCCAATCAGTTGTTAAGAAATTTGCTATCTTTTAAGCTTTTATCCTCATAGCCAATCATTTTTACTTTCCATCGGTATGGCCGATGCTAACCTTAACGAGAGGAAATCTTTGCGTCTACTTGGCCTCCTATTTTTTAGCGACTGGAAGTAGAGTGATTATATTGAATTAATTGCTAGCTCTGCTGTTAGGAAAGTCGGTTCACTCTGTCGCATCAGACTATTTTTCTCTCCAGAACCCATATTGAACATTTATAAATTTACCATTCGTCCATTGAGTATTACTGCTATATCTGGTCGGGTGCTCCGGCTTTATATCTCGTGATCTTTGATAAAAGTCAAAGAAGGATCTGCAATGTTATCTATCCTGACTTGGCATCTCGATTTCACTCATTTTTTCACTGCTGTGAGGTGGCTTCCCTTTGTCTTTTCTACAAATATTTTCATGTCAACTGTTCTAATGAGCTCTACTCTTTGGTACCTCGACTGCATGAACTGAAGAGTACTTCTAGATTAAGTCTCATCGTTTTCCCGTTAAGATAGTTAAAATACAACCAAAAGTTCTATTCTGATAGCTTTTCTAACATTTATCACCCGTGGAACCGTCTTTCTTGCCACCTACGTCATTGAGCGTCAAATACCACGCTGGCCACTGCTTTCGACACTCTTTAACACATTGACTAGCACCCACAAAATAACTAGTGGTTAGCAGTTTTCATTATGATGCCGGCTACGAATTATTTCGTGGCGGCTACGAGTTATTTCGTGGCGGATTCGAGTTTTTTCGTGGCGGATTCGAGTTATTTCGTGGCGGATTCGAGTTATTTCGTGGCGGATTCAAGTTATTTCGTGGCGGATTCGAGTTATTTCGTGGCGGATTCGAGTTATTTCGTGGCGGATTCGAGTTATTTCGTGGTACGAATTATTTCAGTGCCTATGTTGGCTATTATAAAGTTCGCGATTGAAGTCAGATTTCGTAATTGATATGTTAAATTCTAATTCTAGAAGTTCTGGACGAACTTTGGTGTTTTACACGTACTGATTACGTTAGGCTAACACACAGACTCACAAACAGAGTAATGTAGATGTGTACACACACACACACACACACACGCACACACACACACACACACACACACAGATGTAGCTGCACGCACATACACAGTCTCACATACACAGACACATAGATACAAAGAGAACTCATAAGCAAAATGCAAAAACAGAAACAGCAGCAAAAAATATAAATGATACTAGTTACAAAATATTTACCCACATTTATGAAACAAGATTGTGTGTAGGTCTGGAAAATTAGTGATTTTCACTCAGTATGTGTGTTGTGGTGTAGTGGATATAAATTTGGAACGACAAATTGGGGAGCCGAGTTCAAATTCTAGTTGAATTGCTTGCATTCACTTATACACAAATACCCTTGGGAAAGGTATTAATCCGTCTCTTCCCTCCAGTTATGAGTTAAAGTAATAGGACAGATTGGGTTCTATAACCTTGGTTGGCAACCAGTTTGCCAGAGAAAGCAATGGCAACCTACTGCGGGAAAATCTTCTGCCCAGTCAGTCATGTCTCATTTGAGACATGATCGCCCAAAGTGTGTATCACGTATGGCATTTAACTGAAGTATGGTAGAAGGCAGAATGAGAGAATACCAGTAGGGAAATTTTATTTTATTTTATTTATCTTTTAAAAAGGTAGATAAAGCTTGCTTTTAGATGGGTGCAAACATTCCCTACGAAATATACAACTAGATGATCTACAAAGTAGAATAATCTTGCAACATATTAGATGGTACATGGTCAATCTAGAAAAGTTTAAAAGAAGCCTACCTAGGGCATTGGCATTTTAGTCTCCTTCAAAATTCCATATTTATTCATTCCACTTTTCAAAGCAGTCTGAAAAATCCTATTTTGGGATCACCATCGACTGTTTTGTTACACTCTGCTTAATCTCACCAAGTGTTTAAGCAGCAATTTTAGCTTTGAAAAAGCTAAAGTTGTAGGGAGCCAAATCTGAGAGTGGAGACTAACAGAAATGTCCAATGCAATGCCCTGAAACTCTGCATGATAATACAAATGGGAAGATACAATTATTATGATGAACATGAGATTACTCAATCTCACTACCAACTGAGTAACTCTATGGGAGAGTATTCACATGTGTAATGAAGTTTCCTTTGATCGAATGCCAAACTGGGCCTCATAAGTGTTTGATTTACATGATTTGCCATACGTGATACACGCTTTGGGCGATCATGTCTCGAAAGAAACATGACTGACTGGGTAGAACATTATCCTGCAGTAGGTTGCCATTGCTTTCTGTGGTAGACTGGTGCAAGCCAAGGATATAGAACTCAGTCTGTCCTATTATTTAACCCATAACTGGAGGGAAGTGACGGATTAATACCTTTCCCAAGGGTATTTGTGCGTAAGTAAATGCAAGGAATTCAACTGGAATTCGAACTCTGCTCCCCGATTTGTCGGCCCGAGTCGATATCCACTGCACTACAACGCACAAAAAGGACTAAATATATAAAATTAATAAACTTAATTATTTTTATGGGTAAATCAACACGCTCAATTTATTCATATGTTCATCGAGTGAGTATATTACGCTACACAAGAATGTCATTAATTATTTAAAGCATTGACTATCAACTGAAATTTCCTTTTTTTAATATGACACCAACTATGAGTTATAGCGTACCATTTACGAGTTATCTCATGCTCATCATTTTCTGATACATTTTCATCTGCTGGTGCTAACGACAAAGTTATTCAGTGATACTTTTAGTGTAAAAACAATGTTAAGAGTTCAGTTGAAGCGATAAATCAGCTCATAAAAAACAACTTTTTCTTGCATAAGATGGTTATTATGAAGTTGGCACTTGTAGCCAGATTTCTTCGGCGAAATCATTTCTATAGAATAGCATTCTTAAGCTGCGACACTTGTCGAAATCGAAAAATATTGATTCGTTATCGATTTAGAAAGGCGTCCTGTTTATAATATTAATACAATTTCAAATCGATCCTTAACAATTTCAGAGTTTAGATAAGTGACTTAGATGTTATTTGCAAATGTATAAATGAAAATTTGCTTGCATTATTAATTGTTCTCGGTATGACAACAAACTACATCTGGCAGCAAATGCTCTGGTCGTGAAATTGGATGTTTTGAGGTCCATGTAACCACTTCTTAATTACTGTTGTTCCAAGGTTTCACTGGGTGGTAGCACGTGGTAGGATCCCAGCTATGGGCAAATAGTTCACCCCTAAACTGGAGTCAAACACTATCAAAGTATAATTAATAAATTCTTATAGTGAAAATACCAGCAATGTATTTTCATAGTAAAAAATGTCCAATGATACATTTTGGAAAAAAAAATTACTAATGCTCCCACGAAAAAGTAAATTTACGCATTAAAAAACCCATAAAGTGTTGATATGCTGCTAAACAAACATCATTCATGTTTGTGATATAAATAATCTGAATATTGTAATATTTTTAAGCTTTTCAAAAACAATTTTTCAGAAATTCTAAAAAAAGATATTTCTTTTGTATAGACTTTTTTTGGAAGGACAAGCACAAGGTTCCCAATTGGGGTTCTTACTTATTTATTTTAGAAGAATACATGGATATACAATTTTAATTTATGAGCGTTTTTCTTCTTTAAATAATAAATAAATGCATTTTTTATCATATCACCCCTAGCAAGGCGGTAACGCCACTGATGTGCAGAGGGCTACGTAAGAGTGACAAGATTAGATAAGAGAAAAAACCGGAAACCACATCCTAAGCAGGGAACAAGGGATGAGCCCCTTCACCTGTTCAATAGACGTGGGTGGAGTGTGAACCGGGCGATAGTTTAGCCTATCTACTCCAATTGAAAAAAAAATGAAAAGGAGTGAATAGATTGGAAAAGAGAAAACCGGAAACCACATCCTAAACAAAGAACAAGGGATGAGCCTCTTCACCTGTTCAATAGACGTTGGTGGAGTGTGAACCGGGCAATAGTTTAGTCTATCTACTCCAATTGAAAAGAAACGAAAAAAGAGTGAAAAGATTAGAGAAGAGAAAGCCGGAAACGACATCCTAAACAGGGAACAAGGGATGAGCCTCTTCACCTGTTCAATAGACGTTGGTGGAGTGTGAACCGGGCAATAGTTTAGTCTATCTACTCCAATTGAAAAGAAACGAAAAAAGAGTGAAAAGATTAGAGAAGAGAAAGCCGGAAACTACATCCTAAACAGGGAACAAGGGATGAGCCTCTTCAACTGTTCAATAGACGTGGGTGAAGTGTGAACTGGGCGATAGTTTAGTCTATCTGCTCCAATTGACAAAAAATAAAAAATTAAAATTAAAATTAAAATTAAAAAAATAATAGGGTGGTGAACTGTAACTTAAAGTCCGACAACCAGAGAAGTTTTTGCCAATTTAAAAAACAAAACCAAACATCCAATTAAGAAATGGGAAAAAATTAAGCAAGAGAAAAAAATGACTTTTGAGAATATTTTAAAAGAAAGTTGCAAACCATCCCAGACACGTTACTGCCTGTAAGCTAAAAAATAATTTTTAACTTTTTGGTCAGTTCACGTGATACAGAGTTAGGGTCAACTGTAGCCAGTATCTGTACATCAGAGGGGTCAAGGAACTAAAATCAACTGCCCGTTAAAAACAGATAATCTAAAGGCCGTACGGAAAAAAAAAGAAACAGAGAACTAATCTAACAGTCCGCTACGAAAAATAGAACGAGAAACAAGTAATCCGGCCACCAGAGAAATTTTTGCCAATTAAAAAAGCAAAAAAAAAAAAAAAACAAAAAAAAAAACCTTTCAATTGGGCATGGAGAGTTGGAAAGTTTTAAAATTAAGCAAAAGAAAAGCAGGTGATAGTAGGTACAATCTATTCCAATTCCAATAGAAAGGCAAATGAAAAAAACTACTAAGTTTTAACTTAGTATAAGTCGAAATCAAATTTAAGAGCCAAAATACTTCACAATAGTAACTTGCAAAATACTAGCAATGACAAAAACATTTCAAAGTAAAACATTTCAAAAATTAAAACAATTTGTTATTTAAAAAAATGTTTTTGTAATACCGCCTCAAAAAGGTCTGTTTTCATACTTAAAACCACAAAAACCAATTATTAAAGTCATGGATCGACTTGATATTGTATCGATATTATGAACAGGACATACCTACACTACCGGCCATAATTATTAGGCCACCCCAGTTTTTAAAAAAAAAAAAGAAATGATGTATTTCATACTATTTTTAGTGGATAATTCTAAATGAAAATAGAATGGTTCTTTTGTTATTATTCATTTGCAAAATTTTACAATGGCAAGTAAGCAAAGATGAACTCGTCCGAATCACCCTAAACTTTCTTCATTCTTTCATTGATGAAACTACAATATAGGTAATTATTAAATATTTATAAATTCATTTGATATCCATGTTATTGTGCAGTATTAATAAAAGAACTATTCTATTTTCATTTACAATTATTCACTTGGCAATAAATACTAAAAAATAGTATGAAATACATCATATTTTTAAAACACTGAAGTGGCCTAATAATTATGGCAGGTAGTGTAGTTCGATAAAAAATCAATATTTTTCCATTTTAACATGTGTCAAGGCCTAAGATTTTTTATCATTAAACCAGTCTATTTAAGTAGAGTCCCGCCTTCAATGCTGCAAATCCAGTCTTCATCTGAAGCCAAAATGAAACAGAAACAGAGTCATCCGGAAAGACTTTGAGGATTCTGCTACCAAAACAAAGCGAAAGAAATCAATGTCCAAGAGACGTTGCAAGCTATACTCGTTGCTAAAAGGGCACTTTTCTTGATGCTCCCTGGGAAGAGAAAATCATCTATTATAGAGACCCTGAAAAACATCTTCTGATTGTCAGCACTGTAAAAGTGCAACTGGTTCAATGAGAACAACCCCACGATCCAGATAGCGTTATCCAATAAGAAATCTGCCAAACACGCATTTTGCTCATCCATTTTTCTCTATTAAAAGAAAACCGCCTTTCGACTAGAATGTCACCTTCTTCAACAAAAGCCTTTGTAGCTTGTACATTTATTACAATAGAAAATTGCTTTGTGTGACGAGCTTGATTCTCCTCTCAATAGTAGACGCCTTTGGATATCTTTTATATGTTGATTAGATTTGATATTTAGGATTGGCTACGTTTGTCAATACACATTGAAAAACTCGTATCGGCTGGGCAAAGCGAAAATAAGCCAGTCTTTGGAAGGATTCAGTAAAATGAGTCACTATTCAGGAACTTATAAGTATTCTGTGGAAATGGAACTTTGCGCTGAAAGAATGGTAAACCCACGCTGTAAACCTGTCAGACATCATTGTTCTTGAAACCGAAGAATATCTAAATTTTCATTATTAACAAAGATATGAGAAAAACGTCACAAATATCGTATATTTGACAAATCCATGTATCCGAAAAAAAAGTATTCTGTGTACATGCATTCTTAAGTGTGCTGAAAAGTTCTCAGCCGAACTCTCTTCCAAAAATCTACATATATATATATATATATATATATATATACAGTACTGTGCAAAAGTATCAGGACAAGTACTATTTTATCTTTTATGAGGCATTAAAATAAAGTTTAAAATCACCCCTGTTCTAACATTTTGCACACTACCGGTAGTGTGCAAACGTATTAGGACAGGGGTGATTTTCCTAAAAACCCCACTGAAATTCAAATACAGGGTGAAAAGCCAAGTAAATTGCTAATAAATATTGATTATTTAAAACTAGGTGTAAAAGAAATGTATTAAAAAGAAGTTATATTTAATTTTTCCTATTTTCTATTAAACAAGTTATTTTGAAACTACTCATTATTCTATTATCCTTGGATATGACTGACTTTTTTCTTATTCTCCCCTCTCGAATTGATAAATCTAATGTTACTTTGCAAGACACACTTTGGGAACAAATAAAAGCTGCTTGGCAGGAGATACCATTATATACATTGAAGACGCTTGTGATGTCAATGCCTGACAGAATGAAGCTGTGATCAAAGCAAAAGGCTTATACACTAAATATTAAATTTATTTTGTAACAAGTATTTGTTCTTGTTACAGCATTTGTTGAGTAAATCAAATATAATTACTTTAATTAAATTGTTTATTTCTGTCATTATGCCTCATAAAAGATCAAATAGTTCTTGTCCTAATACTTTTACACAGTACTATATATATATATATATATATATATATATATATATATATATAAAGGAAAAAACTCAGCACATCATCGAAACCGGTTATAAATTATAGCTTATCTCGACAGGTAAGTTTTTGTACCTGTCTCATCAGACGGTAAATTAAAAATGCTTCAATTTTATCAGCACATTAAAAAACAGGAAGTCAAGCTGCATAACCCAGAAAAAATTCCTGGGGTTTATGAAGTTGAGGCTCACTAGGTATTTTTTATATATATATTTTATATATATATATATAACACATAATAATGGCTGGCCACTCGTATTGGAGGATAATCATCATACTATTTTTTTCTATTTATTGCCAAGTGGATAATTCTAAATGAAAATAGAATGATTCTTTTGTTAATACTGCACAATAAGATGTGCATCAAATGAACTGTTCTGGTGTCCAGTTTTTGTGCTCTCTTCCCCATGTCAGTCTCTTCTTCTTATTGGCTGGCCGAAGCAAAGGCTTCCTGGCTGCCTTGTAAAATTTTGCAAAATAATAATAACAAAAGAACCATTCTATTTTCATTTAGAATTTACCACTTGGCAATAAATACTAAAAATAGTATGAAATACTTAATTTCTTTTACAAAACTAGGGTGGCCTAATAATTATGGCCGGTATATATTATATATCCGAGTGAATAAGGAACGAAGAAAAATATTTTTTTACGTCCAAAACATTAATTTAAAACAGTTTTCGATATTTAATATATAGAGCTGTGAATATTTATTATAAATTCTATTTTAGAACATATTATTGTGGCTAATGAATATACTTGATTAATGAGTGTCTTGGAATTTTTAGCCACGCCACTTTCTTCAAAATTCAAACGGACAATTTACAAGACTTATTCCCTTATCACTAACCCCCACCAACATCCCATACACAACTCACCAAATATAAGAAAAGAGGCTTTCCATTCCTGTCCACACAATCATGCTAAAAAAAAAAAATACTACAAGAGCCAAAAATAGGAACCATACATATATATATATATATATATATATATATATATATATATATATATATATATATAAAGATAAAGATATATGTATGTGTATGCATGTGTGTATAATAATTTTTTAAGGTTTAATATTAACTATAAATAAGGTGTATAACCATAATTAGTATTGACTAATGGAGTAGGGTTGGTAACCATAATCGGTATTAATTAATATTAATTATAAAGTAAGGTTAATAACCATAATTAAAGTAAGGTCAATAACCATAACCATAATTAGAGTAAGGTTAATAACCATAACCATAACCACATTAAGATGAATCATATATTGACTAGATATGAGAACAGAAGTTTAAAATTAAAATAAGGTGTAGAACCATAATTAGTATTAACTAATAAAGTAAGGCTAATAACCATAATTAGTAAGGTCAATAACCATAATTAGAGCAAGGTCAATAACCATAACCATAATTAGAGTAAATATCACAATATCAATAAATCCCAACCAACACCTCTAACAAAACTAAATAAATATAAAGGAAAAGCAATTCCAGTACTTGTCACATCGCCTGATGAGGCACTGGAGCTCCAATGCCGAAACGAACGATCCTTCGTCGCGATTATATATAGAAAAATTATGTACATGTTCAAAAATATAATTTATAATATATATATATATATATATATATATATATATATATATATATATATATATATATAATGTAGTCCACTAGGCATATAATCCAGGCAACTTCCAAAAGAGAAGGACATTTGGATTGCCTATTGTTGTACCATTTGAATCTGACGAACCACAATAATAACATCAAAGCGGCGAAATACGTATTATCCATAGTAATAATCGAAAAACCTTTGTATATATATATATATATATATATACGAAAAATCTATAAGTGAGCCACAACCTACCGCGGTTTCACCCTACGGATCGTCAGGGAAAGAGGTTAAAGCACATAATATATATATATATATATATATATATATATATATATAGACGTCAGCAGGCAGATCTGTTTCGCTGTATCACAGGTCATCAGTAGGGTTAGACATCCGATTTCTTTTTTTTTTTTAGTCAGGATTGAAACCCGACCGAATTGATATCACTCGGCGATTCTACCTCTGAGCTATTGGCGCTTGGTAAAAGAAGGGAGACTTTCAGTGTGTTATATACAATATAGATAGATAGATAGATAGATAGATAGATAGATAGATAGATAGATAATGTATCGGCCAAGATAGATAGATAGATAGATAGATAGATAGATAGATAGATCTGATAACAATAAATATATCTAATAAAGTATGAATAAAACTTTTCTTTATATTAACAATTTATGTATTAAACAGAATAAGTTTTATATGGACAAAGGGTTTTTATTCACCCCAAAAATGCCCATGCAATATTCACTAGCAAACAAAACTAAGTAGTTATTGTATCTATCCAAAATATATGTTGGCATTAAATAATCCTCAAAGGATTAATAATCCGTGGAAAACTATATCAATCAACAGATCATCATTAGAGCAGCTTCAGTTTGCAAATCAGTGTGATTTCTCATCTTCAGTAACTTTGGAACTTTAAAATGAGATGCCAGTCTTATTTTTTATTTTTGCGTAATTCACACAATTCAGCCATCACAACATTTACGCAGTAGATCTTCATTAAAAAAAAATTTTTTTAATCATTTCACCACAAGCAAGGCATTCCACTGCTACTATTGCGCAAGGGGTTATATAGGGGAAGGTAAAGAGAAAGAGTGGTTAGATATAGGATATGTCAGAAGGTGGGTGATAGATGGGTAAGGAAACCGAGGCTGGGGGTTGGGTAGATGGGAAGAGTGTTTGAAAAAGGGTTAGTGTGTTAGGAGGTGTCTATTGACCTTACATTTAAAGTCCGCCGGGGAAGCAATCATGTGGAAGGGAATTCTACAGTCGGGAAGTGCGAGAAAAGAAACTGATGGAGTAGAAATTGCGGTTTCACTGTAAAAGGGTGGGATCTAGTATCTCGTGCAAATTCGGAGAGAGAGAGAGAGAGAGAGAGAGAGAGAGAGAGAGAGAGAGAGAGAGAGAGAGAGACTGCCGCCGGTCTGCCAAGTCGGTATCGATCACATTACAGACTCTCCGTTTTGCTTTGTCAAGAAGCCCGAGGAAAATAGCAGATGTGGCAGCAGTATTCCATGCAGGGGCGGATGGTAGATTTATAAATGTGCAGGATAGATTCAGACGGGAAAAAGTTCCGGGCCCTGCACAGAGAACCGACTTTCATAGCAGCGGATTTAGCAATGGATTCGATATAGTCATTCCACTTGAGGCCCGCTGAAAGTATGAGACTAAGGAGGCGTAGTGTTTTACTCTGTAGGAGGCAAGCCTGGTCCATGCTAATGGGTGGTAGGTGCGATTGTCTATGATGGTTAATTGATAGCAGCTTCGTTTTAGAAGCATTAAAATTTACGAGCATTTCTTACCCCAGTCCACTACAGATTGGAGGTTTCATTAAATGATATGGAATATTGTGTCTATTTTTTAATAACCTTTTCTAGTTCTCTAAATATATTGATGATGTTGAATTTCATCAAGAAAGGCACCGTAGTTTTTGTTAATCCAAGTACTTTCGATCTCCTCCATTATCATTCTCACGAGTGAATTGCAAAGACAAACTTTCTACTCCAACAGCTTCTTTTCTCGCGCTTCCCGCCTGTGGAATTCCCTTCCACAAGTCTGCTTTCCCGACAGCTACAATCTGTAGGTGTTTAAATGTAGGGTCAATAGACACCTCCTATCACACTAACTCCCAATTATTCTCAGAACACTCTCATCTACCCAACCCTCATTCTCGGTATCCTTACCCGCCTATCACCCACCCTCTGACATTTCCTATATTTAACAATCCTTTCTCCACTCTATGTAGCCCCCTACGCAATAGTGGCAGTGACATGGCTTGCTCGGGGTGAAACGCTTATAAAAAAAAAAGAAAAAAATGAATGTTATCGTTGTGATGATGTTTTTTGCAAACCAGCTCTGCTATAATTATTTTAAAGTTAACTTTTGTGGTTACGGGGCTTTGTAAACAAGCGTTCTTAGTGCAAGGGTATAACCAGATATCGTAACTTACAAAATCGTATTAAACGTTAGTGAATTGAAATTAATATTTAAAAGTTGCTACTATTCTCCCAATAAATGCACAACAAACGAGAGACGCGGTAAATCTTTAATTATAAGCATTTTTAATGCGTTTTAGGAATATATTCTAGATGTTCATTTAGTTTTTTTTGTATTTTTGCTTATCTTTCCGCCATTTTTCTTATTAAATCTCCAGCACTGTCATATTAATCATTGGATTCTATTTAAGAACACTCAGAATTTGTGTAATA
Source organism: Ascarosepion bandense (assembly GCA_037127315.1). Lineage (NCBI taxonomy): Eukaryota > Metazoa > Mollusca > Cephalopoda > Sepiida > Sepiidae > Ascarosepion > Ascarosepion bandense. Next base: position 373,830 of record JBBBDQ010001552.1, on the reverse strand, counting down.
ACGGAACACGTGTAGATATCGCAAAACAGACTGATGTGCGTCGTGGTGCAGTGGATATCAACTCGGAACGACAAATCGGGGAGCCGAGTTCGAATTCCATTTGAATTCATTGCATTCACTTACGCACAAATACCCTCGGGAAAGGTATTAATCTGTCACGTCCCTCCAGTTATGGGTTAAATAATAGGACAGATTGGGTTCTGTAACCTTGGCTGGCAACCAGTCTACCGCAGAACTCAATGGCAACCTACTACGGGATAATCTTCTGCCCAGTCATTCATATCTCTTTCGAGACATGATCGCCCAAAACATGTCTCACGTAATGCACTTAACTGACTGGCTGAATATAATATTTGAAAACATGATTAAGGCTTCTACTAAGCATAAAATGGTGGATCGGTTTTCTACTTTTATGAAGTAATAAACTGATCCCCTATTAGTATTTAATAATAAAATACATCTCTCCCCCCTCTAGCTATGAGTCAAATAACAGGACAGATTTTGTTCTGTAGCCTTGGCTAGCAACCAGTCCACCGCAGAAAGCAATAGCAATCTACTGCAGGATAATCTTCTGCCCATTCAGTCATCTTTCTTTCGAGACATGATCGCCCAAAGTGTGTATCACGTATTGCACTTAAATGAGTGACCAATAAAACATTAATTGCATACGCATTTCTGATCAAGGATACAATCTTTGCAAGTGTAGTTAAGGAACCTTCCGATACCACCTCATATTATTGAATTGAACAATTAACACAATGGAAAATGATTCAATATTTTTTTCACTCAATATCCGCGTTATATTTTGAGAAAGCTCCCAAAAGAGAATATTACAAATTTTTTACATTATTACGGATTTTCTGACAAGTATTGCATTGTGACTGATCCTATTTTCGTGAGACCGTAACATACCCTATCAATTTCTGAAATTCAACGCTTTTGTCATCGATAGCCAGAAATCAGGTCCATCGAACCAGATACTCTATGACAAGCATTCGGAGGCTTTCTCTCACAACCCCTGATAGCGAACATTATCCTCCGGCAATGTGATACTGTTAGAGACCAGAGGACAAAAACTTCACTAGTAAGACCAAAGTAGACGTCTAGAAGGTTGTGTATATTTCGACGTTGCAAACTCTTGAAAATTCTACGTGTACTACCTCTAAAAGATCCTTAAGTTACACTGATGAGATAAAGTAACTACCTCGAAATTCGAAAACTCCCAGTCAATGACCTATTGAAGCCATGCTTATTGATCAACACCTGTGTTGGGTCGGACACGTCATCCGCCTGCCTGGGGAGCGATTTCCGCTACCTTCTTGTATCCTGCCGAAATAGTTACTGATAATAAAAACAATATAGGGATGACGTCAGGCCCCTCTTGAATATTTGTAATATATCCCCGAAACACTAATTACATTATTCGAACTATTGTCCTCATCTTTGTTGCCATTTGTTTGACATTTAGGCCGTTGTACTCTCCGGCCTTCTTCAGGTGCTAGAAATTTTGTACCGAACCCTTTATTACGATCCTAGAACCTGAAGAAGGCCGAAGCGTACAAAGGCCGAAACGTCGTATAAATGGCAACAAAGATGTGGACAATAGTCAGAATAATGTAAATAGTGCAAATACTACCTCATTTCAGAAATACAGACAAATACCCTAACCAATTTAAAATCCTAAGGCGCGTGTCGGTAGAGAAAGGTACCTTCCAAAAGTTATTAAAAAAGGACAAAATTTGCTAGAAGCAAAGAAAATGGGAGCCGATCTGTTACGCAATATCACTCCTCCTGTATATCAGTAAATCCTAAATAATAACCACACAGATAAAGAAGAGACCGGAAGCAACAGAAATGTGGTTCTACAGAAGGATGTTGAGGATACCACTGGCCGAACATGGGAGCAACAACGAAGTTGAAGTTTCTGTGACATATAATCAGGAAAGAGAACTTTGAAAATCTGATACTAACGTGAAAGAGGGATAGAGGAAAACAATGCATAATTTGCTGAGTAAATTGATGAAGTAAGAAGATTTAGGCGAGAAAACAAAAAGGACAAAATTTATTAAGAGCTACAAAAGATTGGAAATTATGGAGAACCATGATGACAAATGTCCTGGAAGAACACGACACATAGAAGAAGATTGGTGATTGGGCCAATTTGTAACGATTCTGGGTACATTTTTTATTTGTTCCCCGTCAAATCTTTCCAAAACATCCTTAATTCCGTGCAAATGTAAATGCTGAACTCAAATCGATAACTGTTTATTGACGAAACCTACCTTTTTCAAGTTTACAACCGGAAAAATATCGCTGTTTATCTCACCCCGTAACCACGCTTCAAAAAATGTTATTCACTGCAGAATGACTTCACGTGTAGTTTGCCGATTTTTCAACCAATTTACTTCTTTTTTGCAATTACTACGCTGAAATTGAGTTCCGAAACCAAACAAATCGCGGAGTATTTGCTCAAAGGAAGTAAACCGGCGAAAATAAGTATCCTACGCCTCAAGTCATTCAGCGGTGAATCAGATATGAGAACGGTGGTAAGGGGTGAGATATAGTCCAATTTGTTTCTGGTTGATAACAGGAAAAAAGGTAGGTTTCTTCAATAAACAATTATCGATTTGAGTTCAGCATATACATTTGCACGTAACTGAATTCAAGCATACGCACCGTAATGGGGGCGTTAGAGAGTGTCGTCAGTGATCCTCATAGTGATCCTCATCGCGAGGATCACTAGGGGGTTTCGGGTCTTTCAACATCATACCCCCCTCACCGCTCCGACCCGACCAGAGATGATCAGCCTCCGGCCCACCCTCGATAAGCGCTTTCAGACACTGGAAAATTACGTCTAGGCCCGGTACGAAACCCTGCAAATGCTTCCGATTGGCGACAGTCAGAGCCACTTTCCATTTAGAGGCGAACCGCACATGAGCTCGTCCGAAACATTAATTTAGACGCAGAATTTCAGGGAATTTTAGCTAACAATTTGGAATCCAGGAACACTCTCTTTTGATCCATAACCAATTAGCTGTTCTTTCCGCTGTTTCGGTTATGGATTTGAGTGCTTTTCTTTTTTTTACTCCCACTATCCCAATATCTGTTAAGGCTTTGCATAAGGACCTTACTGCAAATCCTCTAGTCCCCACTTCTATAAGAGTGCAGCTAACCCTCCAGCCTTTAACCCTGCAACTTTCCAGCAGTTTGTCATATTTTAACTTCTTCCTTTCATGAGCTTCCTCTGCGTTTTCTTCCCAGGGGACCGTCAGTTCCCACAAGACTATCTTCTTCAATTTATGTGAAAAGAAAACTATATCTGGGCGAAGTTTTGTGATGGCAATTTGCTCTGGGAATTTCAATCTTGAGCCTATATCGGCCCTTAGTTCCCAGTCTGTTGCAGGAGATAGCAGGTTTGGATTTACCTTTCTACTTCATGGTATTTTCGCGCCCGCTTTAATAAATTTTATCTGCCTTGTGTCTGGGTTGTAAACATTCTCATGGCGCCACCTGTAACGCCCATCAGCTAGTACAGATTTACAGCTACTCAGGATATCTTTTAAGGTACCTCTGCGCCCACAAAGATGACAATTTGGCGACTGGGTTTTATACCATAATTGTAAGTTTGTGGGGCTTGGCAGGGTGTCGTATACTGCCCGAATCAGAAATTTTAATCTGGTGTCACCGTGACATATTTCGGACCATTTGACTTGGCGTTTCAACATAGAGCTCCATTTGGTCCATGCCCCTTGCTGTCTCATCCCGACTTGGATTGCTATTCGTTTCTCTTCTTCGCCGTTTCTGATGTCTTCCTGCAAAAGATGACTTTTCTTTTTTCCTTGTAGTTTGTCATATTTTTCTGAGGGAAAAAACCCGAGGCCCGCGCGTCCAGTAGCTACGGTCCCTAATATTGCCTTTTCTCGGATTCTTTATTTTGCTGTATTCAGTTCTTTCGAGGCGTTCCATTTTCTACCTGTATACACTGATATTCCTGCACCGGCTACTTTGGGATCTTTCGAGCACTCGTACTGGATTGTAGCTCTTACTTTAGCTACTTTAAATTCTTCGTGTAGGCTTTTAAACGGGAGTTTCAGTGTGTTTGTTTTCCCGTATAACGCTGCGCTGCATAGAGATCTTGGCAAACCTAACCACCTACGTAGTCGTGATGTTATGCTTCTTTCCATTAGTTCTACCGTGGAGGAAGTGAAATCATGGATCGTTACAGGCCAGAGTATTTTTGGAAGAATGACATGTTGATAAATCCAAGCTTTATATCTGCCAGGTAAGCCAGACTTATCAACCCTTCTAGATTCTCCTTTGTTAATATTACGGATCTTGAATCTTTTAGGGTTTCATCGAACTGCTTCCCCAAACTCTTTACTGGCTTTTGATGTATTGTAGGTATGTCATCTCCAAAGAGCTTAAATCTTTCGTTTTTCGAAAGCTTACCTTTCTTCATTACTAATGGCGGGCGTGCTGGTTATGGTCATGTCATCCATATACGCACGAATCGGTGGTTGCCTTACACCGGATCTGGAGAATGGTCCTTGACATTCCACTTCAGCCGCTTTTATCAGCATATTCATTGATAATGCGAAGAGAGTCGCTGAAATGGTGCAGCCTGTTATTATCCCTCTTTCAAGATTGTGCCACGCTGAAGTTGAGGTATTTGCTACTGCCCTCATTCTAAAATCCTTATAGTAGTTTAAAATGAACTTGGTGAAAGCAGCGGGTATATGGTACCGGATTAGAGCTTCTTCTACCAGACGATGGGGAATTGACCCATAAGCATTCTTAAGGTCTAACCAAAGGACTGCAATATCTCCCTTATTTTCCTTGGCATCTTTTAGTAGTTGGGTAATGACCCTTGTATATTCCATGCATCCTGGCATGCCTGGAACTCCTCCTTTTTGAACAGAGGTGTCAATGTAGTTATTTATTATTAGATATTTTGACAGTCTACTGTTTAATAAGCTGAAGAAAATTTTTCCTTCAACATTCAGCAGCGAAATGCATTTGAATTGGTTGATTTTCTTGGCGTTTTCCTCTTTGGGGCTCCATATACCCTCGGAATACTTCCACTGGTCTGCTATCTTCCCTCTCTTCCAAATGACCTTCAGTAACTTCCATAGGATACGCTGTGATTTTGGGCATCTTTTGTACACTAAGTATGGTACTCCATTCGGGCCTGGAGCAGAGCTTGACCGAGCTTTTTTAAGCACTAATTGCAATTCAACCAAGCTAGGTAGTCCTATGTCGAGATCAATTGAAGGGGGATCTGGTGTAAGAAGCAGATGGTTTTCGCCAAGTTGTTGCTGCTAGTAGGGGTCGCTTAAGGAGTCTTTGAGAAAAGCATTTATTTCCTCAGTGCTACTTTGTAGCGTTCCACTGTGGGTTTCACCCAGTAATTGTTTGGTAAATCAGAAAGGATTGGATATAAAGGCTGCTCTTTTCCGAGCTCTTTCTCTCCTCTTCCGGCGGTGCCATTCGGCTCTTAATGCTTTTAAATCCGATCGGATCAAGTCTCTTAGTTCTCTTAAGGCTTCTTTTTCTTCGGGCTTTGCATTCTTATATTGTTTTTTGATTTTAATTCTGCTCAGTGTTTTTTAATTCGATTTTCTCTTCGATTCATGGTGCTATTCGCCACTTTTTTCCTTCGCTGTTTCCAAATCGTTCTGCTTCAAAGTTCACGATTATTTTGCTCATAATTTCTAGTCGTTTATCAACGGAGCCTTTCAAAATCAATGTCAGGATCTCGCTGACGTCCAAATCAAAAGCTTGCCAAGAGTTTGTATCTGTTGCTGCAGGCCATTTGATCTTTTTCCGAAAATTACTTGATGTTATGTTGCAGGACATAAGAAAGATTTGACGGGGTAAAGGCCTTCGGGGAACAAATCAAAAATTTACCCGATTCTACATATACACTCTTCAGACCAAAAGAAAAAGGTTGTTCTAGCAGGTAGGGAAATGCCATCGGAGACATCACAATTCTTGTTCTACTGCCTCACAATGTCTCTTCAGAAGATTAACTTCCCGTTCTTGCTTTAGTTTTAATCAGTCACACAAGAACCCGTTCACCATAAAAGGGAAAAGACGATCTACAACGACGACAACGATTGAGGATCTGTAGATTGTATTCACTTTCTGTCTCCAGACTGCTATTATTTTATCGTTCTCTTTCCCTCATAACGTTTTTATTTTCTCACATTCGTACAAGCAGTAACATCTTAGTGGCTTTATTGGCTTGCTTTGTGTGAACCGATTCAAAGAATAGGCACTGAATTTTGTGTCGCATACCAGCACCACCTTCAGTCAGTTAAGTGCCATACGTGATACACGCTTTGGGCGATCAGGTCTCGAAAGAGAGATGACTGACTGGGCAGAAGATCATCCCGCAGTAGGTTGCCAATACTTTCTGCAGTAGACTGGTTGCCAACCAAGGCTCTAGATCCCAATCTATCCTATTATTTGACTCATAGCCAGAGGGAGAAGAGATAGATTATAATACTTTAGTATATTAAGTATAATTAGTGGGGGATCAGTTTCTTACTTCATAAAATAGAAAACCGATCCCCCCATTTTATGCCCAGTAGAAGCCTTAATCATGATTCCAACTATTGTATTCAGTCAGTCAGTTAAGTGCCATACGTGATACACGCTTTGGGCGATCATGTCTCGAAAGAGATATGACTGACTGGGCAGAAGATCATCCCGCAGTAGGTTGCCATTACTTTCTGCAGTAGACTGGTTGCCAACCAAGGCTATAGAACTCAATTTATCCTACTATTTGACTCATAGCCAGAGGGAGAAGAGATAGATTATAATACTTTAGTATATTAAGTATAATTAGTGGGGGATCAGTTTATTACTTCATAAAACTAGAAAACCGATCCCCCATTTTATGCCCAGTAGAAGCCTTAATCATGATTCCAACTATTATATTCAGTCAGTCAGTTAAGTGCTGTACGTGATACACGCCTGGGCGATCATGTCTCAAAAGAGATATGACTGACCGGGCAGAAGATTTTCAGGCAATAGGTTGCTATTACTTTCTGCGGTAGACTGGTTGCCAACAAAGGCTACAGAACCCAATCTGTCCTATTATTTAACTCATAACTCAAAATATCAACAAAATGAATACACAAATACTCTTGGGAAAGGTATTAATTCATCTCTTCCCTCCAGTTATATTGCAGAAGCACCTGACCAGAAGTGACACCTATATTCAATACAAACTGTAAATGTATAAATGTGTAAAATACATTGTCGAGAAAGATTGTTTAGCGGTAATCAACTTTCTTAACCTCAGGCGATTGATTCAATATAATGTTTCCACTTCTTGTCAGTGGGAAAAGTTTGCCCGAAAAGGCACAGTAATTTTGTATTATAATAGAAAACAGTTTTTTTTTTTAATATCGTAAATATTTAAAGGCATTAAAACACAACGGGTTAAAAAGTGTGCAAAAATTAGGAACAGAAACATTAAAGATGAGCAGAAAGAGAAAAGATTAATCAGGTGAGTGAGTGAGTGAGTGAGTGAGTGAGTGAGTGAGTGAGTAAGTGAGTGAGTGAGTTTTGCTTAACGGTATATCAACCTTTCTTTGTGGGTTATTTAATGCCAAAAAGGTGGGCTTTTAAGATTTATTTTTAATGGTCGGTTATAGTAAGAAGGTTGATTTAGTCAGATTTTAATGAAAATTTTTTGTTTTTATTCTTTATATTTTTTTATTTTAGAAAACTGAAAATGTCTTCTAGTTTTGTATTAAAAATGTTTTGCTGAGAATAATTTTTCCTTCAAAAATGTGTTATGGTAACAATTTTTTAATAATGTTTTATTGATAATATTTTTCTTCAAAAATGTATATTTTTCTATAAAAGTCTATTTTTATGTATATATTTCTATAAAAGCGTATTTTTATACTTTCATAGTGTTTTGACTCCAGTTTGGGGGTTTAACTATTTGCCCATAGGTGGGACCCTAACAGGTGCTACCACTCCGGGTCAGCGTTGACCTGGGAACAACAGCAATTAAGAGATGGTTCCATGCTCCTCACAACCTCCCAATCAGAGGCCTTGCTGCCAGATGCAGTTTAACGTCATGCCCAGGACCACTTAATCAGAGGAACAATAGATAGTGATTGGCATTGCATTGAACGTTTTGCAGATTCAAGTTGGCTGGAAAGCATGAAGCAAGAATAGATTTCCACAAGCAATAAGTGAGAAAAAGATAAAATGTTAGCATCGAACTTACGGTTGCATCTAGCCAGATCGACTGTAAATTGTTGAGATTTCGATGCTAGTCTAGTCAGTCAGTCAGTTAAGTGCCATACGTGAAACACGAAAGAGACATGACTGACTGGGCAGAAGATTATCCCGCAGTAGGTTGCCATTACTTTCTGCGGTAGACTGGTTGTCGACCAAGGCTATAGAACCCAATCTGTTCTGCTATTTAACCCATAACTGGAAGGAAGAGACGGTTTAATATCTTTCCTTAGGGTATTTGCGCGTAAGTGAATACAATGGATTCAACTGGAATTCGAACTCTGCTCCCCGTTCCCAGCCGCTATCCACTGTACCACAACGCACATCCGCTAGTCTAGTACTGCGCTTAAACTCAAAAAGACCTGGAACCATAGCGAGGAGCTCATCCGAACATTTACCATCAAATTATTTATAAAAAAGACATAGAGAGGCGATCTTAAGGTGGTAAGAAAGTATTGCCGGAACAGGAACAATAATATTGCTGATTTTTCTTTTGATCCTATCAAGGAACTCAAGATAAATAGCAGCTGCACCGGACTATATGTGGCAACAATACTCTGATGAGGAAGAAAAAATTGTTGACTAAATCTTGTTCAGCGCAAGGCTAAATGCGGTGGGGGAAAAATCAATATTTGAAGATTGTGATCCGCCATTGTTCCAAGTGGAAATATTTTACCTTCTTGGAAGATGAGCATCTGTACATTAATCTCCAGCAATGCTTTGTTATATGTAATTTTTTCTTTGGCGCTTAAGTTTCTGATTTCCTGTGTTCATTAGCATTTCCCGTTTGATCACCGAAGTGAAGCATTATCGAACCCTGTCAGTATTTGGATGATGGACTGCTTTGGAATACTGAATACTGAATACTGCTTTGGAATACTGAATACTTACAAGCAACACCTAAATTCGAAATACGGTTCGGCTTTAAATAACCGACAAAGAGTCGATAAACTGTAAAAAACAAAAAATCAATCGTTTGTTAATCATTGTTTTACAGACTGATCTCAAATGGAACACAAATATTCTAAGAATTTCTTTCTTTCAAATCCTAAATGTCCAAGTCTGTGCGTGGAATTTAAAAAAAAATTCATGTAGATTAGAAAAAAAAAAAAAAAGAAAAAGAAAACGAAGAAAGAAATCACTCTCTGAAGTCATATCTGTTCAGACAAGGAAATATAACTTGAACAGTCGAGATTTTTATGGCGTCGTAATTCACTTAACGGTCCTGCAACACAATATTCCGAGACATTTTCTGCGGCAAGCCAAAACTTATTTCTCAATTTCTAAATATCACAAACCTCTAGACCAGCATTTCTTAAGGGTAGGAACAGCACACCACTTTATAAAGACATCAGTTGCCGTCTGCAACAATGTTTGGCCCGCGAGATCAAGATTTCCCCTGCTCCTTCCACCTTACCTGCGGGTGTTCCTATTTTTGTGAGACGTTAGAAAATTTTTGATAGAGTAATTTTGTATGAGAGGTGCGCATATATATATATATATATATATATAGAGAGAGAGAGAGACAGACAGACAGACAGACAGACAGACAGTGTGATAGACAGAGAGACAGACACACACAGAGAGAGAGAGAGAGAGAGAGAGGGAGAGAGAGCGTCCGCAAAAACGTGTATATATACTTCAGGAAAGGATACATACTAGATTTATTCAGATTTCATTTCATTCAAACAGCGAACTCCTGCTTGAGCAACGTTGGCCCAAGTGTCCAATGGGATTGCTCTCCATGCATTTTCAAGTTCTTGTCTAAAAGCAGCCAATGTAGTCGGTGTTCTGCAATACGCAACATCCTTCAAGGCTAGTTAATGCTGCAGCCATGAGGGTAAATGCCTTCTGTCGGGAAAATATCATGCTGCCGTAAACAGTGCTATCGCAAATTGATAAAACGACGTAAGGCAAGTTTTTCATTTCCTGAAGCGTGTATGAATTTTTGGGCGATCTATCTATCTATCTATCTATCTATCTATCTATCTATCTATCTATCTATCTATCTATCTATCTATTAAAAGATATGCATATAATCCTAAGTCTATAGCAGGACTCGTAGCATCAGCTGCTTATTATAAACTCATATATATATTATAGCTCTGTTATATTGCATCGAGCATTGTTCCAGAAAATATTTAAAATATTTATATGTGTGCATGTATTTGCTTGTATATTTCTATGTATATTTATTGATATACACATACAGACACATAGACACACACATAAACACACACACACACACACACACACATATATATAGTTTATAAAGGAAAACTCAACACATCATATTAGTTATAAACTGTAGTTCATTTCAATGAGCTTAACTAGCTCATATTATCAGACTCTTTTACAATAGTTCTTCCATCTGGCATAAAATTTCTGACACCACACTACGTAGGCGCACGAAAGCCCTACGCCTATGAAGCGTATATATGTGTGAGTATGAAAACGCTAAGACCTAAAAAGATAAAAAAAATAATGAAAGAAATCAGTGGATATGTAAACTTAAATAAAATCAAAGGGTAAGTATATGTGGGAATGTACACATAGGTATATATGTTTTTTTTAGTCGTGTCACCCCAAGCAAGACATTCCACTGCCACTATAGCGCAGGGGGTTACATAGAGGGATTGGGTATAGGAAATGTCAGAAGGAGGGTGATAGACGACTTAAGATGGACATAGGGAGAGAGTTGGAGAGAGTGGGTGTGAGTTAGTGTGTTAGGAGGTGTCTATTGACATTACATTTAAACTCCTGGAGGTTGTAGCCGTCGGGGAAGCAAGTATGCGGTAGGGAATTCTACAGGCGGGAAGTGCGAGGAAAGAAGCTGTTGGAGTAGAAATTGCGGTTACATTTCATCGGTTTCACTGTAAAAGGGTGAAACCTAGTTGCCAATCAAGTATCTCGTGCAAATTCACATCTAGGGGGCACCAGTGATTTAAGTTCGTCAGAGCAGAAGCCATGAAAGTATTTATAGAAGAGGCACAGGGAAGCCACGTCACGCCGGTGATAGAGATACTGCAGGCGGTCGGCCAAGTCGGTATCAATCACATTACAGATTCTTCGCTGTATTTTGTCAAGAACCCCGAGGAGAATAGAAGGGGCACCCGACCAGATGTGGCAGCAGTACTCAATGCACGAGCGGATGGTAGATTTATATAAGTGCAGGATAGTTTCAGGCGGAAAGAATTTCCGGGCCCTGCACAGAGAGCCAACTTTCATGGCAGCGGATTTAGCAATGGATTCGACGTAGTCATTCCACTTGAGGTCCGCTGAGAGTGTCAGGCCAAGCAGGCGTAGTGTTTTACTCTCTGGGAGGCATGCCTGTTCCATGCTAATGGGAGAGAGGTGCGGTCGTCTGTGGTGGTTAATTGACAGCAGCTTCGTCTATGTGGATAAAAGTTAGTATAAGTAAGTGGGTTGACCTGCATTTTCATCTTTCTATTGCTTCTTCCTAATTGGTTTGTAATCCTCTTCTCCCTCCTGGACTCTATCTCTCTTCTTTCCTTCCCCCTTCCCCTTACATTTATTGTCATTTATTTATTTGTTTGTAATCTTATGTTTATTATTATTATTTATATTATGTTCACTCTTCGTTTTAAGAAAACGTTCATTTTATGCCAGATGGAGGAAATATTGTAAAAGAGTCTGATGATATGAGCTAGTTAAGCTCATTGAAATTAACTCTAGTTTATAACTAATATGACGTGGTGAGTTTTCCTTTATAAACTTCATATAGCTCTGGTTAACACCCATTGAGCTCTCTATATGGATTTACCTATTAATAATTTATATTAAGGAAATCTTGTTGGATTATCCTCACCGTTTACGGACTGACAACTATATATATATATATATATATATATATATATATATATATATTGTAATTATCTTATTACAATGGTTTATGAAAGCTTTATATCAGTACACAAAAAAGTTAATGCTTCAGAATATTATTGTTATTTTTCGGGTCATATTTTAAAACAAATGGTAAAAAGGATTTATTTAGAAAAATATAAAATAAATTCATGATTATTTATAAAGTTTTAATCCATACACTGTATTGAGTACTTTTCATGGGAGTAATTGCAACGAACAGTAGGTTTTTAATTCATCTGTTCTTTAGGCCACAATCTGAACAACATAAGATACGCAGATGACACAGTGTTGATTGCAGAACACGGAGAGGAAACGGCAGAACCTCCTGCAAAAGATAGCTGAAGAGAGTGACAAGAAGGGACTATAAATAAACAGCAAGAAAACCGAATGCATGGTCATCAGCAGAAAAAAGCAGCCCAAAGTGCCTAATACATGTGGGGGATGTTAAAATCAAGCAGGTACAAAAATTTAAACATCTAGGAAGTGTTCTAACTGAAGACGGAAAATGCGACACTGAGATCCAAAGGCGAATTGGCATGGCGAAGAATACGTTCCAAAAGTTGAGTAAAGTATTAAGACACAGGAAACTTTCACTAGAAACAAAGAAATGAGGACTGGATTGCTATGTGATGTCAGTTCTTCAATATCGCAGTGAATGTTGGACAATATCATCAAAGATGAAGGGAAAACTTGAAGCAGCTGAAATGTGGTTCTACAGACGGATACTGCTGATATCATGGACCGAACATGTGAGCAATGACTTGCTTTCCTGACGGCTACAACCTCCAGAAATTTAAATGCAATGTCAATACTCATCTACTAACCACTTGACTCTAGCCCTTCCCCCACCCCGTATATCCTTCCCTTTCTCTCCCCCTTGCAACTGTCATCACACCTGCATTTTCATCTTTCTATTGCTTCTTCCTAATTGATTTGTAATCCTCTTCTCCCTCCTCTAATTAATTTTCTTTCAGTTATGTAGCCCTCCGCACATCAGTCGCATTTACGCCTTGCCCGGGGTGAAATGATTAAAAAAAAAATTTAGAAACAGGTAATAATAGTAATGTTAAAAAAGGCATAAAGCAACCATACAATTAAAAGAAAATAGCAGCCCTTCCTATTTTGAATCCCGTACATTACATTTTCAGCTCCTATCTGTAATAGTTGCTAAATTAAAGAATCTTTTAGAGGATCGAATTTTAAAGCATGTTCTTCCAGAGAGCAATAAAAGGGCCTCTCTCATTGTAGCTTTGCTCAACTCAGACGAAAACTTAGGAATATGCGGCGTTTTAAAAATATCATAAAATGTCAGAATTCGATTCTTATTTCCAATATCGAAACTGCTATCCATAAATTATTGGACATGAAATATTTTCCTATAATTGATTTCAAATTTTTTTTTATAATCAAATACGAATTGATGATAAATGGAGGGAAAACGGCAAGTGCCATTTTTCAGAGAGAATGGAAAACGTGTTAACTGATGAAATTACTATCATGATTATTTATCAGAATGATATTTCCTTAGTGTAACCACGAAAGACGAATAAAACCAAAAAAGAGAACATAAACAAGTTAAAAAAAAGCTCGGATGAATATAAACCGAGATAAAAGTAAAGTTGACTGCAATAAAATATCATATTTAGGGTGTCAGATTTCACCCGGAGGAAATGATACGTTCTCAAGTCAGTCGCCAAACAATAATTTGGCGACGAAGTTTTGAACAAGTCACGCGGAGGAAAATACGTGTTTTTACGTCAGTCGCCACAAAAATTTGGCGACGAAGTACTCGTACAAGTTCACGGGGAGAAAAAATACATTCTCGTCATACAACAATTTGGCAACAAGGAGTCTAACTAGTGCACACGGAAAAAAATGACCTCACATCAGTCGTAAAAAGCAAATTGACGACAAAAAAGAACGAATGTTGTTTTGTTCCTTTTTTTATCATTCCAAGTGCACCCACTATCACTGGTATTATCCTTGTTTTCAATTTCCACATTTTTTTCTATTTCAATTTTCAGGTCTTTATATTTTGACAGTTTTTCGAATTATTTGGTTGCTATGTTACAATCCGCTGGATAACCTAGCTCAAATTAATAAGCAAATTATTATTATTATTATTATTATTATTATTATTAATAATAATAATAATAATAATAATAATAATAATAATATAATTATTTCTTTGGATTTTTGTTGTAGGTAAATTTCTTCATTGCTCCCAACTATAGGCTTAAAGTCAAGAAAAGTTTCTTGAAATTTTCCACTGATCATTTTTTGTAAAGCAAACAAAACAAAAAGAAACCTGAGATGGCACACTTCCGACATGGATAAATTTCTTCGTAATGTGTGTGGATGTTTTGTATTTGTTTAAGGCACAGGCTAATAAGGAACGCTTCTATCGGAACCTTTTCCAATCAATCCGAGAGCACCAACTACAACTGGAATAATCGAAGCCCTCATGTGCCGTATATTTTTAGATTTCCATCTCAAGATCCTTGATTCTGATAGATTTTTTTAAAAAGATCTTCAGAGATACATTATTATCTGCAGAGACTGCGTTGTCAAGAAGAAAATACGTTGTGTTCTTGTGGTCTTTGATTAGAATGCCTGGGCGATTATCGTTGATATGGTGAAGGGTTCTGATAAAAGCACCGCATAATCTTGCAGGCGAGAACCATTTAGAAATATTCTCGGGTTAGTGAAACCAGTTCGCTGTCATCTTCTTCGAATGAGGATGTTTATTATTATTATTATTATTATTATTATTATTATTATTATTATTATTATTATTTCCTTTGATTTCTGTTGTATACACATTTCCTTCCGGGTCCCAACCAGAGACCTAAGGTCAGAAATGGCTTCATTTATTATTATTATTATTATTATTATTATTATTGCTTCCTTGCTCTTCTGTTATATACAAAATTCCTTCCTGGTCCCAACCAGATACCGAATGTCAAAATTGGCTACATTACAAACTCCATTGATAAAGCACACACATTTTACAATAGATAAAGCTCTTCGTCATGTGGGATCTGTACTTGTGAGTACAACTTTTTGAATTACTTGATTATCTTCTTCTTCTTCTTCTTCTTCTTCTTCTTCTTATTATTATTATTATTATTATTATTATTATTTCCTTTGATTTTTGTTGTATACACATTTCCTTCCGGGTCCCAACCAGAAACCTAAGGTCAGAAATGGTTTCATTTATTATTATTATTATTATTATTATTATTATTATTAATAGTAACAACAGCAGTAAAAATAAAGCATTCTAACATTCACTGCAAAAATTGTTAAGTTGAAGCAAGTTGTTGTTGTCGTTGTATATATGCCAAATTCAAACACAGAGATCAAGTATTTATCAAGTGGCAAAATATCTGTGGGTTATAAATATCTGCGTTGAATTGGCTAAGCCATGTGGGCCATCTTCAGCCAGTTAAGTGCCATACGTGATACACGCTTTGGGCGATCATGTCTCAAAAGAGACATGACTGACTGGGCAGAAGATTATCCCGCAGTAAGTAGGTTGCCATTGCTTTCTGCGGTAGACTGGTTGCCGACCAAGGCTATAGAACCCAACCTGTTCTGTTATTTAACCCATAACTGGAGGGAAGAGACGGGTTTATACCTTTCCCAAGGGTATTTGTGCGTAAGTGAATGCAAGGAATTCACTTGGACCATCTTAACGAGCTAAAAACGACTGTTACAAAGCAGAAACATCTTGGTAGATATTTATAGGAGAGGGGAAGGGAAATTTGTCGCTAGACATAGTAGCAGATGAGAGAACAAAACTTAAAGAAAGAAGTAAAAAAACGAAAATAATAATAATAATAACATTAAGTGAGAAATGTTTAGCGAGTTCGATCCTAGCCGTAGTCTCCAGTATTATACTATTGTATCAAAATAGCTAATCTATACAATAACTGCTGTAATTCCAATGTTGCACTCCATTCGCGAGTAGAGTGATTTCATTACTTTAGTTTTGTTAGAGGTAAAAATGAGTGAAATAAATATTTTGTGAAAAGCGATGATTAACAAATTTAGCAGACTGGTTATTGATGATAGCGACCCTGCGTTGAACTTGATTAATCATCGATTTGTCATGATTTAAAAAGCTTTCAACTCAATCAATCATTAAAAAAGCTTTCACTCTAAATTAGTCATTAACATAATTAATAAGATTTTCATTTTCTTCCGGTTTGTTTGTTTTTTGTTTTTTTTGAGTGGGGGTTGTATTTTTTCGTATTGTGTCATAAACTTTTGTTAGTCGAAAGAACCCATTCAACACTAACAGTTCTTATTGCCGACAATATCTGAAATAAATTAATCTTCGGCGAATTCAAAGAAAGCTCAGTTTTTTAAGATATATCAGAAGTTTTCTGAACTGATCAAAGACACATAGACACTATATTTGTTCGGGGAAGACACCCCAGCAGAGAGAGAGAGAGAGAGAAAGAATAACCTGATGAGAGAGAGAGAAAGAATAACCTGATGAGAGAGAGAGAAAGAATAACCTGATGAGCTTGATGAGAGAAAGAATAACCTGATGAGAGAGAGAGAAAGAATAACCTGATGAGAGAGAGAGAAAGAATAACCTGATGAGCTTGATGAGAGAAAGAATAACCTGATGAGAGAGAGAGAAAGAATAACCTGATGAGAGAGAGAGAAAGAATAACCTGATGAGCTTGATGAGAGAAAGAATAACCTGATGAGAGAGAGAGAAAGAATAACCTGATGAGAGAGAGAGAAAGAATAACCTGATGAGCTTGATGAGAGAAAGAATAACCTGATGAGAGAGAGAGAAAGAATAACCTGATGAGAGAGAGAGAAAGAATAACCTGATGAGCTTGATGAGAGAAAGAATAACCTGATGAGAGAGAGAGAAAGAATAACCTGATGAGAGAGAGAGAAAGAATAACCTGATGAGCTTGATGAGAGAAAGAATAACCTGATGAGAGAGAGAGAAAGAATAACCTGATGAGAGAGAGAGAAAGAATAACCTGATGAGCTTCATCCACACAGGAAAACGACAGACTCACACAAACTCAAACACAAAGAGACATTCTCACACAAACATGTGAAGCTATAGGGAGATGATTAATTTTTATTTGATTCGGCCTTGTGCCATACTTAACTGAACTCCTTACAGCTTATAAGTTTTATTCAGAGTTATCAGGTTTTCATCAGAGGTTTGGTTGCAGGTTGGAATGTGTGAATTAGTGTAAAATAGTGTGGAATAGTGTAAGAATAAAATAGACGTTTTTCATGTTAAATTAGAAGTTTATTAAAGGAAATGAATAACAAGAACTGGTAGAAATTAATGTTCATATAGAAAGTTAAGAATATCAAGAGTTGTAGAAAATGTTCATAGTAGTAATTGTTGTAAGAGTATATGCGTACGTACGTATGTATCTATTAGCGTTTGTTGGGTGGAGAAGAAGAAGTAGAATAAATCAGCACACGAGAAAGAAGGAAAAAGAGGACAATATACGACACGACCTATGTCCGGGTAGGTCGCGGTTGAAGTTTATCCCGTTACATTTTAGCTTGTTGTATCGCTGCTTCCATCTGACCCTGTATCTTGGCTAGCGCTTTTATTGTTATTAGATTTTTCGCACTGACTCGTGAAGTCTTGCAAATTGCTTCCATTGGTCAGAAAATCAGTTTGACATCTTTGAGAAATCCGGTTTTGACTTTTTCTTTAAGCACATGGTCAATCCTTTTTCTATTTGGGAAAACCCAGGATTTCTCACGTCGTTGTGAATATTTGTAAAAGTGAAGAAGAAGGTTGATTGTAATTCTTAATATCCTATCCCTTCACATGCACACTTACTAACACACACAAACATTCACAGCAACATTTACACACACGCACACACAAACGCACACACACATTCGTAAACCTATTTACGCACGCCCACATGCCACATTCAAACATATATACGCCTGCACACACACATTCACACAAACATTTACACACGCGCGCTCGCGAGCACCCGCACGCACAGATCTCTTTGATAATGATTTATAAAAGCAGAAATATTTCAAGAGAGATTTAATACTTTAATATCAACAAACTTTTTAAAGTTTTGTTGATATTAATTTTTCTTTGCAAATGCGATTTTCGACTGAAAATTACAAAGGCTGATTAAGGAAAAGTGATGCTACAATTGTGAAATCTTGCTTAAATTAATTACAACTTCCCGTCTTTTCCTGCTTTAAGCAAATTTTTCTTCTTTACGATCATTTTTTATCTTTATGGTCCAAACTCTGTCATCTTTTGTATATATCAGTCAATAAGATTTTCTTTCCAAACGAAGTCAAATCAAGCCTATATAACACAATTTTCGATTCTACGGAAATAACCATCTCAGCTCTTAAATGTATCGTCATGTCAACAAATCTTTATACGAAAATATGCGATACATTACGATACATTTCAGAGCAGAGATGGTTATTTGAGTAGAATCGAAAATTGTGCTATATAGGCTTGATTTGACTTCGTTTGGACTGTGGTATCATTCGAGTGGTCTAAGACGCACCAGATCAATTGGTGGCTTTCCCTGTGTTAATAGGGGTCGCAGATTCGAATCCTGCTAAATGACGCACATTTTCGTACAAAAATTTATCGTAAATAATCAGACCGGTAGAAATAAATATATAAATATACTGTTTGATTAAAAACAGAATATCATCTCAAATACGGGAATCGATTAAAAATAATGTTCAAACAAATAATTTCAATATGTTGGTTGTTAAAACCATTTCGTTAATCTTCAGGATTTCCTGTAACATTGTATGTTTACATTTGTTGACATGACGATACTTTTCAGAGAAGAGATGGTCATTTGCGTAGAATCGAAAATTGTGGTTCATAAGCTTGATTTGACTTCGTTTGGACTGTAGTATCATTCCTGGTCAAGTGGTCTAAGACTCACAAGATTTTCTTTGTTCCATCAATACAATGTCCAAGAACCACTCAAGACACTGGGTTACTGAATGAGGTATGTAGTATCAGCTTAAGAGAAGGAAGTAGAAAGACTATGAGAATACGGTGGATAGATAACAATTGACCCAGATTTAAAGAGTTCATGAACACACTTCTTACGAATGGAATGATCCAAACCTGTGCAGTTAACAAGGAGGGTATTTGCCGTGAATTATTTAAGTTGGCAGCACTAAAAAAATGTAGCTTTCTTGAACACTCATCAATAGGCTTGTCTCACTACATCTGTGAGGAAACGAGCTGTAGGGTAGAAAAACTGACTCATCTGCCAACAAGGCTACGCAGACGATGTTGATCTCTGACAAGGTTGGAATGGCGGAAATATTCCATTTTTAGTTTGTGTCTCACTGTTTCCCCACGAGCATCGCAATATTTTTATACGTCGTGGTCGCATTTTTTATGTGTTCTTCTTTGTGTCATATCCTCTCACGAAGAAGGCGATCACGGCTCTCCACAATTTCCTGTCCTTTGTAGCTCTTAATAATTTTTTCTATTTATTATCTCGTCTAAACCCTGTTCCACTATCCGTTTACTGAAGCATTCTTTGTAGCTTCTGCGCCGTTTTCCTCTGTCCCTCTTACCTTCAATCTGTCATATGAATACCAAATTTTCCAATCCCTCTTTCCTCATCATGTGCCCTGCAAATTTCCACTGTCTCTTCTTAATTTAAGTGTCCCTTTTTCCACTTTCTCTAAAACTTTGTCGTTGATCACTTATTCGGTACATGGTGCCCTGAGTATAGTTTTGTAGAAACACATTTCTGTTACTGCATCAAGATTAATCTTCATTTGCAAGGAGACTGTCTTGTATTTGCTGCTATATAGGAATATTGATATTACGAAACAGTTTAATGTTCTTTTCTTTGTTTCTAATGAACTTTCCTGTATCTTAAGACTTTGTTTAACTTTTGGAAAATGTTTCCTGCAATCCCAATAGGCGTACGGATTTCGATGTCGCACTTTCCTTCCTCTGTTAAAACACTTCCCAGATATTTAGATCGGTGTACTTGTTTGATTTTGGCATCTCCCATTTGTAATGTTTGACTGCTGACAACCACACATTGAACCAATCTACTGCAAGTATAGAGAAGGTGCGATGGATAAATTGTTGTCTAAATGGTGCCGAAACGAACATAACACTGACATCTCATTTTAACATATACACCGGGTGCAATGGATGAATTGTCGTCTAAATGGCGCTGAAACGAACATAACACTGACATCTCATTTTAACATATACACCGGGTGCAATGGATGAATTGTCGTCTAAATGGCGCTGAAACGAACATAACACTGACATCTCATTTTAACATATACACCGGGTGCAATGGATGAATTGTCGTCTAAATGGCGCTGAAACGAACATAACACTGACATCTCATTTTAACATATACACCGGGTGCAATGGATGAATTGTCGTCTAAATGGCGCTGAAACGAACATAACACTGACATTTCATTTTAACATATACACCGGGCGCAATGGATGAATTGTCGTATAAATGGCACTGAAAAGAACATAACAATGACATCTCATTTTAACATATACACCGGGTGCAATGGATGAATTGTCGTCTAAATGGCGCTGAAACGAACATAACACTGACATCTCATTTTAACATATACACCGGGTGCAATGGATGAATTGTCGTCTAAATGGCGCTGAAACGAACATAACACTGACATCTCATTTTAACATATACACCGGGTGCAATGGATGAATTATCGTCTAAATGGCACTGAAACGAACATAACACTGACATTTCATTTTAACATATACACCGGGTGCAATGGATGAATTGTCGTCTAAATGGCACTGAAACGAACATAACACTGACATCTCATTTTAACATATGTACGGGGTGCGATGGATAACTTGTTGTCTAAATGACGCAAAAATGAAAATAACACTTACATCTCAATTTTTTATAAATATATTTACCAAAATTACACAAGAGTATCTTGAAATACTAGAAAATAAATATGTTAGATAAAATGGCCATTGGCTTCAACCATTACCTTTAGACGAATTCGGAATCTCTTGATCAGTCTCCTTGTTTTAAGTTGGTGAAGGCTGTCATAATTTTTGCCTTCAATTCACCTTTGGTCTTACAAGATGTTTTGTTGTTTTCTCGCTCAACTGCACTCAACACATAATAATCAACGGTGTTGCAGTCCGGGGAATGAGAAGGCCAGACGTTCTGTTACTTGACATAGAGTCTCCCAGCAGCTAACTTCTTGGCTCAATGCATCACTATCCGCTCAAGGGACTTCATTTGTCTGAGGCCCTCATCAACAAATTCTGGATTTCTTTTCTTATCAGAACGATCAGAGTGAGTTTTCCGAGCTGCCATGCCTTCGTAATCACCATTAGACTCACCCAACACTTTCCAAATCTTCTGTACTCTCCTCAGATTGATATCCAAACACTCTGAAATGTTCGTATTGGAGATTTTGGCGCAAATGCCAAGTAGTATAGCATGCTGTTCTGATGTGGCCCTGGGAAAAAAGTTACAATAAAGACTCGGACATGGTATACGGCTGGAATCAATATTATATTACAAAAGAGAAACAGTGTACAGAGAAAATAAAGTATAAGAGTACTTAGCACCGGAACGGCGTACTCACAAATGAGTATCGTACTCGGTATTTATGTAGTCCGGTAGAGTTCATATTAGTGTGTAGATAAATACCCACAACATGTTTCCAAATTCCTTGCGAAGTGAATTACATCATGGTCTTTTTTTTCTCACAGACAGTGCCCAACTGACCCTACTATACTATGATGCAAAATTAGAGATACAAATAGAGACTATTTACCCACCGCGCTCTGTATAATATGAAAGCACCTGCATTTGGTTTATCTTTAACAAGAAATGTCCCACCCTTTGCCTTCTCCACACGATTGTTGGTATGTCTGTTTTGTAACAAAAGGTGGGAGTACAGAGCAAATTTGGTTTGCGTTTTGTTATCAATAAAGCCGACTTCTTTAAAGGTACTGTTTTGAAAAGCAACAGCTGATCCTCATATCAGGAGGGAGGGTCCCATATGGGACATGTTGGAGAAACGTCGTTTTAAGGAATAGCTTTGTTAAATTTTATATCTAAAGTGTTTCACGTACTTTGCAATTGAAAGATGTAACGTCTTTTTGACTGAAAATAGCGCCCACTGTTCCAGATGATACAGATGGAAATAATTCTGATAACTGTGATTCTGATAAATGCTGACGCCGAAAAAAAACCTGAACCAATTTCAACATCGAAAGAAGGATTTCAATTTATTACCGTCGATCAAAATATAGTTTTTAATATCATATTTCTGGAATTAAAAGTGTGTCTCCTGATACTCTCGCTCCTAATTCAAAATTGTCATGTTCTCATAAACGGTAATGTTAATATAATTCTTGAAGCATAAAAATAATGCTTAGACACGATGTTGGTTGAGGTGTAAGATAAGATCTGAGATTATTGGATGTAAATTCAGATATCATCGGAGGTAATGCTTTATTCATAATTAACACTACTTATTTTAAATAAGATTTCTATTTTTGATAAGGAAATATTGATATTAAAATTCAATAGCAAATCAAATGTATTTTCCTTTCTCTCAGAACTTTACTCCAAAGCTAATTCTCTGTACACATCTAAAGCCAATGACTCCAACATATTATTATTATTATTATTATTATTATTATTACAAAGTTTGAAAAGTATTTTCGTTTTTTTAAATACCTTAATTGTAAAGTATATTTCATATACACGTCTAAAGACTATCTGTGTCATCACTTTATTATTATTATTATTATTATTATTATTATTATTATTATTATTATTATTATGTTGTCATTTTTCATCATATTTCGATTTCTGCTATGGTCGCACTACCAATCAAGTCTGCGGGAAGACCTAAGGCAGGTCGTGGTGTGTTGTTATGGCTCCATTTTATGTTTTTTTCTATCTCCCCTATCATCCCTAGCGTTACATAGACAAAGTTCTCCTTAGTGTATAGGCTGTACTTAACAAGACAATTTTTTGTATATCTCTTAAGCTGGGGTTTCTCGGGATTCCTTCAATGCGTTGTTTTGTTCCATTTTTTATCATTCCAAGTGCACCTACTATCACTGGCCCGATACTTGTTTTCAATTTTTCTATTTCAATTTCCAGGTCTTTATATTTTGACAGTTTTTCGAATTCCTTGGTTGCTATGATACAATCCGCTAGACAAGCCATATCAATTAATAGGCAAGTTTTTTTCTTTCTGGTTTTTAACAATAATGTCCGGCCTATTTGGTTCAATTTTTCTGTCTGTGTAGATGGTGTAATCCCATAGAATAGTGACACCTTCTATCTCCGTAACCGGTGCTGGGTGATGTTCATACCAATGTTTGTCTACACATTTTCCACAGTTATTATTATTATGTCATTTTTCATCATATTTCGATTTCTGCTTTGGTCTCACGACCAACCAAGTCTGCGGGGAGACCTAAGGCAGGTCGTGGCGTGTTGTTATGGCTCCATTTCATGTTTTTCTATCTTCCCTATCATCCCTAGCATTACATAGATAGAGTTTTCCTTAGTGTGTGGGCTGTACTTAACAAGACAATTTTTTGTATATCTCTTAAGCTGGGGTTTCCAGGGATTCTTTCAATGTGTTGTTTTGTTCCATTTTTTATCATTCCAAGTGCACCTACTATCACTGGCACAACTCTTGTTTTCAATTTCCACATTTTTTCTATTTCAATTTCCAAGTATTATTATTATTATTATTATTATTATTATTATTATTATTATTATTATTATTATTATTATTATGTTGTAGTGAATGATTATTTTTTCAGGTGATTACCCCTTTCATGTAGGCATCTAAAGACAATTTATTATTTCAGCTATATTATTATTATTATTATTTTAAATCGATTCACCCCAAGCAAGGTGTTAAAGCAATTCAAACGTAGTTGGTTACAAGCAGTGAAAGAGAATAAAAAGACTTTAGAGGAGTAGAGAGTTGATGAAAGAACAATAAAAGAACAGTTTTCAAGAAGACAGAAGACTGCAATTGACGTTGCATTTAAATTCTTAGATTGTAGTTATCAGGTAAGGAAGAAATCGGAAGGGATTTCTACAGTCGAGAAATGCGACAAAAGAAACTGTTCGAGTAGAAGTGACGGTTGCATCTATCTAGTTCTACAATAAAAAAAAAAGAAAATCTAGTAGCACATGTAAATAAATTTCGTTAGGGCACCAGGGTAAATTTCGTTAGGGCACCAGGGTAAAATGATCATCTGAACAGTTGACATAAAAATATTTGTAGAAAAGACAGAGAAAAGGAACTTCATGTCGATGAGGAAGTGACTGAATGTCAGGTCAAGACCAGTTGCACTACAGACCCTTCATTGAATTTCGACAAGAATTTAGAGACGTACATCAGGAGCAACAGACCAGATAGGGCAGCAGTATTCAGCGCATGGACGAATGGTAGATTTATGAATGTGCAAGGTTCTGACGAGAAGGATTTTCTAGCTCGAGAGAGAACTAATTGTCTTATTATTATTATTATTGAATCTCGAAAATATTTGCTTTTTTTTTCAAACCTTTACTCTAAAATATATTTCTTTTAGACGCCAAAAGGTTATCTGTGATATCACTCCGTTGTTGTTATTATTTTTATTATCATATTAGTAAAAATATATAAGTTTGCCTATCATCCGGTTCACAGCGTTCCCTTGTCTTTTGAACAGTAGTAGATATTTCTCTCTTGTTCCCTGTTTAGGATTAGGTTTCTTGTTTCTTGTAAAATCTGTTTATTCTCTTGTGTTTCTGGAATCAACAACATTTTGTCCATTCAAGTTTGATGTTGGCCGTTGATTTTAAAGAATCAGTCAGTCAGTCAGTCAGTCAGTCAGTTAAGTGCCATACCTGATATCCGTTTTGGGCGATCATGTCTCGAAAGAGACATGACTGACTGGACAGAAGATTATCTGCCCAGTCAGTCATGTCTGATTATTATAAATTGCTTTCTGCGGAAAACTGGTTCCCAGCCAAGTCTATAGAACCCAATCTGTCCTATTATTTAACCCATAACTGGAGAGATGGGCGATCATGTCTCGAAGGAGACATGACTGACTGGACAGAAGATTATCCCGCAGTAGGTTGCCATTGCTTTCTGCGGTAGACTGGTTGCCAGCCAAGGCTATAGAACCAAATCTGCCCTATCATTTAACCCATAACCGGAGAGATGGGCGATCATATCTCGAAAATGACATGACTAACTGGGCAAAAGATTATCAGGCAATAAGTTGCCATTGCTTTCTGCGGTAGACAGGTTGCCAGCCAAGACTATAGAATTTGTCCTATTATTTAACCCATAACTGGAGGGAAGAGACGGATTAATACCCTTCCCATGGGTATTTGTGCGTAAGTGAATGTAAGGTGTTCAACAGCTCCCCGATTTGTCGTTCCGAGTCGTTTTCCACTCACATCCTGCACCACAACGCACATCCAGCAATAGCCCCCGACGAAAACCACTTCTTGCCCTTCCTTAGAATCATACAATATCACGCAGTAACCCACTACTTTGGGTAGCTCTTGGCTTGGGCCTTGTATTGGTTGAAGATTAATAAACAAAAATATTAGATTGTATTGAATATATTTTATCTTTTATAGACGTTTACTCCAAAGTTCATCTTATGTATATATCTAAATAAAGATTTTCTATAACACCAACCATACTATTAATATTAGCGACAGCAGTTACACTATCTTAAATGACAGACAAGCATTGAAATTTTTAAAATATCTATTTATCTAATCTAAACTTATTTATAAATGGATCTTTGTCTCTGTGTCAGTGTGTGTGTCAGTGTGTGTGTGTGTGTGTGTGTGTGTGTGTGTGTGTGTGTGTGTGTGTTACCTATAGACTCCGAAACGGCTGAACCGATTTTCTTGAAAATTGACACAGTTGTACGATAAGCGTCTGCGAGTGTTTTTAGTTAGGTTTTGTGACGAGGTACCCCCGATAACTAACGAAAATCGATAATCGAAAAAATCGGGTTATAGAAGGAGTGATCAAAATTTGATACACTCATAGACAAAGACATACGAAACAATATCCAGAAGTTTCAAGGTTGCAGTTCTTACAATAGTGCAAAAATTGATTATATATATATATATATATATATATATATATATATATATATATAAAGCAAGATGTTTGTGTGTGTGTCTTTTTATCTGTCTGTATGTCCTTTATACAAATCCGCAATTTTTATCTGATTCTCACCAAACTTCACACAAATATTCTTTAGGCTGAGTCTGAACTCCAGGACCATGTATTAGTTTTAAAACTTTCATTACACCCGAGCAACGCCGGGCTATACTGCTAGTTTCTCTATATTTCTGATATGAGGTATTTTAATTATTTATATTATTTACTTTGTTCGGACTGTTGTCTTAATCTTTATTGGCATATTCACGACGTATCGGCCGTGGTACGCTCCAACCTTTTTCAGCTGATTGGAATTTCTATGAATCATGCCCCCTTCTCAAATAAACATGGCCCAGTGGATAAAAGTGTTAGTTAGATCCAGTAACTTGATCCAAAGAGTTGTGAGTTTAATACCTGGTTACAGGAGTCGTGAGTGGTGAACAAAAATTTAGAGAGTTAAAGGGAGATAACTAAGACATTCGGAAATAGCATGACTCATAGAACGGGAACAATCTATGGAGACAGAACTGATACAATATCTGAATTACTGTCCAAAATTGGTTGAATCAATTCTGAGTAGGAGCATTTACCCTTTGAAATTAATTCCAGAAATAGACTATGATATTGAGATTTTAAAAGTTACGTGAATGAAGATCTCGATTACTACCATTTATGATGGAACATCCTATCACCCACGACAGTTGATTCGCCGAAGTGATTAAGAAGTATCGGAGTAAGAAAGTAAGCAGTGCAACATGCCGTTTCCAAATTTCTGATAGAGGGGATTGCGTCATGGTGATGTTTCTCTCACAGATGGTGTCCAACTGACCCTACTACACTGTGTAGTCGACAAAATCGAAAACATGCAACGCGAAATTAAAATTACATAATAGCGATAATTTACCCATCGCACCCTGTATAAATCATATATAACGCGTTTAGGTAGATATTCTTGATATTTTTTCTATGATTTAATTCAACATCTTCTGACGTAGAGGTTGAAAGTATTCTTAAATAAAATGTGCCTCCCAATTGGAATTGAATCTATAGTCCCTTTAACTTAGGAAACAGCATTCAAGCCGGGGCGCTTCACCTCTAGCTACCAGAAGTCATCAGAGCAAAGTAAAAATCACTTTACTTATTTCAGTAATGCAAATCCATTTTGGGGACCTTTCCACAGTCTGTATCTGCTAAGTTTATGTTATAATGAAACATCCTATCACCCCCGACAGTTGATTCGCTGAAGGGATTAAGAAGTATCGAAGTAAGGAAGTAAGAGACGATTCGACTTCCGCTTCCATTCTGTCTTGACTTACCATTTTATTGAACTGTCTGTTACTTGCACTTTTCCGTACAATAAATTCTGTTATTTGTTTACCCCTTACGTTTTGTGTAAATCTTTCCCGTATTTACTAGCCTTCCCACGCAAGGCCAGATGCGACACATGGTCATTTTATAGTGGGTATTCCCGGCCATATAGCCGGGCCAAAAAATCTCTGTCTATTTTTCCCAGACGTGGTTCTACCCTTCGGCGGAACCACGACTGGGTTTGCTCTCTCTGCTCGGAAGCAGAGAGCGCCCTCTCCCCAAAAGCAGAGAGATGACAGTGTCATAGAGCAGTCAGGCGAACGCCTAAGAGCTTTCCCGTATTTACTAGCCTTCCCACGCAAGGCCAGATGTGACACATGGTCATTTTATAGTAGGTATTCCCGGCCATATACATTTTTTGTGTAAATCTTTCCACTTGAAATTTACATTGTTATTTATATCGTTCCCGAGAAGATCTAGAATTATCGAAAGATTCCATGTCTAGATGATCAAATAAGCTTAAAGTAAACAATTTGGCCTGAAGGTTACGTTTAAGTATGAAGCAAACTGTCGCCATTCGGTGTTGACAGTAGTGTCTGCGATTAATATAAACTATATTTTAACACACACACACACACACACACAGACACACACAGACACACACACACACACATGTATACATATATTAATGTGTATTTGAACAGCAATCTTGCATTTATACACGTTTCGTTAAAAACGACCGACAAGGAAGATTTTATTAATTTTTTATTTAATTTTTCCGATATTCTTTCCTTTTTGTTGGGGATAAAAAGTGTAAAAATGTCGCATAATTTTCGACGTTCCAAGCGCTTTCAGCCACTTCACTGGCCATTTTGAAGGATATTGTTTTTTTCAAGTTGTGATTATGCCTTCATGCATGACTGCAATGCAATTGTTGTGTTTTTGAAAAGGAGAGTACTTTAAAGCTATCATGTGATGCACGTGTCTGGTCATCGCGTGAGCGTCTATCTATGTATTTTGTTTTAAACATTCAAAACTCCATTCCCACTGTTAAATAATATAAGGTTGATTGTAGGAGAAAATTATTTGATATATTGTGCCTCTCTTATAGCGAGGTGCCTTTTATATTGTAATTTAAATATATTTTGTATATTTTGCAAACTTTTTTATAAGGCTTCTTGTAAATTATAGGTTAATAAATGTTTTTATTGCACTATTATTATGAGATAGGTAGCATGTAAGGCGTTTACCCAAAGAAGTGGTAATATGGATAATATAGGTTACTAGCAGTATAGCCCGGCGTTGCTCGGGTCTAATAAAAGCTTTAAAACTAATCCATGGTCCTGGAGCTCAGACTCAGGCTAAAGAATATTTGAAATAATAAAATGATTGCGACAATTTACAAATCGCACCTAGTATATATATATATATATATATATATATATATATATATATATATATATATATACTAGCAGTATAGCCCGGCGTTGCTCGGGTGTAATAAAAGCTTTAAAACTAATCCATGGTCCTGGAGCTCAGACTCTTTGGACGTTAGCATGAAAGACTAAATAAGCAATAGTTGTTTCCAATTAAAGCGAAACCGTAGACTGAAAGAAAAACGAATGGATGTAAGTCAAATTTTGATTTCCTGGTATCGATATCAAATAAGTTTTTTCGTCGTAAACTGAATTTTGAAGGCTAAATAAGTCCTCTGAGTAAATGGTATCATGGCTGAGACTAAGAACTACAATTATACCTACTTAGAGCCAAACCCGAAGCAAAAACTAAAATAAAAGGGCTGAAAAAATACAGACATACAGGTAGATAAACAGACACACACACACACACAACTTGCCTTTTACATATATATATTATCGATTTTCTGCACTATTGTAAGAACTTCAACCTTGAAACTTCTGAATATCGTTTCTTATGTCTTTGTCTATGAGTGTATCAAATTTGATTAAAATCGGACCACTCCTTCTATAACCAGATTTTATCGATTATCGATTTTCGATATTTATCGGGGGTACCTCGACATAAGACCTAGCTAAGAACACTCGCAGAGGCTTATAGTACAACTGTGTAAATTTTCAAGAAAACTGGTTCAGCCATTTCGGAGTCTATAAATAACGGACACACACACAGACACACACACAAAGTTCCATTTATAAATAAGTTTAGATTTTGTTCTCATTTGCATATTCTATTTTGTTGAGACCCAATTTATTTATCTCGCTACCCACTCAAGAATAGGGACCCACAGTTTGAAAAATGGATATCAGAATGACATCCACAGAACGCAACAAGAAGATTTTAATTACGCATTTATAAAGTCGTTAATAATGCATTATTCAAACAACGCATCTTTCAGTAACCTACGCTTCCTGAATAACACCGGAATCAATAATCAATAGATATCAGAAGACATCAATTCTCAAAGGCGTGTTTATAATTATATATCTTTGACAGAGGTTCAATCAATATTTTTTATATCTCTAAATGGTTTCATTTAAATACAAGAGCAACGTCATCTGCGAGGGTTGCCTTGTTTATAGGCGGAGAAAGAAAGACAAAAATAAAAGATCTGTCAAACGCAGAACTGACAGTCGTACAGACGACATCCGCACAGGTTTTGTTTACGCAAGTTTCATGTGCGTGCGTTTTTCGCTATTTATGGGAGGGAAGTAGCCTGAAGGGGAAATGAAAAAAAAAAGGCAAAGCCCAAATATGAAACGTATCAATTATTGTCGAAAACATTTTATTTTATGATTTTATTCTTTTCTTCCATAGCTTTGGAAATCTAATATAGCCGTCTTGTTTTTGGACGTGTGAAAAGATAATGTCGAGGTGGCATAAGTAGATTGTTTCCAGGAATACCTACCTTTAAAAATGGAAAATTAACTGAATTGACTTAACGAGCATAAATAATGTGGTATACGATCTAGTAGAGAAAAAAAAAGATCTACTCGGAGGGAACCGATTTAAAATTCAACAGACACCAACAGCTTTAATATATATATATATATATATATATATATATATATATATATATATATATATATATATATATATATTAATACAGGTTTCGTTGAATAATATAGACATGTTTTGTCTATTTATTTTGTATAGGATCCCTTCGTATCGTCTGATAAGCTTGATGGTGCTATTGTTGAAAGACAACAAGAAATCACAGTAATTGTTGATTTTTTATCAGGTCTAAGCTTTCGGCTTACATAAGCCATTATCAAAGAATAAACATTAACATATATTAAATATAGAACATTTAAGCTATTAACAAAGTGGAATTAAATAAAGAGAATTAAATCAAAGAGACAAGTCCATTTTTACCGTGGCGGATGGCCGCAGACAGTAACAAAATGGTGGTGGTGTGGTTCTTGATCCGATTACAGGCATTGGAGTATGTTAGTTCAGATATCAAAATTTATCGTATTAAATATCGTATTGATATATATATATATATATATATATATATATATATATATTTAATAATAATTAATAATAATTAATTAATATATATATATATTTAATAATAATTAATAATAATTAATTAATAATTTAATAATAATATATTTATATATATATATATATATATATATATATATATATATATATATATATATATATTAATATTTCTGTATTTGGGTCCAGTCTCTCTCTTGAACATATTTCGTTAAAGACAACTTAAAAGGTAAGTAATGTGATTAGGCTTTTTCTTTTAATTGTTCTTGTATTCATACCAATGTTTTCTTTAATGAACAGAAAATTGTATAAAAACTGTCTGCATATCCTTGCGCTTTCGGCTATTCTTTTAGCCATTATCAAGAACAATTTTTATTTTTAAGTGAATGTGTGGTTGTTTTTTATGTATATATCTGAAGTAAAAGGAATGTTTTATTTTCTAAAGACGGCCAGCACATTATGGCCTTGTTTGTAGTTAATGTTAAGGCTTTGGCTTTTTTATTATTAGGGATTCCATTATTGTATGAACACAAGAAAAATTAAATAAAAAGCTTAATCATACTACTTTGTCAGTCGAACTTAACGAAACACACACGCACGCACACACACACACACACACACACACACACACACACACACACACACATATGTGCTCGCACGCGTGAGCGTTTTCACATCGGATCTTTTCAGTTTATACAGCGAAACAATTCTGATATAAATAAAACCCCTTGGCATCATTTTTGTCCCTTTTTCATCAGGTCAAGAATATTCTTTTGGGATGATGTCATTCGCCGATCTGACTAGAGTCACACTTAGTGCATCCCATTTTGAATCAACAAGTTTATCTTCATACCCTGCCTGGTGGCAAACGCAGCTGGTGGCGCCAGGGGTTTCGGTCTTGCCAATAGCCACCGAAACCGTGACATCACCCCTGGTCGGCGGCTGATGAAGACAGGGTATTGCACGTGATAACACACGTTGTATGTTACAAATTGATTACCAAGACTCTCTGGAAAGCAAGATGACTCTTCGGAAAGATGAAGTGACCCTCTAGAAAGTTGGAGTGACATCTTGGAAAGACAAGAACTTTTAAAAAATCATGAAAAATACAACAGACGTAAAATGCCCTCTGGGTGACTGGGTGAAAATTCCGTTTTCAATTTGTCCTTCGTATTTCGTTTCCACACTCTCCATATACATTTCCTGCAGATTCGGGTCATTCACGAGTCTATTGCACTGCAGTCTTAGAGCTGTGTTAGATTTCTTTAATCTCCTTAATTTTATCTTTAGTTTGCATGAAACTGGTATGTGGTCACTTCCACAGTCAGTACCTGGGTAGGCTTTGCATTGAAAGACTGCAATTCTGAATCTGTTGGTTCTTAACTTCTCCTTCTGGATTCCCCCATGTCCATAAACCTTTTGGGTGTTCTTGGAACCAAGAGTTAGTTATTATCTGGTCATTTGCTGTGTACCATTGGATCCATTTCCACTATGGTCATTGCTGTGTCCTAGTCCGAAATTGCCAACTGTTTTATCTTCTCTCCCTTGGCCGACATTAGCATTGAGATCCTCCATGATGATTCTGATGTCTTGTGATTTTTCACTGTGCTTTGGCATGATCCAGCATGGAGTAGAAAGACTAGATTTCTTCTTCTGTAATTTGTGCTGTCGTTGCTATATCACTATAACCGATATATTGAGAGGCTTCCATTTCAGTTTAACGACCAGAATTCTTTCAGATATCTGGCAATATCCCATAACCCATTTCCTCGTGTCTTTATCCAGTATAATGCCGACTTCTTTTTCAATATTTTCACCTCCTGCGTATATAAATTCTGTGGTCATCACTGATGAAGTTTCCATTGTTTGGCCATCTCGTTTCTCATATACCTAAAATGTTTATGTTAATATTTTAATTTATTGCTCCTCGTAACGTTAAAATCATAACGAATTGAGTCGCAGTTTTGTCTTTCATCTTGATCTGAAGAAGCCGAACTCAACAGGCGTCAACGAAATACGTAGTTTATAAATTTTTCCATTTCATCTCCACTTTTGTGTCGGACAATAATTATTCATACTACACACACACACACACACACACACACACACACACACACACACATATATATATATATATATATATGGATGTGTGTGACTGTTTAATATATATAAAAATTATATTTATGTGCTTATGTGATTAAAACAAACATCACTATTTTCTACATACATTTGCATGGTAAGTACATTATTTGTTTTATGTAATTATCAATTTATTGTATATTTTCTTATATTTTAAATAACAATTATTACATTGATGGACTGGGATATTATTTACTTTGTCCTTAGATTTGATGTGGTTTTAGGTATTGTAGTAGGAATGTGCTTTCATCTTTGCATTTGGGAATAAACTCTAATCTTTTATTTAGAAGTTTATAATGTCTGAGAAAAAATTCTCTTCTAGGAAAAGGTTACATTTTTTTTTTTTTTTTGGCTTTGCCGTAAGCTGGGACTACTTGTCGTGTTTTTTTTTTTAACTCTACGCTGTAGCGATTTTTACGCGCACATTGTTATTAGATACAAAAGCTCTGTCGGCAATACTGAAAATTCTTCCCCAATAAAATTAGCAAATTTCAAACAATATATATATATATATATATATATATATATATATATATATATATATATATTTCAAGAAGTAGTAGGAGGATTTGAACAATTATTAAGTAAATCATCGGCCGTTTCGTTTTATATTTGGGACTCTTCAGCTTAATTCGTTACCTCTTTGTCGCCAGGAGCCCGTGGTACAGTTGGCATAACATCAGCTTAATAACCAAAACTTTCTTGGTTTGGGACTCACTACTGATGAGTCCCAAATATAGGACGAAACGGCCGTCCAGTGCTTTTTGCATTCTGTTGAGGCCGAATTAAAGCTCGATGATTTACTTAATAATTATATATATATATATATATATATATATATATATATATATATATATGCAGTACCGTGCTAAAATATTTGGATAACAACTATTATATTTTTATAAAGCATATTGACAGAAAATAAACAATTTAATTAAAGTAATTTTATTTGATTTACTCAACAAATGCTTGTTTCAAAATAAATTTACTATTTAGTATATTAGCCTTTTGCTTTGATCACAGCCTTCATTCTGTCAGACATTGACATCACAAGCTTCTTCAATGTATCTAATGGTATCTCCTGACAAGCAGCTGGTATTTATCCCAAATATCCCATAGATGTTCAATAGGATTGATATCAGGGCTTTGGGGGGGGGGAGGTCAATTCAAATTCTGAAGCCTACCTTCCTCTTCCTTTTTAGTTACATAATACTTACAAATGTTTGGCTTTTCACCCTGTATTTGAATTTCAGTGAGGTTTTTAGGAAAATCACCCCTGTCCTAATACTTTTGCGCACTACCGGTAGTGTGCAAAAGTGTTAATTCAGGAGTGATTTTAAACTTTCTTTTGATGCCTCATAAAAGATAAAATAGTTCCTGTCCTAATACTTTTGCACAGTACTACATATATATATATATATATATATATATATATATAGTCATCCGCAGACAGATCTGTTTTGCTGTATCACAGCTCATCAGTTTAGTCTATCTACTCCAATTGGAAAAGAAAAAAAAGAGTAAAAAGATTGGAAAAGAGAAAACAGGAACCCACATCCTAAACAGGGAACAAGGGATGAGCCTCTACCGCTGTTCAATAGACGTGGGTGGAGTGTGAACCGGGCGATAATTTTGTCTGTCTACTCCAATTGAAAAAAAAAAGAGTAAAAGAATGGGAAAGAGTAAAAGATTAGAAATTAGAAAACCGGAAACCACATCCTAAACAGGGAACAAAGGATGAGCCTCTACACCTGTTCAAGAGATGTGGGTGGAGTGTGAACCGGGCGATAGTTTAGTCTAGCTACTCTAATTAAAATGAAGAAAAAAGCGTAAATAATGGAAAAAAGTAAAAGATTGGAAAAGAGAAAACCGGAAACCACATCCTAAACAGGAAACAAGGGATGAGCCTCTACACCCGTACAATAGACGTGGGTGGAGTGTGAACCGGGCGATAATTTAGTCTATCTACTATATATATATACCTTACGCTCTCACACCCTGATTGAGCACTCTGGAAGAATGGTAGACTTTGAAAAAACAGTAGCTACTCTGGCATGCACGTATCGCTCATGCAGTAATGAATTAGAGCACTCTGGCTACTTGGTGGATATAATGACAATATACACGTAAAAATGTCTGCCTTCTTCTACCGAACGCCCATAGCCCAGAGGTAGAATCGCCGACTGACGCCACTTTGGTCGGGTTTCAATCTTGGGTTAAAAAGCAATCGGAGTCTAACCGTACTGATGAGCTATGATACAGCGAAACAGACCTGTCTGCGGATGACTATATATATATATATATATATATATATATATTAGGTTGTCTCAAAAGTTCGTAAACACTAGCAAAAAATTGAAATTTTACTCGCCAAGTAATCTAAGGTTACCAGAAAACACTTGCAAAAACAACAAAAATTACTGCTCAAAATAAAGAACATCATTTTCAAAGATTTTCTGCCATCGATCTGCAAGCTTTCGGATCTGGTCAAAGTACCATTCAAAGATTTCTTGACACGCTTCCTCGACTTCACCAAACGAGTCGAATTGGCGGCTCATCAGAAAGTGTTGCATTGAGCGGAAAAGGCCGTAATCTATTGGAGCACAGTCAGGACTGTAGGCTGGATGTGGCAGAACCTCAACGCCGTCAAGTTCTTTAAACTTGTCTTTGGTCTTCCTGGCGGTGTGTGGCTTAGCATTGCCCTGCTGCATGAAAACGCGGTTGATCAGAGCCGGGTATTTTTGCTTCAACTTTTCGTAGACCCGCTCTAGTTGCTGACAGTAAAGTTCGGCACTGATGGCACGAGCATTCGGAATCAACTCAAAATGCACGATTCCTTCAAAGTTCCACCAAACGCACAACATGACTTTCTTGCCGAATCGATCTTGTTTTGGAACCGACGGTGCCTCTTGCTCTTTCTGAACCCATCGCTTGTCACGATTGTGCCGGACCAGATAGACCGATTTCTCGTCAGATGTCACAATGCGCTTCCAAAAACGCTCGTCCAATGGATTGCTGAGCAATTGACGGCAAATTCAACTCGTCTGTTGGCTTGTGCTTCGGTGAGTTCGTACGGATCTTGGCGCGGCTTTTTGTGAACAAAATCAAGTTGCTTCAAATGTCGGTGAATTGTCGATTTGCCAACTCCAAGCTCATCAGCCAGTCCTTGAGTGCTCGATGAAGGCGCAATGTCCAACCCGGTTTGCAAGTCTCCATCATCCAACTTTAACGGCCGTCCCGAACGAGGCTTATCTTCAAGACTCATGTCGCCAGAATCGAAACGCTTGTACCACTTTGAGATTGCCGCATATGCAATTGTTCCTTCACCTTCGGCAGCACAAATCTCTTCTGCAGCTTTTCTGGTTGAAAGACCTCGCTTCCAGCAGGAACGAATCAAAACTCACAGCTCTATTTTATTAGTTGTCATCAAAGATGAAGATCACTATAACAATATAAACGCAAAATTACATAAAAATTCAATTTTTCGCAAGTGTTTACGAACTTTTGGGACAACCTAATATATATATATATATATATATATATATATATATAGCAGTAATAAATTTAGGTATAGATTTAGTAAATAATCGTAATGAACCGTAGTAAAAATAGATTAGATTAAATATTAAAACCGATCCAACAGAGAGCTCGACATAAATTTAATTTACAGAGCAAATATTTATTTTTTCATATAAATTCAGTATTTTCCAAGAAGTTTTTCATAATATTTCTATTTCGAAGCTGAAGAAACGGGTTTTAATAGCCAGTTAAAATGGCGATCATTTTAACTGGCTATTAAAACCCGTTTCTTCAGCTTCGAAATAGAAATATTATGAAAAACTTCCAGTGTAACCGGAAGTAAAAGTTTGTTTAGAAAAAAGGATATGTGTGTGTGTGTGTTTGTGTGTGTGTGTGTGTGTGTGTGTGTGTGTGTGTGTGTGTGTGTGGCGCGTTGAAACTTTTCATACCCACATCTATTGAACAGGTGAAGAGGCTCATCCCTTGTTTTTCTGTTTAGGATGCGGTTCCCGGTTTTCTCTTTTCCAATCTTTTCACTTTTATTTTTTTTTTCCAATTGGAGTAGATAGACTAAACTATCGCCCGGTTCACACTCCACCCACGTCTACTGAACAGGTGAAGAGGCGCATACCATGTTCCCTGTTTATGATGTGGTTTCCGGCTTTCTCTTTTCCATTCTTTTTACCCTTACGTAGCCCCCTGCGCATCAGTGGCGTTATCGCCTTGCTTGGGGTGATATGATTAAAAAAAAAAAAAAAATTAAGTTTGATGTTATTTTCATTCATTTCAAAGATTTCCTTTTTCTTGATAATTAGAGAGAAAGTAGAAAATGATTAGAATATTTCCTTTTGTTCTATTTATAGTGATTTACTCGCTTTCTTTCTTTCTCTCTTTCTTTCTCTCTTTCTTGTTTCTTTCTTTCTTTCTTTGTATTTAATTGGGCTTATTTTCTTCTATCTTTTTTCTTTCTTTCTATTTGGGATGCTTTCGATTTATTTCTCTCTTTTTTTCTCTTACTTTTTGGGGTTCGCTTTCTTTCTTTCTTACTCCCCCCCTCCTTTCTTTCCGCCTATTTTTTAGGCGGCGGTGGGTGGGGAGAATTTGCTGTCTTTCTTTCGTTTTATTAATTGAGGTTTGTTCGATTTTTTCTCTCTTGCTTTCTTTTTCAGTTCGCTCTCTTTGTTTCTTTGTTTCTTTCTTTTTATTTTATGAGTTTGCTCTCTCCTTCCTTTCTTTCTTTCTTTTTTCTTTCTTTCTATTCATTGTAGTCACTATTTTTTTCTTTGTTTTTCATTTATTTCTCAATTTTTCTCTTGATATTTTGGGTTTGTTCTCTTTCTTTCTTTTTTTTTTTTTGTTTGAGGTCGGTCTCCTTCTTTCTTTCTATTTATTAAGGTTTGCTCGTTTTTTCTCTCTTTCTTTCTTTTTCCTGTTCAGTTTGCTCGTTTTCTTTATTTGTATCTATTGATGTCCGTTCTCTTTTTTTTGTTCACATTCTTTCTTTCTTTCTTTCTTTCTTTCTTTCCTTCTTTCTTTTTTCTCCCTTTCTTTTTTTCCTGTTCAGTTTGCTCTCTTTCTTTATTTGTATCTATTGATGTCCGTTCTCTTTTTTGTTCACATTCCTTCTTTCTTTCTTTCCTTCCTTTTTTTTTCTCTCTTTCATTTTTTTTTTTTCCTGTTCAGTTTGCTCTCTTTCTTTATTTGTATCTATTGATGTCCGTTCTGTTTTTTTATTATTTTTATTTATTTTTGTTCACATTCCTTCTTTCTTTCTTTCTTTCTTTCTTTCTTTCTTTCTTTCTTTCTTTCTATTTATTGGGGTTCACTCTTTTTTCCCTAATTTGTTCTCTTCTTTCTTTCTTTGACCTTTATTTTTTCAAATTCTTTTGTCACTTTGACACTCTATAGACTTTTATTTATTTACTATGCTTGTCTACTTTTTTTCCTATGAGGTCCGCTTTCGTTTCCTTGCCCCCCTGACACTATTTCTCTCTTTTTTTACCTGTCAAGCAGTGCGTCAATCTGTCTACCAACCAGATTGTCTGTAAACAAAATGAAGTACATCTCTGTTTAAACACAGATAACGCACAAGTTCCAAATTTGAAGGTAAATGCGATAACGCACATTTTTTTTTTTTAGACACACATCTTAATATCGCTTTTTACAGGTCAGATCGGAACATACGTACGAAGTTAGAATGCCTAAAGTTAAACATTCCTTGTTAACCATAACCAACGTAGCGGGGTTAAATGTCTAGTTTCATTCCTTATTAAAAAAAAAAAGAAAAAAAAAGAAAGAAAGAAAACAAACAAACAAACAAAAACGTTGAAGTTTTTTCATCAGAAATCTGAGACATTTTATGCGATTGGAATTGCAAAGGTATTGATTTTCAAAACACAAGATTGAAAGTTATAATTCGCAAATATATAGATAGAAACATGTCGTTTCCGCTAGAAATATGTATTCATCAAAATTATCTCTTTCTTGACAAATCATTTAATTCAGCGTTAAATATTAATAACATAGCTACAAAGTTATGCAAAAGAAATTGTACATTCGTATAATAACTAGTTTAGATTACAGATTTATTGACACACACAGACACGTACTCATATATATATATAATTTTAAAGTATGCTATATTTCTGGGTTAATGTACTCATTAGAAATAGAGCATAAATATACAAGTGAACATTGAAGTCGACAAACGAAGTGACAGATAGGCCTGATTATTGCGTTCAACCTGAAATAGACTGTTACCGTTGGGTGTTGACATCAATGTCCACTTTAAATACATATATTTAAATATAAGTAAAGTATACCTAGTATAGTGCAATGGATATCGGCTCGGAACGAGAAATCGGGGAGCCGAGTTCGAATTCCAGTTGAATTCATTGCATTCACTTACGCGCAAATACCATTGGGAAAGGTATTAATCCGTCTCTTCCCTCCAGTTATGGGTTAAATAATAGGACAGATTGGGTTCTATAGCCTTGGTCGGCAACCAGTCTACCGCAGAAAGCAATGGCAACCTACTGCGGGATAATCTTCTGCCCAGTCAGTCATGTCTCGAAAGAGACATGATCGCCCAAGCGTGTTTCACGTATGGCACTTAACTGACTGATACCTAGTGAGCCAGACAGACCTACCTAGGTTTCACCTAAACGGATCGCCAGGGAAAGCTGTGTGTGTGTGTGTGTGTGTGTGTGTGTGTGTGTGTGTGTGTGCTTATATATATATTCCATAGCCTTAGTACCATCTAGGGGAGATGAATAGATTAGCCCCATACTCCTTCGCTGATTCTAAGGAAAATGCAAGCAATGACTTCATACTCCTTAGTAGAATCTAAGAGAGATGAAAGCAGTGACCTCATACTCCTTAGTAGAGTCTTAAGAAGATGAAAACATTGACCGCCATACCTCTAAGTAGAGTCCAAAGGAGATAAAAGCAGTGGCCTCATAATCCTTAGTAGAGTAAAGGAGATGAAAACTGTGACCGCCATACTCCTTAGTAGATTGTTAGGGAGATGAAAGCATTGGCTGCGTTTACCCCTTAGTAGAGTTTAATAGTGATGAAAGCAGTGTCTCTATACTCTTTATAAGAGTCTATGGGAGATGAAAGCAGTGGTCTCTTACTCCTTAGTAGAATTTAAGGGAATTGTATGCAGTAGTACCATGATCTCTTGTAGTGTTTGCGTGACTAAAGGAAGTGGAAAATTATGTTTTTTTTTGTTAATGATGATTATTAAATAAACACACATTTAAAATTATACGAAAAATGTTTATCGAAATAATTTATCACCCGTTATTATGACAATCCTGTGTCATTCAGTATTAATGAGTCAGTTAAGTGCCATATATGAAACACGCTTGGGCGATCATGTCTCGAAAGAGACATGACTGACTGGGTAGAAGATTATCTCGCAGTAGGATGCAATTTCTTTCTGCGGTAGACTGATTGCCAGCCAAGGCTATAGAACCCAATCTGTCCTATTATTTGACTCATAGCTAGAAAGGGAGGAGAAGTATTATATTATTAAGTAGTAATTAGTAGGGGATCAGTTTATTACTTTGTGACAATAGAAAACCGATCCCCCACTTTATGCCCAGTAGAAGCCTTAATCATGTTTCCAACTATTATACATATTTAGTCAGTCAGTTAAGTGCCATACGTGATACACGCTTTGGGCGATCATATCTCGAAAGAGACATGACTGGGCAGAGGATTATCACGCTGTAGGTTGCCATTGCTTTCTGCAGTAGACTGGTTGCCGACCAAGCCTATAGAACCCAATCTGCTTTATTATTTAACCCATAACTGGAGAAAAGAGACGGATGACCTTTCCCGAGGGTATTTGCGTGTAAGTGAATGCAAGGAATTCAAGTGGAATTCGAACTCGTCTCCCCGATTTATCGTTCCGAGTCGATAGCCACTGCACCACAACTCATATAACTTAATATTTGTGAAAAAAGCATTTTTCTTCTTCTTTACGTGTGACATTTTGTTTATAGCGACCCAATTTTTCACTAACCTTGTGGTTTTGGCAGGTAATCTAAGCTAACCCTACTGATGGTCTCCGTCTTTACAAGAATAAATAAATAAAAGTAAAAAGCTATTGTAAAAACATTTCGCTACGTCACGAGGCGTAGATTACTGTCGCCAGTGTCCATATTTAATTCTATTTATTGACCTCGGAGAAGTGACACAGAAATACTATCCGCATGAAAGCTGATAGTGCAGGACATCTCAGTACAGCTTATCAATATGCGATGACGAAAAGTTAATACATTTAATTTCAAGATATCATTTTATTTATAACCATTTTCCGTAATTCTAATTCTGACCTTATGCATTGTAATTTTTAAAAAAATAAAATATCAAACTACGCATGTGCAATTAAAAAGTGAATTTTTTTCGTTTACTTTTTCACAGAAATTGAATATTGGAATTTTGAATATTGCACCTATAAAAAATCATTTCTGTTTTATAGTGCATCAAAAACTTGGGGTGCCTAATACAAGATGTATTTTAATAATTGGTGGTGTCGGAAGAATTATCAATATGCCATAATTAATGAGGATTTTCATGAAATATGGACCAGGAAATCGTTTAAGGCGTCAAAAATTACGGAATCAATAAACAGGGGTCTTAATAGAATTGGGGTCGTCGGAAAGAGGATGATTTGAAGGTTCAGGTTAAAGAGAGAAAAAAAAACCCTAAAAAGTGAAGCATCTTACTTCAAAATGCAGTTTGACCAAAAATTATATTTAAAAAATGCTGCTTTAATTTAAAAAAAGGCAATTTACTAAGGTAAATGTGTATGAAAAACCCTTTGATCGCTAGACATCCACAGTAAACTCGCGTCCAGGTTATTTCGCCTTTCTTGGCAGATCGTCTATTATCACAATGTGCCATACTTAATAATATATGTATCTCCATTAATTCGCCTAAAAATATCATAGTATGAAGAAAAAAGACCCCAAACTTAATAAAAACGATGTTTTTTTTTCTATTAAAATGTTTATATTATTAGGTAGAGGAAAGATGAAAGTATTTTAATTATTATTTAATTTTTTTGATAATTTCTAAAACGTTCAAAATTTTGGTTGTTTTGTTTTTTGTCAGTGGCTAACCAAATTTTGGTTGTTTTGTTTTTTGTCAGTGGCTAACCAAATTTTGGTTGTTTTGTTTTTTGTCAGTGGAACCAAACTATTGCCAGAGTTTGCAATGGATAATGTAATAATGAGTAACTGTATTTTTATTTTTTATTTGTTATTTTTTTACCTGGTGAAGAACATATTAATTTGGAAATTCTTGCAAAAATCAAATAATTGTCGAATTTTAAAGAAACTCTCAAAAATCATTTACAAATGAATGAAATTATTTTTTTAAATTAAAAGTTTTAGAAAATCTTGGGAAAAATATATTTTTAACAAATGTTGCCCCCATTCCACGTAAATTGATTAAATTTTAAAAAATTAAGTTTTGTTTCAAAAATGTGTTTTATTAGTTAAACGAAGGACTCGTTGAGAAATATAAATCACCTGTTATGTTTTCAAATAGTAGACCGGTTTTTTGAAAATCTACTCCCAATAGGAAAATAAAAAATGCAATAAAACTATGACATTATTTAATTAGATAAACTTTTAATTGCTTATATATATATATATATATAGTTGAAATGGAATGTCCTACACTCCTTATCGTGATATGTGGACTGACTGTATTCTTCTTCTTCTATGTGCCCTGTCCCTTCAGGACGTAGGCGATCATGGATCTCCACGTATCCCTATCCCTTGTGGCTCTTAGTATGTTTGCTCCTGTTGCTCCTGGCAACCCCCGTTCCGTCATCCACCTGATCAGACTCTGCAGATATGTTATCCGCTGCCTTCCTCTGTCTCTCCTTCCTTCTATCTGACCAGTCAGTA
Organism: Ascarosepion bandense; assembly: GCA_037127315.1. Lineage (NCBI taxonomy): Eukaryota > Metazoa > Mollusca > Cephalopoda > Sepiida > Sepiidae > Ascarosepion > Ascarosepion bandense. Next base: position 330,587 of record JBBBDQ010001552.1, on the reverse strand, counting down.
TCAGGTTCTCCAGGCTCTCCTTCCTCATTGCATGTCCCAGAAACTTCAGTTGTCTCTTCCTGATGCTCAGCATCAATTTCCTTTTTGTTGCCATTCTTTCTAAAACCTCGTCGTTGCTTGTATGCTCAGTCCACGATATCTGTAGCATCCTTCTGTAGAACCACATTTCGGCCGCTTCCAGTTTTTTCCTCATTTTCGATGATATTGTCCAGCATTCACAGCCGTACTGAAGAACTGACATCACGTAGCAGTCTAGCACTCTTTTCTTCGTTTCTATTGAGATCTTCCTGTGTGTTAGTATTTTGCTCATCTTCTGGAACGCGTCCTTTGCCATGCCAATTCGCCTTCGGATCTCCGTGTCGCACTTTCCATCTCCTGTTAGAACACTTCCTAGGTACTTAAATTCTTGGACTTGTTTGATTCTGTTATCCCCCACCTGTATTTGGCATTTTGGGTTGTATCTTTTGCTGATGACCATACACTCAGTTTAGTCATATATAGTGAGCACTGGAGATACCTGTGACTTGCTTTGGCAATTACTATCATGCCAACAGATTCCGTCTTTCCGCAGTGTATTCACTTTACAATAAACCTTTCTTCTTTCATCTACTAATTTTGGCAAGCAGATTGTTTTTATCGTAGAGTACTCGATATCGGAGTAGAGACAGAGCGTTGATCGGATTAATGCAGATGTGGTTGTCACCTTGATAAGTGACAATATTTTAACGGTGTCATCACGAAACTTTGAATTCGGCATGAACCTGCTCAGTCCAGTGACAAACTTCTTTGCATTTATCATATATATATATATATATATATATATATATAAATTACATAAGAGCTATGTCCCTTTTACCGGGAGCTGATGTAGCAAATTTTTGAGAGCCTGTAGAAAATTTCATGCTATAAAAGTAATACTTGTGTAAATCAGATTAATTTAACTTTAAATTTGCTAATTTTCCAAAAATAACGTGTCACAGATGTATATTTTAGTTTTGCAAGATTTTTAAAACCAAGTATTAACATTTCGCTAAGGTGGCCATATATTGAGTTTACATATAAAATAAATATTTGCTCTGTAAACTAAATTTACATATTTGTTGGATCAGTTTTAATATTTAATCTAATATTGGCAGAATTCAATGGGATTATTAACCAAATCTTTTCCTGGATTTATTACCGCTATACAGAAAGAAAAGAAAAGTTAACGATTAATATAATTAGGAACAAAACAGGATAAGATATCTATTGCTGAAATATCATTAAGAGCGGACCGAACGATTACAAACACACTTCGTATAAGAAATTTTAGAATCGTTATAATGAATATACCATTTACCAGCTAAGTGACAAGTTTTATATTTGTATTAATCAGATATATATTGCTTGGAAATCTTCCATATAAATAGAAGGAGTTTGTCATTATCGTTTGTCCGTGGTTATAATATATAATGTAATTTTACATCTTTGATAATGGCTTATGTAAGCCGAAAGCTTAGATTGGATTATTAAAAAAATTTGTATCAATATTGTAATTTTCTATCTTCATTTAATGTTAATGCTATTAAGTCTATCAGAGAATATGAAAAAAAAAATACATAAAATAAATAGACAACACTTGTCTATATCATTTAATGAAACATGCATTAATATATATATATATATATATATATATATATATATATATATATATATATATTCCACATACGAATTCAAATATTACATTTGATGAATAACCACTTTAATGGGTTATCAACCCCGTTTCTTTAATTCTGTTCATGGAGATGAAAAGACGCGTTTGATAACCCATGGAAATGGATATTCTCCAAATCTAATATTTGAATTTATAAGTGGAATAAATATTTACTCTGTAAATTTAAATTTAAATCGGGCCCTGTTAGATCAGTTTTAGTATTTAATCGAAAATACAGGAATCCATTAGGATTATTTGTTAAATCTTGTCCTCGGGTTTATTACCTCTCTCTCTCTCTCTCTCTCTCTCGCTCTCGCTCTCTCTCTCTCGCTATATATATATATAGTCATACGCAGACAGATCTGTTTCGCTGTATCACAGCTCATCAGTACGGTTAGACTCCGATTGCTTTTTACCCAGGATTGAAACCCGACCGAACCGGCGTCAGTCGGCGATTCTACCTCTGAGCTATGGGCGCTCGGTAGAAGGAGGTAGAATTTTTAGCGTGTATATTATCATTAATATAGCTGAGAGTGTTCTAATTCATTGCTGAATGAACGATGCGTGTATGCTAAATTAGCTACTGTTTTTCAAAGTCTACCATTTTTCCCGAGTGCTCAATCAGGCTGCGAGAGCGTAAATAGTCATCCGCAGACAGATCTGTTCCGCGATATATATATATATATATATATATATATATATATATATATATATATATGGTGAATCTTCGACATCACTCTACATATTTTCGCCGTTGGAATGCAGAGACAATATTTGGCATGTCGACATCATTATTATTTAGAAAGTCTTTGTTAGTTCTGTTGAATCAATAGCGCTTTTAACCCAATGCTTCGTCTTGTACTTGCTCTTGTGTCTTTAGATAAAACAACAATCCTAATCGGCACATTTATTCTTAAATTCAGTCAGTTAAGTGTCGTACGTGATACACGCTTGGGTGATCATGTCTCGAAAGAGACATGACTGACTTCGCAGAAGATTTTCCCGCAGTAGGTTGCAATTACTTTCGGCGGAAGACTGGTTGACAACCAAGGTATAGACCTCAATCTATTCTGCTATTTAACCCATAGCTAGAAAGAGAAGCGGTGGTTTAATACGTTTCCCAAGGGTATTTCTGTGTAAGGTAATGGAATGACTGGAATTCGAACCCAGTTCCCTAACGAATTACGACAGGAAGAAAAAAGAAAGCGTCTTTCCCATACTTTGCCGTTTTCGAAAATGATATTCTATTTTCCATCGTTTATAAATGAGTTTATATTGATTGTTTCTTCAGCAGAAATAAGATTCCAATCACTCAACCACTTCCCCACTCCATTCTTTCTCCTTTTTCTTTCTCTCGGTAAGACCTTTCTTTTTCTTTACTTTTTGCTTTCTCCTATTCATTCCCACTTGCTTTCTTTCTCCTATACCTTCTCTTTCTTTTTTCTTCTTCATGGTTTTCCTTCTTATTTTCTGTCTCTTTCTTTTTTATATTCCTCCAATCTATCTCTTTCTCCTTTTCCATACGTCTCTTTTTTCTCTTCTTCCTTCTGTCCCTCTTTATTTTCTTTCTTCCCTCTCTCTTTCTTTCTCCTTATTCCCCCGCCTCTGTTCTTTCTTCAGTTCCTCCCTCTCTTTCTTTCGCCTCTTCTGTTTCTCTTTCTCCCTAGTTCCAAAGAGATTTGTGAATCACTGATAAATATTCCTGTTTGATAGATATTCTTTGACAAAGAAATTACTTCAAAGATTCAAAACAGTTGAAGAAGTAATCAGTGAGCTTTTGATGAGAATTAAAATCGTAAAATGACAAAAAGAAACAAAATCAAATCAAAACAAAAAAGGGTTTCATAACGAGTAAACACAGACGGACGCGGAGATATTTATTGATGAAATCTATACTGGCTTGTTTATGTAAATGTTTATTGCTCATTAGATAGAATTTCTTTTTAATAAACACGATCTTCTGTTACGAGTATGCCCATAGAAGGAAATGTATATTGGTACATTGCAATCTGCATTGGTCATGTCGTACAAACAAGGGTCGTTTCCATTTACAGCGGGTGAAAGGTGGATCCGAAGGCGAATTGGTATGGCGAAAGAAGCATTCCATAAGTTGAGTAAAGTATTAAGAAACAGGACAGTTTTGCTAGAAACAAAGAGGAGAGTACTGGGTTGCTATGTGATGTGGGTTCTTCAACGTGGCAGTGAATGTTGGACAAAATCTTCATAAATGAAGGAAAAACTTGAAGCAACTGAAATGGGGTTCTACAGAAGGATGCTGCTGATATCATGGACCGAGCATGTGAGCAATGACGAGGTGTTGGAAAGGATGAAGGCGCAAAGGAAATTAATACTGAGCATCAGGAAGAGACAGCTAAAGTTCCTGGGACATGCAATGAGGAAGGAGGGCTTAGAGAATCTGATACCGACAGGCCAGATAGAGGGAAAAAGAAACAAAGGAAAGCAGCGGATAACATATTTGAAGGGCCTGATCAGGTGGATGACGGAACGAGGGTTACATAGTACAACAGAAGAAAGCGTGCTAAGAGCCACCAGGAACAGAGAGATGTGGAATGCCATGATCGCCTACGTCCTGAAAGGACATGGTACATAAAAGAAGAAGAATAAACAACGATTGACATTATATTTGAACTTTTAACCTGAGAACACTAACCATGGATATATAGTCAGTCAGTTAAGTACCATACGTGATACACGCTTGGGCGATCATGTCTCGAAAGAAGCATGACTGACTGGGCAGAAGATTATCCCGCAGTAGGTTGCCATTGCTTTCTGCGGTAGACTGGTTGCCGACCAAGGCTATAGAACCCAGTCTGTCCTGCTATTTAACCCATAACTGGAAGGAAGAGACGGATTAATACCTTTCCCAAGGGTATTTGCGCATAAGTGAATACAATGGATTCAACTGAAATTCGAACTCGGATCCCCGACCTCTAGTTCCGAGCCGATATCCAATGCACCACAACGCACATCCCATACCCAAGTACTGGATTGCTATGTACTGTCAGTTCTTCAATATGGCAGTGAAGTTCTTGGGACATGCAATGAGGAAAGGGAGCTTGGAGAACCTGATATTAACAGGCCAGATAGAGGGAAAAAAACAAAGGAAAGCAGAGGATAACATATTTGAAGCACCTAATCAGGTGGATGACGGAACGAGGGTTGCATGGTGCAACAGGAGAAAGCGTGCTAAGAGCCACCAAGGACAGGGAAACGTGGAAAGCCATGATTGCCTACGTCCTGAAAGGACATGGCACATAAAAGAAGAAAAGAAAAAAGGTGGATTCTTTTGGAGACCGGAAATAGTTGAACGAGTGTTTGTAAAGATTTATGTGGATATTTCGAGTTATTCTTCAATATATATATATTGAAAACGGTAGATATGATCAAAATGTGATAGACAGTTGATTTACTAAACGCCTCTGGGATGTGGTACAAGGCCGAAAGTATGGGGCACCCAGTGAAAATCCAACTCACTTGTAATAGGTTCTAGCAAGACAAGCTTGCTAACCATTACACCACGCTAATGTGCCCAAAATGAGATAGATAGATAGATAGATAGATAGATAGATAGATAGATAGATAGATATGAATAGCCTAAGACGTTACAAAAGCCAAGATAGATAGATAGATAGATAGATAGATAGATAGATAGATAGATAGATAGATAGATATGAATAGCCTAAGACGTTACAAACGCCAAGATAGATAGATAGATAGATAGATAGATAGATAGATAGATAGATAGATAGATACGAACATAATGAGATGAGATAGATAGATAGATAGATAGATAGATAGATAGATAGATAGATAGATAGATAGATAGATATGAACATAATGAGATAGGAATTAAGGATTAATTGGAATCAGCACATATACTAGGCCACAAATATTTCCAAAGCTGACTAAACACAGCAATGAATACTATATGGAAACCAGTAATACGTAGTATTAAACAAATACAAACATCAAGATTGTATTATGAGCTCTGGCAAAAAACATCTACTGTAACATAAGGTTTATAAATCCCGAAAATTCATACACTGATGTCCTCAAGGACACATGTCCCAGTGGATAAAAGCGTTGGTGGGATCCACTTACTTGACCCAAGGAATTATGAGCTCAATGGCTAAAAAGATGAATAAAAAAAATTACAGTTTCATTTCGAAATTTCAGTCACTTGAAGAAGGCCGGAACCTACAACAGCTGAAACGTCGTGACTATGTCAACAAAGATGAGGACAACGGCCCGAATAATGTAAATAGTGTAAATATATAGATATGATCAAAATGAGATATATGAATAGCTAGCTTGATAGATTGAGGTAAAATTTGAAATATATCGATATTTTTCACTAGACTTATTAAACTGTCTATCTTCAAAGAAACATAATGTGATAAATGCACGCCATCTGAGACAGGCAATCGAAAGCGACTGAGACAGGTTCAAAGAAAATTGGGAAATAAGTCTTCATTGTTTTATTTAAGCACATGAAACACCCATGGCGCTGAATAAAAGTCAATACTTAACACACAAATATATCCGGCTTCAGTCAGCCAGAGGCGACAGGCAAGAGAGAAAATAGAAAAGCACTTTGGAAGACATGATCGTAAAATGATGACCGATAGTTTTAACCATATTGGATTGCTACTTGTTGTTATGTCGGTGTCAGAAACGATTAGACTTTTAAAATGATTTGCATAAACATATTCGTTTGAACTTGAGAAATTAAGATGACGAGTTTTGAATGAAAAATCTCAAGTTCAGTTTTAAGAGGTCAACATTTGTTACTTGATATGTAAATTGATTTCTAATTTTGAGCTCTAATTCTAAATGGGTTGTGCTTGCAAAATTTATCAAGTTTCCTGAATTCGATCCACGATTAAATAAAGAAAATTACGGAAAAATAAATCTGTAATGACTTCTTGTAGCTTAATGGCAAAGCATATCCAGCTTGAAAATAGTTTCTTACATAAGTCAGTTAAGGAAGATACGTGATACATGCTTAGGCGATCATGTCTTTTGAAATTTAAATACTTTAAAATTTTATTGAATTTTAGGTACTTCAGTATTATAGTCATAATTACGAAGACGCTTTTTGAGAAAATGTTAAAAAATGACTAATAGATTTTACATTTACTGTAAGTCAGTAAAGTGTCATGCGTGATACATGCTTGGGTGATCATGTCTCGAAAGAGATATAACTAACCAAGCAGAAGGTTATCCCGCAGTAGGTTGTCATTACTTTCTGCAGTAGACTGGTTGCCAGCTATGGCTATAGAACCCAATCTGTCCTATTATTTAACCCATAACTGGAGGGGAGAGACGGATTAATACCTTTCCCAAGGGTATTTGTGCGTAAATGAATGCAAGGAATTCAACTGGAATTCGACTTTTCGATTCCTCGTTCCGAGCCGATAACCACTGCACCATAACGCATATCACTAGCCTTATTTTCTAATAATGTCGTGTATGGATGTTCCTATTTACAAACGTTGACGCGTTTTTACAAATATTTTTTTTTTCATTTTAAAATAACGAGGCTTACTAAATTGTAGTGAGCTTTCTATTTATAATAAGTAAATACACTTTTAATTTCACCACTATATCACTTGACAAGTAGACAATAATACAGAATTTTAAATGATCAAAAAGTTTATAAATTAATTAAAATTTATAAAAATGAAAACAGTTATTCATCAAAGACGTTTTTATTTTAATTTTCATTTGTAAAGAAAATAATGTCCATAATATATTTTATTCATTGAGGCAATTAAAAGCTTTTCTAATTAAATAATGTTTTACTGTTATTGAATTTTTTCATTTCTAATTCAGAGCAGGTTTTCTATAATTAGGATTCTTGTTTGACCAGAAGCATTTCATTATTTAAATTCTCCGGGGAATTGTTTTTAAAACAAATATAAAGATCCTTCTTCTATGTGCGTGTCCCGTCAGGACGTAGGTGATCATGACTTTACACGTTTCCCTATCCCTAATTGCTCTTAACAAGCTTTTTCTCCCCCCACCCTCCGAAACCCCGCTCTCTCATCCATTTTTGCTCAAGCCCATCAAATGTGTTACGCGTTGCTTTCTCCTGTCTCTTTTCCTTTCTATCTGACCTGTGAGTATCAGATTCTCTAAGCCCTCGTTCCTCATTACATGTCACAGGAACTTCAGCTGTTTTTTCCTGATGTTAAGTATTAGTTTCCTTTTCGTTTCCTTCCTCTATCTGACCTATGAGTATCAGATTCTCCAAGCCCTCCTTCCTCATTACATGTCCCAGGAACTTCAGCTGTCTTTTCCTGATGTTAAGTATTAGTTTCCTTTTCGTTTCCTTCCTTTATCTGACCCGTGAGTATCAGATTCTCCAAGCCCTTCTTCCTCATTACATGTCACAGGAACTTCAGCTGTCTTTTCCTGGTGTTAAGTATGAGTTTCATTTTGGTTTCCATTCTCTCTATAACCTAATCGCTGCTCACATTTTCGATCAATAGTATCCTGAACATTCTTCTGTAGAACTACATTTTAGTTTCATCAAGTCTTTCTTTCATCTTTAAGGAGATTGTCCAGCATTTACTGCTATATTGAAGAACAGATATCACACAACAATCCGGCACTATCTTCTTTGTTTCTAGCGAAATTTTCCTGCTTTTCAATATTCTACTCAGCTCCTGGAATGTATTCTTCGTCATAGAAACATTAAGCGTAAAAAATGGAGTAATTTTCCAAATTTCATAAAATAAAATAAGAGATCGGTAACAGATGTAAAAAGAAAATATTTCTAAAAAATATTTTTAAAAAACCGGAAAAATTTCGAAGATGGTCTAATTCATTTTTGAATTTTTATTAAAATCCGACAATTATTTGATTTTTGCAAAAATTTCCAAAACAGTGTTTTTCAATGCAAAAAAGCACTAAATTTCCACGTACAAATTGATGGAGTAAGAGTAAAGAAAAACAAGATTTTGTAAACAAAATTTACAAGTTTCTAAAACCCCGCTCCGCTATCTATCTATCTATCTATCTATCTATCTATCTATCTATCTCAGCCAGTTCATAAGCTATCTATCTATTTATTTTTAAGATCTATTTATCTATCTCATTCTGTTAACACACACACACACACACACACACACACACACACACACACACACACACACACACACATATATATATATATATATATATATATATATATATATATATATATGTCTATTTGTCTATTTATCTATCCATTTCCTATTATTTCAACTTCATCTTACTGAGGGCGGTGATCTCCCTTTTCCCTCCATATTTGGTCCGCTCTGCCTGATTTTTCAATTTTCCGTCACGTTACGGTGTTCTTTCAGCCTTATCGTAAGGTGACGACAGGTTTCTGCTTTTTATTTCTTACCACAACTGCATGGGATGGCGTACAAGCAGTCCTTAGTCATGTTCTCTTTTATAGGAAATCTTACTGAAGATGTATCTGAAAAGTGTTGAACCACTTTTGCAGGTTGTCCTCGTGTTATATAGACAACCGACCTTTTGTATTTTTTCTGATAATCCATTTACATTAGGTAGGAAGACCGAGGCCTTTTCTGAGTTTTGTTATCTATCTATCTATCTATCTATCTATCTATCTATCTATCTATCTATCTATCTATCTATCTATCTAGGCCAATTCATTATCTATCTATCTATCTATCTATCTATCTATCTATCTATCTATCTATCTATCTAAATCGTTTGAACGTGTTAGACTATTCATATCTATCTATCTATCTATCTATCTATCTATCTATCTATCTATCTATCTATCTATCTATCTTAACGTTTGAACGTCTTAGGCTATACATATCTATCTATACTGGTAATTTTAACAGTGCAAGTATGTGTCTGTATGTGCGCTTTTGTCGTGTGAACAAGATCTGGAAACCAGTGACGTGGAGTCCAGGAGTAACAAAATCTTACTGAAGGAACAAAGAATTTTTCCTGTTTATATATGTTTCAACGAGGCTCCAGAAGGATTCGCGGGAAAATTTCACATTTACTTACCTTTGCAATGAAATTTGTTTATCGTCCAATGGGAAGCCCAGAATTAAATCCGGGTGTGAATTCCCAAATGACTTGTTTGGAGCCACGAAAACGAAATAAAAGGACGACACAAGAAAACAATAGACAGTTGAGAAAATACGAGCATAATTAACACGTCCCTTGATATACGTCAAGCGATCGTATTATGTTGCCTCTTCTTTCTCTCTCATCTTCTTCTTCACTGTTCACTGAGCCACTTAATAACTGACCGGGACCCGAAGGACTGAGCGGAGACTTCAAAGAGGCTCTTAACAAACGAACGCACACACATACATACGCACAAACTCTTTTCGGCAATTACTTCTATGGCCATTTTTAAGGACCTTTGTACTAACCAAAAGACATAACTTTTATTTGTAAAATTCCTTAATTAATATATATATGTGTGTGTGTGTGTGTGTGTGTGTGTGTGTGTGTGTGTGTGTGTGTGCGTTTCTAGACACAATTTGATTTTCTTGTTTTATACCCCTCTTAAAGCGGGCTTTCTACTAACAAGGCCAAATTCAGTTAATCTGTTTCAACACACAAATACACTTCACCATAACGGATCACCCACTATAGAATTATTGATTTATTTACGGCTAAATTCAACTGGCAAGAGTTGTTATCTGTATAAGGCTAAAGATCTGTGTGGCTATCTGTCAGCACTTTGATAATAGAATACAGTTTTAAAAGGTATGATTGGGGTAGAATACTCTGATATCCGATAATCGATAAACTGACGTAGCCTGATGTGGAAGGTTTCGTTTAGGGGATTAAAACGTTTTACGTTTGATAACAGCTTGCTGCCCTCTTTGTAGAATTAAGAAGATTGTGAGTAAAATGCGGTTCAAGTCTATGAATCCACGACTAGTCATTCGTTTGCCAGAGGATCGTCCTCCCCGCCAGGGCCGTAGCTGATGCTAAAAAAAACACCGGGCACGAAAAAAATTGCCCGGATTTATTAGTTGACAATATGATGACGTTATCAGTGTCATCCGTTTCCAGAAGCTATGATTTTTGCGGATTTTTTCGGCTATTCTAATGGAAATTAGGCACAGAACGTGAACGAAAGCAGGAAATCGGGTTCGGACTTTCTGAGTATAATCAGTCTTTTCTCCAAAAATTAATAAATAAACAAACAGATTTTTACTGCGTTCATTCGGATGTTTTCTTCGTATTTTTCTTTCTTTCTTTTCTTCTTTTTCTTTCTTTCTTTCTTTCTTTCTTTCTTTCTTTCTTTCTTCCTTTCTTTCTTTCTTTCTTTCTTTGTGAATTGTTTAGTTCGATTTCTGACGAAGACATTTTTCCTTGCCCGGATTTTCACTATGATTGCACGGATCGGCCCGGACCCGTGCCCGGTGTGCCCGGTGTGCCCAGTAGTCAGATACGGCCATGCAGTTCCCGCGGAATGATTGCGAGCGCGTCACTTCATGCCGCTCCAAACAGAGGTAAATGAATGAAAACTGATTGGGAAAACATATTTTAAATGCAGTTGACAAATTCGGTTTCATGGCATGGAGCCCAGGATTTAAATCAAACTAATTTCCGCATTAACTTTCTGGTTCCATGCTACTCATTTTCTTTTTTGCACATTTCCACATTTTCATAAGATTTGTATTTTGTTAGAATTTTATATTAAAAACGAATAGATATGTTCGAATAGAAAGTGGGCAGTAGGGAAACATTGTGACCCGTTCGGCAGTAAAATTATGGGTTGCTCGCCTGAATTTAAAGCCATTAATTCGTTCATTTCAGAACTTTCGATTTTATCTCTCTGTATTCATAAAGTGTATTCGACGGGGTAGTTATGGATCTTCGTGTAAATCAGTGATAGATAGATAGATAGATAGATAGATAGATAGATAGATAGTAATGTATATTCTGACTTGAATAAATAAATGGATATATAAATAGAATATTTAATATAATAACAGAATGAGATAGATAAATTGATCTGAAAAACGGAAGTAAATAGAGAGATAGCTTATGAACAGGCTGAGATAGATAGATAGATAGATAGATAGATAAATAGATAGATAGATAGATAGATAGATAGATAGATAGATAATGAACAGACCGAGATAGATAGATAGATAGATAGATAGATAGATAGATAGATAGATAGATAGATAGATTGATTGAAGATGACAGAATTAAAACTATCAAAGTTTTGGTAATTTTGGCACTTCCAGTTTTCCATTAATATTTTGACTGATTTTCTCTACACCGTTGTTCCAAAAAATGCTCTGTTTTTTACCTTCTGCAATTTTCAGTGGTGTAATTCTTAAATAAACTTTAGCGATTATTCTAAACATTTACCTGTGATATTTTGAGAAATTGAGGCAGAACCCTAAAGGCGAGGAAAGATTGTCATCATTGTAAAATATCGTTTAGAGAAGCAGTTTGCACACTTGGCATTTTTTAAATAATTTCACTCCATTCCAGGCGGTAACGCCACTTAGACGCAAGCAGTTGCTGAGTGTTAAAAAAACAAAAACAAAAAAGAAACGCTATTATTATTATATCGACTTAAATAACGGTTGACATTGCATTTAAATTTTTGAAAATCAAAGTTGGCTAGAAAGCATGAAGCCGGAAGAAGAGAAGAGTGAGAAACAAAGTGTTAGCATAGAACTTCCGGTTGCATCGAGCCACTTCAATTGGAAATTAATTAAACTTTCTTTCTATTCTAGTGCAGCGTTTAAATTCATTAAGTCTAAGTACCAAAGCGGAAATTATTTATAGAAAAGGCAGAAAGAAGCTACATTACGACGGTGGGAAAATGTCTAAAGTGAAGACGCCAGGTTAAGACCAATAATATTGCTGATTTTTTTTTTTTTTTTATCAAGAATCTCTAAATATATAGCAGGAGCATAAGTGGTAACACTATTTAAATCAGAGACGAATGGTAGACTTAAGAATATGTAAGATATATTCAAGTGAGAAAAAAAATTGTGAAATTTGTGAAGATATTGTTTTTCATTCACTGCCATATCTATCTATCTATCTATCTATCTATCTATCTATCTATCTCTTCTCTTAATATCTATCTGTCTATCTATCTATTCTCTTAGTATCAATTTATCTATGTATTCAATTAGTATCTATCTATCTATCTATCTATCTATCTATCTATCTATCTCTTCTCTTAATATCTATCTGTCTATCTATTCTATTCTTAGTATCAATTTATCTATGTATTCAATTAGTATCATATCTATCTATCTATCTATCTATCTATCTATCTATCTATCTATCTTCTTCTTAATATCTATCTGTCTATCTATCTATTCTCTTAGTATCAATTTATCTATGTATTCAATTAGTATCTATCTATCTATCTATCTATCTATCTCTTCTCTTAATATCTATCTGTCTATCTATCTATTCTCTTAGTATCAATTTATCTATGTATTCAATTAGTATTTATCTATCTATCTATCTATCTATCTATCTATCTATCTATCTATCTATCTATCACGGTCTATTCATATTACTGGATTGATATTACATAATAGTTTAATACTTATTCTTTGTTTGTAATAAAATTTTTCTCTTTCCTAGTACTTTCCTTAGTTTTTCATCTATCATTTTTCCAGTGTCAATTAATATTTCGCTGTTACATTTTTATCATCTTCTGTTAAAACTATGCAGATATTTAAGCATCTGCATTTGTTTGATTTCGGTGTCTTTTATTCGTAGTTCGCATCATGGATTTTCTCTTGCTGACAACATTACATTGTCTTCTTACAATTGACAGTTAGTCCTTTCTTCTTGATTTCCCTTACTACCTTGTCTTAGAAGTCCTGTAGTGTACTTTCTAATGATCGATCAAGCGTATGACACTTAGCTGACTCACTGACCAAACGGTTATCGAAATTTCATCAATTTACAGTTGAGCAGGTGAGATGTAGTCGCAAATCCTATGCTAACAGTTTCATAACCGCGCTTCTCGCTTGTGGAACTCCCTTTCTGCTCTATGCTTTCCAGCCAACTTTCATCTCGAGAAATTTAAATTAAATGTCAATCGCTATCTATTGGCCTCATGATTTCTCTTTGCTATCGCCGTTCATTAGTAATGTCTCTGTTCCTAATTCTCTGGGACCAGGTAATCCCTAGTCTTAGTGGCTTTACTGCCTTGCCTGGGGTAAAATCGATTTTAAGAAGAGGGACCACGAAAATTTTTCTCCAATTTTCTATCACATATTTATGTGAAGCTTGATTTTCGACAATATATAGTACAAAAAAAAATTGAATGTACCCCTGCTGTTAAAAATGACAACAAAATATTTCAGAGGATTATATATATATATTATTAAGGATTATATTATATATATATATATATTAAGTAATTCGTTGAGCTTTTTATTCGACCACAACAGAATGCAAAAAGCACTGGACGGCCGTTTCGTCCTATATTTGAGACTCTTCAGCAGTGCGCATCCACTTCCAGGAATCGAAACCCAGACAGGTAGGTTATTAAGCTGATATCATAATGTTGGTATGACATCAGCTTAATAACCAAACTGTCTGGGTTTCGATTCCTGGTAGTGGATGCGCACTGCTGAAGAGTCCCAAATATAGGACGAAACAGCCGTCCAGTGCTTTCTGCATTCTTTTGAGGTCGAATAAAAAAGCTCGATGAATTACTTAATTATTCAAATCCTCCTACTACTTCAAATATATATATATATATATGTATGTGTACAAATAAATGCACAACGGTCTTTATTATATTAAGAGCTTGAATAAGTTCTCACTTTTTTTCAACAGATGGCGTTCCCAGAACTGCGTGCATCTAGTTTCAGATGGTAACACATCTATAAGAAAGTACAATAAGCCAAAGAAAGAGTATTTACGGGGAATTTTACTGCATTACTTTATTCAAAAGAAATCTTCATCTGAAGGACACAGAATTCTGGTTGAGACTTACGGCGACCATACTCTGTCGGAAACAACATGCAGAAACAACATCTATAAGAAAGTACAATAAGCCAAAGAAAGAGTATTTACGGGGAATTTTACTGCACTACTTTATTCAAAAGAAATCTTCATCTGAAGGACACAGAATTCTTGTTGAAACTTACGACGACCATGCTCTGTCGGAAACAACATGCAGAAATTAGTTTAGACGCTTCAAAAATCATGATTTTCATGTTGAATATAAAGAACGTCCTGCAAAAAGTTTGAAGACGAAAAATTGGAGACATTACTTCATGAAGACTCATGTCAGGCGCTAGTTGAACTTGCAGAATTATTAGGAGTCGATCATGCAACAGTTTCGAAACGTTTAAAAGCATTAGGAATTATTCAAAAGCAAGAACATTGTCTACCAATCGAGTTGAAGTCGAGAGACATCGAACGACACATGTGAACAGCTGCTTCACCGAAAGAAAAGGAAACGTTTTTCCATCGTATCGTGACCGGCGATAAAAAGTGGATAGTTTAATACACTAAACTTTAATAACTGATAGTAAAGAGAATGAACTAAGTCGATGCTGAAAAAAAAAAAAAAAAGGAAAAAGGAAAACAACAAATTTAAAGGTGGTGGTAGTCTCTTTCAGGTCCGCCAACTCAGCATTGTATTATATTTGATACAGCCTTAATCAATAAGATTGCACTTAAAAAAAAAAATCCTAATCAACCAATTTACAGGTGGTGTAATGTCGTACCGGCGAGTGGTTCCAAAATGTAGGATCGATTTACTATAACGTTGGATGAAAAACTGAGCCCCCACTAAATTTAATGAAATATTGAGATTTTTCCAATATTTTTTTTTTTTTTGTCAATCGAAAAGTTTAGGTTTTAATCGATAAGATTGCACTGAAAAAAGTAAAAAAGTAAAAAAAAATATATAAATAAAAAAAAAACAAATTTAAAGAGGTGGTAGTCTCTTTCAGGTTTGCCGGTGAGTTTAGTATAGTGACTTAATTTGATTAAGTATTCGATAGGAGAGATAGATTGACTATTTGTGCATCAGAGACAAAGTGATGTGAGTTTCGGGGAGAGTGTGTGAATATATTCAACCGTGCAACAGAACAAGTTGTAAATTGAAATTAACTGTTGGGGATTTTTAGACTGGAACAAAAGCTAAAGTTGCAGACCTAAAATTCTTTTTTCTTCAGATTTAGAATCAAGTTTCAATTGAAAAAAAAAAAAAAAAAAGAAAGAAAGAAAAAGAAAAAGAAAAGGAAATTGGTTCTGCCGGAAGAATGAATTGTGGCGCGACATATCCTTTCTCAAATGGAATGGTAATTTCCTGATTTAATGATACTAGTTGCTAAACTCTCCACTTTGCAGACAAATTTATCCAGTCAAATGGTTTTCCATTTTTTCTATTTCTCACTTGTTTAGATAAATATCAACAGACAGACAGATAAATAAACAGACTGAGATAGCCATTTCCTTATATGGAAGCATTTGGCATTTACAGACCGAACAGCCAGTGCTACGGCCGGCCGAAATTTATAAAATCTTTCTTCTGAAACAATTTTCATAAAAATAGGTTTTTCAAGTTCACTGTCATCATTCCATCGATGATGATGGCTTCTTTCATAAGTTTTTTTTATTTTTATTATTATTGTATAAAGTTGTAGCCGTAGGGAGCTGGTTAATGTTTCTTTGATTCAGGCTTGTGTCAGACTTAACCGAACTCCATACAGCTTACACGATTTATGCAGAATATATCATCATTAGAATTATCAGAAGGTTTTCACTAGAGGGTTGGTTGTCGGTTGGAAATTGTGGATTAGTGTAGAAGAGTGGAACAATAAAATATACATTTTGCATTTTAAAATAGAAATTTATGAAAAGGAAAGAATAACACAAATCGTACAAGTTAATGTGCGATTAGAAACATTAATAAGAAGTTAAGAGTAGAGTTCGTACAAAATGTTCTAGTAGTAATTGTTTAAATAGAGCAGGAGAAAGAGAGAGAGGACAATGTCCGAGTTGACCTGAAGATTTTCTCGTTACATTTTAGCGGTGTCTCTCGCTGCTCCCATCACTCACTCTTGACAGACGCCGAGGTCATTCATATAGTTCTTTTGAATTTCACACTGGATCGCCAAGTCCTTCCAAGTCTTATAAGTCGCTCCCATTGGTCAAAAATCATTTTAACACCTACTTGCGAAATCTGGTTTCGACTTTTTCGTTAAGCAGATGGTCAATCCTTTTTCTATTTGAGAAAACCAGGATTTCACACGTCATTGTGAATTTTTGTAAAAGTGAAGAAGGTTGATTTTAATTAATTTCTTATCCACTACAAAGTCACATGTTGTTGATGTTTTTATTTTCTCGAGTTACATGTACTATCCATTAAGTTAAAGAGACTGTAATGTTTAGTTAAGAATTAGGATTAAATAATTATGGTATACTATGGTATATTGTGTCTACGGCTATATCGTCCGATCACTGAAGTTAAGCAACATCGAGCCTGGTCAGTACTTAAATGGGTGACCATTTGGAAATACCTCCAAGAGTTATAAATGCAACATCAGTTGTCATCTCTTATCTCCTTGACTTTCATCTTTTCCTCAACACCTCCTGTATCTTTTTGTTCTACTCTCGTGTAAAATAGTACGATGGGAATACTGGTGTGAAGACATCAGTATTCCCATCGTGCTATTTTATCTACTGGGCCATCTATAGACAGTAGAAACTTAGGATTTCAACCTCATGTCAGCGATCTTCTTTTTCACCTGAACAAGAATATATCACTTTTACACTCAGTCAGTTGAGTGCCATACATGATACACACATTGGTCGATCACGTCTCGAAAGAGACATGACTGGCTGGGCAGAAGATTATCTCGCAGTAGGTTGCCATTTGTCTACAGCTATATCATGTTGAATGCACCGGTTCCCGTCCGATCACCAAAGTTAAGCAACATCGAGCCTGGTTACTACTTACATTGGTGACCATTTGGGAATACCAGGTGCTGTAAACGTAAGGACCAAGAATGGTCCTCCAAGTTTGGGGTTTGGGTGCAGGGCTAAAAACCTTGCCCCGTAAAAAACAGTTTGTTACAGAAACAGCAGCAAAAAGTTGCTGGCCTATGCACCATTAGGGTGTGATGATGAAGGTATATTGTAGTTTTGACAGCCAAATAAGTATTGTGTGGGTCAGTTATTTTAGTAAAATAAATTAAAGTTATATTGGAGCATAAGTTATAAATGAACAAATGTAATTAATTAAATTTTAGAGAAAAATATTTTCGATGCTTACATAAAACCATCAATTCATCTCTGCCCCTTTAATTTATGAGGTAGTACAAAATTTTTTTTTTCTTCCCCATTATTTAACCCACGGGGTAGTTCTTACAGACGGTTTAAATTACTGTTAAGTTAGCATTATTTTCGGATGCTTAGTCTGTCTTTATTAGTGTTGCCTTACTGTGATTAAGTTCATTATATATATATATATATATATATATATATATATATATATATATATATATATATATATATATATATAATTGTGAAAGACATTTTGGTCAGAGTCAAATTAGACCAGTAAACACTTGCATTAAAAAGATCTCAGTACACATATAAAGAAAAAGATAGAATATAAAATAAAGATTTATCGTGAAGAGCTTTTAAATATTAAAATAAGATCAACCACTTACGCTACTATAGTTTCAGTCTTTCGATATCGCCAGGCGTTATCGACGAGCTAATTTCCTAACGCTTCATTCTGAATGCATAACTGGAAGTTTAGAATAAGGGGAGGAAATAGAACAAGAAATGGAAAAATAGTATTGGATATACTTTTATATGGTGGTCCTGGGAATGACGGTAAACTGCATCTGTCACAAGGCCTTTGATTGGGAGGTTGTGAGGAGCATGGAACCACCTCTTAATTGCTGTTGTTCTCAGGTTTACCCTGAACCGGAGTGTAGCACTGGGTAGGGTCAAATAGTTAACCCCCACATAGAGGTCAAAACACTATAAAAAGTATAAAAATACACTTTTAAAAAAAAAATAGACTTTTATAAAAAAATATATATTTTTAAAGGAAAAATATTATCAACAATACAGTTTTGAAGAAAAAATTATTATCATAACGTATTTTTGAAGGAAAAAATTCTCAGCAAAACATTTCTTAATACAAAACTAGAAGACATTTTCAGTTTTGTAAAATAAAAAAGAATAAAAATAAAAAAAATATTTCATTAAAATTTGACTAAATCAACCTTCTCACTATTCCCGAACATTTAAAAAAATACCTTAAAACTCCACTTTTTTTTTTGCATTAAATAACCCACAGGGGTTGATATGCCATTAAACAAAACTCAAGACCAAACTTTTATCCGGGTTTGTACAAACCCAAAATATTCTTTCTAATATGTATACATCAGGGCATTTTTTAGCTCATTAACTTTTTCTCCTGGTACAATCAACAGACAACACTATTGCTGTAAGGTTTGGTTTGCAAATATACTCTAGATTACATTGCTATTTTTTCTTTGAATTTCCACACATAGTTGATTAGTTTCGTTCAATTCCTAAGACTATCTTGCTTGAATAATGAATTTTTTAAAATTGCCTTCAGTACATCCCACGTATACTTTGCTGTGTCTATTTATATCTTGTAATTTTGCTTTGTAAATAACACTTTCGGTTTTGCAAAATCCATCAAGTGGGCATCTACTTTTATCTTTACAGTTACATGTTTCATCATTAATGATATCTTGCTGTACGATATCTTTAACATACTTGGCGTTTTGTCTCCTTCTTTTTTTTTTTTTTTTTGTAATTTTCGAATTTACAAGTACAGCTGTAACTTAATTTAATTGTGTTTTTGTTAGATATCTTGAATAAATTAGGATTTTTAGGAAAGTGTTTCTAGATTGCTGCGTAATATCTGTCCTTCTGTATGGAAGTGAATGCTGGACGATCTCATCAAAGATGAAGGAGAGGCTTGAGGCAGCAGAAATGTGGTTTTACAGAAGGATGCTGAGGATACCATGGACTGAGCACGTATGCAACGATGAGGTGTTGGAAAGGATGCAAACGAGAAGAAAACTGATCTCGCGCAGCTTTCCCCTGTCTCTTCTTCCATTTATCCAACCTGTGAGTATCAAGTTCTCCAGGCCTTCCTTCTTCATTACGTGTCCCAGGAACCTGATTTGTCTCTTCTTGGTATTTATTATCAGTTTTCTTCTCGTTTGCATCCTTTCCAACTGAGCAAATGGTTGACGGAGCGGGGCTTGGAAGAGATACCACGAGAAAAATTACTGAGAGCGACAGCAGACAGATCCAAGTGGAAGGCCATGATCGCCTACGTCCTGAAAGGACACGGCACAAGAAGAAGAAGAAGAAGAAGAAACAATTCGACAAATATGTTCGCTATTTTGGATTCCACATCTAAATTAAAAGGTGAGTTAAACTAAATAATGTTTCGTTTTCTCGTATTACTCTTCATTTGCTTATTTGAGGTTTATGTTCCAATTTATTTTATAAGCATTTACTTTTAAATCTTTTCGTAATTTTTCTTTCTTTTGTGGGTTTTCCCCTTTTTCTGTGTTAATGGACTCGACTTGAGTATACATATACTCCTGCCATAGAGAGAACAGTAGAGATCCGTAAGTTACCGACAGATACCGAAGTTTCGTAGAGAATACCGCGTCAGTAGTTATAGTAGCTCTGAGCTCCACTCAGACAAAATAGTATTACAGTACCCGTCAGTTTCGACGTGAACTTTCTAATTCTAACACGGTTTCAATTCAAAGACTTATATATATATATATATATATATATATATATATATATATATATTTTAATTCAGATACTTCAATCCAAGGGAAAAAAGCAGGAAGGTAAATTCCCAAAAAACCCGATCCTAATTAATATTAAAAATTTATTTTAATATTAAAAAATGATACAGGAAGAGAGCTCCATGTAATAAAATATTACAGAGCAAATATATATGTATTAAAAAAGGATTAATTCAAAGATGTTGAATGGCCATTTCGATATGACGATCCCCACGGGGAGCGACACATCACCTCAGCAACAGAAAAAAACCTTTCAGAAACTGGAGAAAAATTAGTCTACTTTTCCTTTTTAAATAGATTGCAAAGAAATTAAAAAATAAATAATAATAAAATAAAATAAAATAAAATAAAAAAAAATAAAAAAAATAAAAAAAATAAAAATAAAAATAAAGGGAAAGAAAAAGAAAAGGAAAAAGAAAAAGAAAAGGATAGAATAAAATCAAATAAATAAGAAAAGAAAAAAATAAGAAAAGAAAAAATTGACATCGTCTGGGTTTGCAAAAATATATATATATATATATATTCTTTACTAATCGTATTCCTGGATTTAATAACCTGCGTTCAAGTTTGTATTTTGACGTTTAATTTAATTTATTTTTCTATCTCAAATATCTCTTTTGTTGTTCATTATTTTGTGTGGTTCCTCACCCAGAATCTGCAACACTTTCCTTCATCGAAAATTATTTTACAAGAGGAATTTCTAGATAATCTTGATTCTATTCCTCTAGGGAATGTGTTCGATTATACAAGCGGGAATTGTTTGATCCAGGCGCACATGTTTGATTTTTAATCTACGCTTAGGAGTATAGATTTACAGCAATTCAAAATTATGCTTACTTGCTTAGATGGTATATCTATAAAGCACTTAGCAAAATTCTAAGTTTCGAGCAACCCTCTTTTAGCTATTGATAGACACCATAGTTCTTGATGTCATATTTTATGTTATCTACATTTTTCATATTTTATAAGAACATTTTTCCTTATTTCTAATTTTCTGAAACCAAGAAATAAACAGACTTGTGTCCTTGCGTAGCAGTCCTTAAGAAATTACACATGATTATTCGGATTTCTGGTTTATTTTACCCAGTACATCCAGCTGAATTCATTGCATTCACTTACGCGCAAATACCCTTGGGAAAGGTATTAATCCATCTCTTCCTTCCAGTTATGGGTTAAATAACAAGACAGATTGGATTCTATAGCCTTGGTCGGCAACCAGTCTACCGCAGAAAGCAATGGCAACCTACTGCGGGATAATCTTTTGCCAAGTCAGTCATGTCTCTTTCGAGACATGATCGCCCAAGCGTGTATCACGTATGGCACTTAACTGACTGACTGAATATAATAGTTGGAATCATGATTAAGGCTTATATTGGTCATAAAGTGGGGGATCAGTTTATTACTTCATAACAATAGGAAACCGATCCCACACTAATTACTACATAATAATATAATAGATTTCTTTTCCCTTTACCTATGAGTTAAATAACAGGACAGATTGCGTTCTATAGCCTTGGTCGGCAACCAGTCTACCGCAGAAAGCAATGGCAACCTACTGCGGGATAATCTTCTACCCAGTCAGTCATGTCTCTTTCGAGACATGATCGCCCAAGCGTGTATCACGTATGGCACTTAACTGATTGACAGTTTTGGTTGGGTTTATTAGTCGAAAAGAGGGATTATTAGGAAAGTTATCCATATGTCCATTTATGGTTAGAAATGCTTGCTTGCCGGTTAATATTTGGATCCTGTCAATTATGCGCAGTGTAGCTGTCATATTTTTTGCCTCCTCATTAATATTTTTAAAGACCTGCCTTTTTGTAAGATTTGGTGACTTTTTCATTTTTTTCTTGTAATCTTCGAGCTTATCGTATAAATATTGTTTGTTTTGTCGCCTTTAACAAGAATATTAAGTTTTTAATTTTAAAAAAATTAGTATTTAATAGTATTTGAAAAGTACTCTACCATCCGCCCGTGCATTGAATATTGCTGCCATATCTGGTCGGGTGCTCCTGCTATCCACCTCGGTGTCCTTGACAAAATCCAACGGAGAATCTGTAATGGGATCGATCCCGACGTGGCAGCTCAGATACAGTCGCTTTCTCACCGACGCAGTGTGGCTTCCCTGTGTCTCTTCTACAAATACTTTCACGGTTTCTGCTCCGATGAACTTAACTCACTGCCACAAGATTAGCAACTAGGTCCCACCTTTTTACTGTGAAACTGATAAATTGTAAACGCAAATTCTACTCCCTCAGCTTCTTTTCTCGCACTTCCCGCCTGTGGAATTCCATTCGGCTTACTTGCTTTCTCGACAGCTACAACCTTCAAGAATTCAAATGTAAAGTCAATAGTCATCTCCTGTCTCACTAACTTGCATCCTCTCTCTCGTGCTCTTTTCTCCGTCCACCCCACTCTCATCAGTATTCTCATCCTTCTCATACTCTCTTTCTGCCCCCACCGTAACCTGTCACTCTTTCTCATCACATTCTTCCTATGTAACCCCCCTGCACAACAGTGACAGTAAAATGCCTTGC
>JBBBDQ010001552.1:202500-305000 GCA_037127315.1 Ascarosepion bandense | reverse complement strand
CACACATATATATATATATATTATAATATATATATATATATATATTTATATATTTATAAAACGTTTAATGTATCGTAAGAAATAAAGACCTCACCCCAATAAATTTCATTTAACATTTATTTTATTTGTTTGTGTTCTTGAAAAAAAAACAAACAAACAAAAAAGTGATAGAAACGGACAAAGAGAAAATAAGGGAAAAAGGGAAAAGAGGCCCAGTGTAGTAACTTTATCGCCGGTTATTCTGATTGGTTGGCTGTAGTTTAAGTTGAGAGAGGGAGTGAGGGAAACGATAGGAAGGGGAGAGAATTTATTTGTTTATTTATTTATTTTCTTTTTTGTCAATTTTCACCTTCGCTCTTGAACAACGTCCATCACATCCTAAGGCAGTGAAAGAGGAAGTAACAAGTCACGTGATTTCGAAACAAACGAGAAGTAGTGGGGTTGATCGAAATTCAGAAAGAAAGTAAATAAAAAAAAAAAATCTATTTACCCCGGTTGCTTTCCGCTTAGCAACAGCTAATCAACTTCCGGCCAGTAGATTCTGTGGAAGAATTGCTTTTATTGGGAATAGCATCTAGACTGTCTTTATATATATATATATATATATTGTTTCAAATGTTATTTTTAGTCGATACCAGTTATTTGAGTAGAAATACCAGTTTTTTTGTGTGCTTTGTTTTTAAGCAATGTTTATTCCGTCTATCAATCTGTGTATTCGAGATTTTTTTTCATTAATTTTTTTTTGAATGGGTGGAATGATAGAAATAAACGCTGTTTAAAAAACGAAACGGGATTTTTATTTTATTTTATTTATTTATTTATTTATTTATTTATTTATTTTTTTGTTTATTCACCCCAAATAATGTAATGCTAATGACCACAAATATTAATTCACTCTAGGAAATTATAAATTATTATTCAATGTTTGGCACTATTTTTAAATTATAAATTTTATTTTAAATCATAATTTGTTTAGCTTACCACGCAACACATTCGACATTCAGAAAGAAAAATTAGCAAATATCAGGGACTTTTTCACATTTCGTTATTGCAGATGATATTCAGGGTACTAACAAAAAAATATCTGTTTGTGGGATAGTCACCGGAGAGAGCTCGAACGCTGAAAGTCAGTTAAGTGCCATACTTGATACACGCTCGAAAGAGACATGACTGACTGGACAGAAGATTATCCCGCAGTAGGTTGCCATTGCTTTCTGCGGTAGACTGGTTGCCCGCCAAGGCGATAGAACCCAATCTATCCTGCTATTTAACCCATAACTGGAAGGTAGAGACGGATTAATACCTTTCCCAAGGGTATTTGCGCGTAAGTGAATACAATGGATTCAACCGGAATTCGAACTCGGCTCCAAGGTTTCTCGTTCTGAGCCAAACATCACACTTAAAACAGCGCTTCCTACGCCACAAAGAATTGATGGAGATGCTTGGCAGCCTCGACATATTTGGGAAAGATCTAAGATTAATCAAGAATCTATACTGGCAGTAAACTGCCTGCATACAGACAGGCAACGAATTCAGCAATTATACTAAGATTAAAAGGGGCGTAAGACAAGGATGCGTCTTTTCACCGGATCTATTCAACTTATACAGCGAGACTATTCTGAGAACCCTACAAGCTCTTTTCCTTTTTTATTTATTTTTTTTTATTTTTATTTTTATTTTTTTTTCAATTGGAGTAGATAGACTAAACTATCGCCCGGTTCACACTCCACCCGCATCTATTGAACAGGCGAAGAGGCTCATCCCTTGTTTCCTGTTTAGGATGCGGTTTCCGGTTTTCTCTTTTCCAATCTTTTCACTCTTTTCCTTTTTTATATTTTTTTTTTTTTCAATTGGAGTAGATAGACTAAACTATCGCCCGGTTCACACTCCACCCACATCTGTTGAACAGGTGAAGAGGCTCAACCCTTGTTTCCTGTTTAGGATGCGGTTTCCGGTTTTCTCTTTTCCAATCTTTTCACTCTTTTCCTTTTTTATTTTTTTTTTATTTATTTTTTTTCAATTGGAGTAGATAGACTAAACTATCGCCCGGTTCACACTCCACCCACATTTATTGAACAGGTGAAGAGGCTCATCCCTTGTTTCCTGTTTAGGATGTTGTTTCCGGCTTTCTCTTTTCCATTCTTTTTACCCTTACGTAGTCCCCTGCGCATCAGTGGCGTTACCGCCTTGCTTGGGGTGATATGATTAAAAAAAAACAAAAAAAAAAACAGGATTCGTCATCGGAGGCCACAGTTTAAACAATATAAGGTACGGAGATGACAAAACCTCCTACAAGACCTCTTACAGAAGGTAGCTGAAGAGAGTGACAAGAAAGAACTACAAATAAACTGAAAAAAAACAAAAAAAAAACGAATGCATGGTCATCAGCAAAAAGGGCAGCCCAAAATGCCAATTACAGTTGAGGGACTCTAAAATCAAGCAGGTATAGAAATTTAAATTCTTAGAAACTGTTCTAACAGAAGACGGAAAGTGCGAAGTCGAATTGGCATGGCGAAAGAAGCATTCCAGAAGTTGAGTAAAGTATTAAGAAACAGGACAATTTCATTAGAAACAAAGAGAAGAGTACTGGATTGTTATGTGATATCGGTTCTTCAATATGGCAGTGAATATTGGACAATATCTTCGAATATAAAGGAAAAAACTTGAAGCAGCTGAAATGTGGTTCTACACAAGGATGCTGCAGATATCATGGACCGAATATGGGAGCAATGATGAGGTTTTGGAAAGGATGGAGACGTAAAGGAAATTAATACTGAGCATCAGGAAGAGACAGTTAAAGTTCCTGGGCCATGCAATGAGGAAGGAGGGCTTAGAGAACCTGTTACTAACAGCCCAGATAGAGGGAAAAAGAGACGGGGGAAAGCAGCGGGTAACATATTTGAAGGACCTAATCAGGTGGATGACGGAATGAGGGTTGTATGGTGTAACAGGAAAAAGTGTGCTAAGAACCACCAGGGACAGGGAGATGTGGAAAGTCATGATCGCCTACGTCCTGAAAAGACATGGCACATAAAAGAAGAAGAAGACGCTCGCATTTGAGGCGGTTGCAAAGGTCAACCCAATTGGAGTGAAATAGAAGTGCCTATCTCGGGAAGAATTAGCAGAAAAAGACCGACAAAACATTCTACTCAAATACGAGTATCGAATAAAAATAACGTTTGGAGTAATAACAATATGTGGAATTTAAAATTACAATCCCTTAAACACTTTGTTTACTTTTCGGATACGAAACTGGGCCGATATTGCTTTCGTAAAAAATTTAAATCAGGAGAAATTGCTTTAAAGCAAACAGAAACTCTTATGGCCATGAGGCGTTCAGTTTTCTATCAGTTTCAAGCACGCTGGACAAGACGGTTGCTCCTCCTACGAAGAGCGATCCAAATACGAAGGACATATTTTCTTTATTGTTTTTTCGAATATACAGGCAGGTAAACGAAATAGACACTGTTTAAAAAAACGGGACGTTGTACTTAAACACGGGTATCCACTGAACATAACGCTTGAAGCAATAAAAATGTATCAGATAGAAATCTCTCTCTCTCTCTCTCTCTCTCTATATATATATATATATATATATATATATATACAGCCTTTGAGATTTTTCGACGGTCGATTAAAAATTTCGCAATGAAACGTGTTCTTTCAAATATAGTAAAAGGAAATCGGATTCTTTTTACAACCCAAAAGTATGCCATTGAAGATTCACAAGTTACTTAGAATGACCTACAATTACATTATTGAACTCTTTGGCCTTATGCATTGATTTACGTCGAAATGTGTGGTTAAATAAAAGACAGTGACATCCCGCAATCATCAAAGCAAGATCTGACAAATTAAATTTAAATTGACAAGCTCCTCGCTTGCTTTTATCGTCCTAGTCAGTGTAAACATTCGTTTAATTAACGCTTCCAAAGTGGAGCCAAAATGTCTCTGCAGCCCATAATTAAAGACGGTCACAGACTTTTAGAAACACATTTGGAAAAAATATTATCCTTGACTCAACCTCCTCGCTTACGAAGAGAAAAACGAACGTTTGAAAGAAAAAAAAATATGCATACTTTTTCAACCACGCACCGAAAAACAAATTATACAAGTAAGTAATTTTTTATAGAAAATCGTTGACAAAATCAGTTTTGTTATTTTTTATTATCTATGAGATGGAGTTTGTCGTCAAAGAGAAGAAAGAAACTACGAAATAGGTACCTCCATTCAATAGCCAAAAAAAAAAAAAAATCATATCATGATGTTAAAAGTTAATAAAAACAAACATTTATCATCAAAATATTTATGCTATTATTAAGAGAAAGGATCAAATTTTGTTATTATTTTTAAAATTTTTAAAATCCTTTCTAACACGTTCGAAATTTTAATCAAAATTTCATTTTTTGTTTTCTGTCAGCGATCCACGCTATGTTTACGTAATGTGACTAATAAGGAAAACATAATATTACGCAAGTCGTTTATTAGCGTTGAAAAACTCATTATTTTGAAAATTCTTGCAAAATTCAACTAATTGTCTGATTTTAATAAGACATTCAGGACTTATTCACAAATGAATGAAATTATTTATGTCATTATTAATTTTAGAAAATTTTGATAAATTTTTTTTCTTTAAATATCTTACCCTGTACTTCAATTAATTGCATAAAACTTCTATAAATACATTATCTATACCAATGTTTTTTTTTTATTGGTTAAATTCAGGACTGATTGGGGAATGTAAATCATGTAACTTTTTTTAATTACGAGACCATTTTTCCGAAAATCTCGGCCAAATAGTAAAATCAAGAATGCATTAAAACTAGGTACCTCCAAAAAATCACTGCTCATTTTCGATACCTCAATTTAAATTTAATTTTTAAAAATAAAAATGTTTTCTTGAAGCTTTAATTTTAGCTTTAATTGAAAGCCAAGAGATTAAATTTACTAATTACAGTAAGAAAAATAACCTGGTTGAGTTCAAACCGAAATTATATTGATCGGAATCAAAAATTTAACTGCCGAAATTTTTTTTTTAAATTTACCGCCATTATTGATTGGTCGACACATTATGTAAACAGTAGCTAAATTTCTGTTTTCAAAATCTTGCAAAAAATAAATAAATAAATAATACCTCCTTGACACGTTATTTAAGTCGATTTTTATAATTGAAACTTACTTTTATCTGATTTCAAACAAGAATTAAGTGCTTACTGTCTGGAAATTTACGAAATAAATCACTCTTTAACGACGGTAGCCCTCTTGTCAGCGTTATCTAAGGCGACAAATGATTTGTTGACAAGTAGTAGGTGTGAATGACGTTTGGATGGCGACCGAAAGTGACAAAAAATTCATGTAGGTTGCAACGTAACATTTGGAAATTTAAATTTTTTTTGTTGTTTTTTAACTAAATAGTAAAATTAAAAATTTAACATAATATTTTCAGCAAGTATAATATTTTATAGAATTTTAGTTTAGATTTATAGCCAGACTATGCTTTCTGAATAAATAAAAATATGCTTTCTGAATAAATAAAAATTTACATTTCTTTTAAAATAATTTAATAAGAAAGACAGAAATTCAAATAACCAAACTAAGTTATATTGTTATTTATTAATATTTTTCTGAAATATTAAATATTTTTATGTTTAAATATTGCATATTTTTCTGAAACTATTAATATGCTTTCTGAAAAATTAAAAAATTTAAATTTCTTTTAGAATAATTTTAATTTAATAAGAATGAAATTAAAATATCCAAACTAAGTTATATTATGATGTTTAGGATCAGAATCGAAGTGTGGTTTGTCTCGTTTCCGATGTAAGGGCAGTTAATCCAAACAGTTGTTAACTTCTAAAAACAATACGACCCCTACGGAAACTTGTTATGACTCCTATGGAACACCGTACTTAATAAAAATTAACAAATTTATTTTTTTTTAATTATTTTAAAAATGAAATGGGTGAACAATTTTTATCAAACTTTTCAATTTTCGATAGGCAATATAATCATCAATTCTTAACTAAAAATGAAATTAAACAACGTTTAGAAACACTTTTATGAATTATTATAGTAAAACATAAAAAAATAAAATCAATTATTTCAAAATTGTATTAGTAAACGAAATTTTTTTTTCTTCATACTATAATGTCCTTCATAATTATTATTTATTCCAGCAATTAAAAGTTTATCAAATTAGATTATATCAGAGTTTTATTGCATTTTTTATCTTACGTTCGGAGCAGATTTTCGGCCAGGTTGTCCATTTTAAAATAAAAAACATAGATGATTTATATGCCCCAATGAGTCCTGCGTTTAACTAATAAAAAATTTTTTACAGCTAAATAAATTTTATTAAATTTTCATGGATTTACGTAGAGGGGGGTAACAGACTTAAAAAAATATTTTCACCAAGATATTTCAAAAATAATAATTTCAAAAATAATTTAATTCATCTGTGAATGAGTGCTGCAAGTTTCATTCAAATCTGACAATTATTTGATTTTTGCGAGAATTTCCAAATTAATGTGTTTGTCACCGGGTAAAAAGTGGGTTATGTCATCATTACGTAACCCATTGTAAAACAGTCGTAATTTTTTTTAGCCTCTAACTCAACTAAAAACAAAATTTGCGAACAAAATTTTGAAAATGTTAGCAGGGATTAAAATTTTTTTTTCAATAATTAAAAATAACTTTGATCTTTCCTCTTAATAATAAAATAAATATTTTGATGGAAAAAGTTTGTTTTATTATTATGACCTTTTTTTATTCATACTATGCTGTTTCATGCTGCTTTTTTAGCGATTTTTTGAGGTACCTAAAAAACTTTGCTATTTTTAATGTAGATAAACTTGTAAATGATTTTATAAATAATATAATTTTAGGATATCATATTGTGAAAAAGAAAAAAAAATTCGATGAATAATGAATTTTTATAAGAATCGTTTTCATTTTAACCATTTAAACAACCCTTTAAACACGTGACTTTCCATAGTAAAAAAAGTGTGCAGTTTTACAAAAATGAAATATTTAGAAATTATTTTAAAAATCTAAATTCTAAATAATTTCTATTAAGCTTTTGAATTTTCGATTTATAAGTAATTTTTTTTTTAATGAATTAATAACCGAAGACACTGATCGACTTGATGGAATTTTAAAAGTTGTTTGAAACTTTAATTAGTAAAAAAAAAAAAAGAAAAACTTTTTCTTAAAAAAATTCAGGGGACGATAAAGTGTAGGGATAGAAAATTAAGAATTCAAATCAACCTTTTTCTTCACTTTTACAAAAATTCACAGTGACGTGTAAAATCCTGGTTTTTCCCAAATAGAAAAAGTATTATGTGCGTTGTGGTGCATTGGATATCGGCTCGGAACGAGAAATCGAGAAGTCGAGTTCGAATTCCAGCTGGATTCATTGCATTCACTTACGCGCAAATACCCTTGGGAAAGGTATTAATCCGTCTATTCTTTCCAGGTATGGGTTAAATAACAGGACAGATTGGGTTCTATAGCCTTGGTCAGCAATCAGTCTACCACAGAAAGCAATGGCAACCGACTGCGGGATAAGCTTCTGCCCAGTCAGTCATGTCTCTTTCGAGACATGATCGCCCAAGCATGTATCACGTATGGCACTCAACTGAC
This sequence comes from Ascarosepion bandense, assembly GCA_037127315.1. Classification (NCBI taxonomy): domain Eukaryota; kingdom Metazoa; phylum Mollusca; class Cephalopoda; order Sepiida; family Sepiidae; genus Ascarosepion; species Ascarosepion bandense. The sequence goes on along the minus strand of JBBBDQ010001552.1, from coordinate 297,359 downwards.
TGACTGAATATAATAGTTGGAATCATGATTAAGGCTTGTACTGGGCATAAAGTGGGGGATCGGTTTTCTATTGTTATGAAGTAATAAACTGATTAATAATATAATACATCCCTCCCCCTTTAGCTATGAGTCAAATAATAGGAGAGATTGGGTTCTATAGCCTTGGCTGGCAACCAGTCTACCGCAGAAAGTAATGGCAACCTACTGCGGGATAATCTTCTGCTCAGTCAGTCATGTCTCTTTCGAGACATGATCGCCTAAGCGTGTATCACGTATGGCACTTAACTGACTGATTGACCTCGTGCTTAAAGAAAAAGTCGAAACCAGATTCCACAAGTAGATGTGAGATTGATATTCTCGCAAATGGAAGCAAATTTTAAGTGCGAAAAAAAATCTAAATTACTATAAAGGACTTCGGTTAGCGTCAGTCAGTCAGGGGGTGGAAGCAGCAGAGACGACAAGCCAAAATGTAACGGGAGAAGCTTCAAGTGACCCGGGCATTTGTCCTCTTTCTCCTTTCTCGTGTGCTGATTACTATTACTTCTCCATTCAAAGACATTCCTACCAAACAAACGGTAAAATGTATATTTTATTTTTCCACTATTCCATTCATCCACACATTCCAATCTCCAATCTACAACCTGCAAACCAACCTTCTGATAAAACCTTCTGATAATCTAAACTTATTTATAAATGGAACATTGTCTGTGTGTGCGTGTGTGTATGTGTGTCTGTGTGTGTCCGCTACCTACAGACTCCGAAACGACAGAACCGATTTTCTTGAAAATTTACAAAGTTGTACTATAAGCGTCTGCGAGTGTTCTTGGCTAGGTTTTGTGTCGAGGTACCCCCGATAAATATCGAAAATCGACCATCGAAAAAATCGGGTTATAGAAGGAGTGGTCCAATTTTAATCAAATTTGATACACTCAGAGAAAAAGACATAAGAAACGATATTCAGAAGTTTCAAGGTTGCAGTTCTTACAATAGTGCATAAAATTGATAATATATATATAGAGAGAGAGCAAGATATTTGTGTGTGTGTCTGTTTATCTGCCTGTATGTCTGTATTTTTTCAGCCCTTTTATTTTAGTTTTTGCTTCGGGTTTGGCTCTAAGTAGGTATAATTGTAGTTCTTAGTCTCAGCCATGATACCATTTACTCAGAGGACTTATTTAGCCTTTAATAAAATAAAGCAGTTATTTCAATTTATTTGCACAAGAATATATATGCATATATTTATTATAAATTATGTTTTATTTTCCGTTACCGTTTTGGACTGATTTCGATTACGCCCTGTGACCCCAGTGGGTCTAAAACTGACCGTAGGGTGAAAGAAACGAAACTAAAGCAATTGTTTCAATTAAATTGCACAAGGGTATAAATATATAATGATAAAATTTGTACATGCTCCATATATTTATGCTTTTTTTCTCCTCTGTTCAGTTTTTGTTTTTTATAATCGTGTCGCCCCAAGCAAGGCATTTTACTGCCACTGTTGTGCAGGGGGTTACATAGGAGGAATCCGTTGGACATACGAGAAAAGGTGGCGATTTTAAGAGGTTGGGGAGAAATGAAGTTTTTACTTTTAGCAAAGGTCAGTAATCGGACAGGGCTGAGGAATCTGATCTCTTACTACCTCGTCTTATATCTATATGAGTGACCCACTAGTAGAGAGGAATTAGGGGGGCGGGGGGGGGGGCTCATCCAGGTGATAAAGGAAAAGAAAAAGGAAATTAAAGGCCAAACTACCTGCAACAAAAATTTCTGACAAGTTAAAAAAGATTAAGCAACGAGAACGTTCAATTGAGCAAAGCAAAAATCGATGCAAACAAAGAACGACTTATATTCAAAGAATTCATGTTTCAAAACTGTTATTGGAATGAAACTAATCACCGTATGAATTTCTAGCTTCATTTTAATTAATTCCATCCAAAATAGCCATTTCTACTCAGAAGAAAATCCTTCTCTTGATGAAAGACCATTCATTACATGTTGTTTTATGATAAGTGATTGATATAGAATATCCCAGCAAAGTATGTACCATAGAATACGTGAAAATGTTGGTATTTTTTTAATCTACTTGTTAATATCTTCTTTTTTTTACGTGAGCCTTCTTAAAGCAGAACTGAGAAAAAGTCGTTACCATGGCAGAAACATTTCAACGATATCCGTGAGCAATTCAACGAGATTTATACACAAGAAACATGTTAAAACCAGATGTAAATATGGTGATTATATCTAGAAAAATAAAAACGAACGAAATTTCTGGGGAAAAAATAAAGTGGTGTGTCTCTTCAAAGAAAATAATATTTATGAATAATATAATTTATTATTTGACTGTTTCAAAATTGTCCCTTAGATTATTAATATATCTAAATAATATACTTTATTATTTAAGTTTTCCAAAATTCTCCTTAAGATAATTAATATTTATAATAATATAATTTATTATTGAAGTGTTTAAAAATTGTCTCTAAGATAATTAATATGTATAAATAATATAACTTATTATTGAAGTGCTTAAAAATTCTCTAAAATAATTAATATGTATGAATAATATAATTTATTATTAAATGTTTAAAATGTTAAGATAATTAATATTTGTGAATAATATAATTTATTTAAGTGTTTACAAATTGTCTGTTCAGAACAGAGAGGATCATGGCTCTTCACAATTGCCTTTCTTTCCTTATCAGTAAATTACATTGATTTTTTTGGGAAAGATAGTGGAGTGGTTTCTCGTTATCTTTCCTCCGTTTTTTCTTTCTCTTAAGTAAGTTGCCATCTGTTGAATGGGGGGGTATATGTACCTAATTTATACAAGCATCTTGGCTACCAAGTGCGAGTTATTTCTTTCGTCTTATCATCACAGGAGAATCGCTGATATCTGAGTGTCTCTTTCATGGACAGATGGACGAATGCAGAAACCATATCTGAAACTACCTGGTCTTGGAGTTACCAGATCGGAAGGTACCAGGTTATGGTCCTAAAAGCTATTGGGTAGCAACAAACCTTTGCTTTTTCATGGGGCTTTGTCAGCGATCTAGAAACTCACTTTCCAATGATCTTTGAAAGTAATGCGTTAAGCAATATGCACTACCAAGGCGTTCACTGAGTTCTACAATATTGATTTTTCTGTCAGCTATAATGAATGCATCAGAGTTGATTGACCTGATCTATATACACAGCAATAGTTGACCTTCTGCTGCAAATCCTGTCACTAAATTCAGTTTATCCCTTCTGTGATTGGCATTAACTCGAATGGCCCATCTCCTTTACTGGGCTTACATAAAGTACAGCCTTCTCATAAACAATAGGCTTACAAAAAAGACGTTTTCTGACATGTGTTCAGAGTAGCAGTCTTTTGAAAGAGGATGAAATTAAATCCACAAATTTATTTCTTTGATCTACTTTATTCTATGTTTTTTGATTTTATGTTTCTTTCATCATTTTATTTTTTATTTTTTATTTTATTTTATTTTATGATTTTTTATTTTATTTTATTTTATATTTTTTTAATTTAATTTAATTTAATTTTTATATTTATATTTTTATTTTATTTTATTTTTATTTTATTTTATTTTTTTTACTTTATTTTATTTTATATTTTTTATTTTATTGTATTTTATATTTTTTAAAGTCTGACGAATGCCTTTAAAATTAAATTTGAACAAGCGTTTCTTTTGATCGACCATCGCATAGTCGTAAAATACATTCGGGATTATTCAATGATTCAAATATCATCTTTGTATTGTCACTGTTTTTAATACAACATTTCGATCAACCAATTCTTCAGCCTCCTTCATTTGGAACCCGTAAGAATAAAATAAATCTTCTTTCGCCAAGAAATACTCTGTTGTTCGATAACGAATGGGTCTATTTTCGGGCCATAAGCACGTTAAATACTCAGGTGATTCAAAATGACACTAAGGAATTTTCGATACCTCAATTTAAATTGAATTTTTAAAAATAAAAAAAATGTTTTCTTAAAGCTTTAAATTTAAGGTTAATTGAAAGAGATTAAATTTACTAATTACAGTAAGCAAAATACCCGGATGTATTTCAAACTGGAATTATATTGATCGGAATCAAAATTTCTTTAGGTTTAAAAAAAAGTTTTTAAAATTTCAAATTTTCCGCAATTTTTCATCGATTGTAAACAGAAGCCAATTCTCGGTTTTAAAAAATCTTACAAAAATAAAATACACCTCACTGGCGCATTATTTTATTCAAATTACCGAATTTAAACTTACCTTAAGTTGACTTGAAACAAGAAAAGTAATTCTTGTTTCAGAAAAAAAAGCGTTTCTCAATTACGATATCCTTGTTATTACATTTGTCATCGCCTTATCAGGAGGCGAATATAATATGATTTACAATAGCCGGCCAAAAAATGACAAGTATGGAAGACGAATTTGGTATAAATCTTATTCATACAAATCGTCTTTTTCATTTTTAACTTTGTTAAAATTGAAAATTTAACACAAAGTTCTCAGCAATTATCCAATATTTTATGGAATTTTAGTTAGTTTAGCTTTGTAGGCTTACGTTTGAACAAGTTTTATGAAAAATGAAAATTAAAATAATGTAAAACTTTCTTTTAAAAAATTTTGCAATTTAGTAACAGAATGAAAATAACAGCAGAGGTAACTCAACAATTTATGAAATTTTATGGCATTTATTAATTTTTATTTTTAATATCTATTTTTCATATTCTTTTTAGGTACCTCCACAAATTGTGAATTTCGCAAATATTAGAACATTAGGAATTAAAAAGTAAAAGTTGCTTTAATGGACAACAAACCAAACACGAGTTATAAAAAAATATAAAAAGGAAAGCTTTTTCAATTTCTGTAAGTTACCTACATTCACAATTAATATAAAAGATGAAAATTTTTAAAGAGTTAATTGAGGTACCTGTTGTTGAGCAGTTCATAAACACGTGGAAATGAAAAGAATGGGGAACCGCGTAGAAAGGTTTATATACGGATTTTATTCATGTAAGGGAGGACAACCCTTGAATCAAGTGACCTTTTAATGATAAATATCGCGTACGGCCACCCGTACCAACAAAATGCGAGTAATCAACATGCAGAAAATTAAAATGTTTTAATTATTTAACAAAAAATGAGCACCCTTAATTACAGTAAGCTTTTAGATTTTTCGATTGGTAAATATATTCGCCACACATTCATTTCACAAAATCGCGGGGACCTAGGAGGAGGAAATTTTTTAAAAAATTTGAAATTTTAGAAATGACTATAAAAAATAATTAAATTGAAAACAATTCTTGTAACAATTTATTATTAATGGAAAAAATTTTCTATTCAGACTATGATATCATTAATTTATTATGTTTATAAAAGTAATTAAAAGTTTATCCAAATAAAAAATGGCATAGTTTTATTGCATTTTTGTTTTCGCAATTCGGAGCAGATTTTCTAAAAATGAGCCGGTATTGAAAAAAAAAAAAAATGAGAGTTGATTAGCATTGAACCTTGTCGCATTTTTCGACATTTCTGGAAATTAATTGGTAGGGGGTAACATATGTAAAAAAGAAGTATTTTTTACCAATATTTTCTAAAAATAATTATTTCAAAACTGATTTCAGTAAATTGTAAATAAGTCCTGAAATTTTCATCAAATTATTTGATTTTTGCAAGAATTTCCAAATTAGTGTGTCTTTCACAATAAAAAAAATGCCTTTCGTTTTGACGTAATAAACTCTGCGTCAATTTAGATCTCGCACTGACGTAAGAAAAAAAGATTTTCTAGCACAAAATTAACCTGTTAGAAACAATTAAATTTTTTTTAAATAATTAAAAAATACTTTGATCTATCCTTATAATGATAACATAAACATTTTGCCGAGAAAACTTTGTTTTTATTTAGTTTGAGGCCTTTTCCTTCATACTATACTGTTTTTAAACGAATTCGTGGAGGTACCAACTTTAATTGTTTGAACTTTATCAAAGAAGATGTAATGTGTATCTTCCGCACTTCAGATATGAACTGCTGATTATTTTTCTACTTTACCTTTAGTCATGGTTTTCTTGCATTACTCAAATGTGAATTTTACGAGCCCGACTGTTTGACTACATTATATATCGTGTCATTTAAGTATATTTATGGATTGTTTAAATTCGATATTATTATAAGCATTATTTATAGTGGGTACAAATATTTGAGAAGTTATTCATGTTTGTTTACAAACCATGAAGTCAACGTCTTATTAATAGAATAAAACCTACCGAGAGGTACATTTTCCCTTAAGAATACTTGTAGCGGATAAGAAATTAATTAGAATCAAAGTTCTTTTGCAAAAGTTCACAATGATGTGTGAAATCCTGGTTTTCCCACATAAAAAAAGGATTGTCCACGTGCTTAAAGAAAAAGTCGAAACCAGATTTCGCAAGTAGGTGTTAAATTGATTTTTGACCAATGGGAGCGACTTGCAAGACTTCAGAACTTCGCGAGCAAGTGCGAAAATCTGAATACTATAAAAGGCCCCGGTCAGCTACAATCACAGAGAGACAGATGGGAGCCGCGAGACGAAAGAACTAAAATATAACTTCAACTTCAAGCTACTCGGACATTGTCCTATTTCTCTTTCTCCTTGTCTCTTTCAACAATTACTACTACAAACAGTTTCTTCGACTCTCGATACCTTTAACTCAACTTTATCATGGAACACGAACTCTACCCTTAACCTCTTAATAATGTTTCTAATTGCACATTAAATCCTACAACTTATGCTAGTCTTTCTTTTTAATAAATTTATATTTTAAAATGCAAAATGTACATTTTATTCTTACACTATTCCACACAATTCCACATATTCCAACCTGCCGACAACCAACTTTCTGATGAAAACCTTCTGATGATAATTCTGCATAAAACTAGTAAGCTGTAGGGAGTTCGATTAAGTCTGACACAAGGCCGAACCGAGAAACATTAACCATTTCCCTACGTTTACATACTCTCGATTACCTTGTCAAGAAATGTGGACGTCTTTATCAACATGTGTGAAGGAAAACCTTTCTTTATCAACGTGTTTCGAACCACAAAGAAGTTGATCAAGGTAAATGTATAGATTTTATCAAGGTAAATGTATGGATTTTATTTTGCAACAATTATTTGTAATGAAAGGTAAAAAAAAATGTAGTTACGTTTCCAATTTTTTTTAAATTTAAGAACATGCTAAAAAATTCTTAAAGCTGTGTAAGTAAAGGTAAACTACACAGGATTCTAAGTGATGTAATTTAATCCTATATAAACAACAGTGAGTAAATGTTGTTGAATATTTCCATATATATATATATATATATATATATAAGATGTATGACAAATTGAAAAAAAGTAATCGTGCGATGGATTTCGTATCGTACGACATCATCCTTACTTTGATGCGACTACACATGTGACTACACATGTGACTACACATGCAGACGAACGAGCGACACTGGTAATTTAAAATAAAAATAAAAAATTATGTGTTTTGTTTACACAAAATCTTTAGCATTTTGTCATACCACTTTCCTCCATAACTGTTCTTGATATATAAAATCTATATAACATGATCCCATATATATATATATATATATATATATATATATATATATATATTATAAATTATGTTTTAGAACATGTACATAATTTTTTCTATATATGTCCTCTTCTCTACAATCATATGATTGTTTCAGTGTTTGGACTCAAACACATCATCGGGAGAAGTAAAGAGTCTTGTATATATACAAGTATATTTTTATACAAATATAATTCGGAAATAAAAAGTCTAATCAGAAAATATGAAAAAATTCAAAAGAAAATATGTAAGACTATGTTGTCTTTATCATTTAACACAACTTGTTTAAAATATATCAGAGGTAGAATCGCCGACTGACGCCAATTTGGTCGGGTTTCAATCCTGGGTTAAAAGCAATCGGAGTTTAACCGTACTGATGAGCTGTGATACAGCGAAACAGATCTGTCTGCGGATATATATATATATATATATATAAACAAAATATTTTTCTATAGATTTAAAATGTGTAATTATTTCATGCTTAATTTATTCCGTCTCAGACGAATTTCTTCATCTCTTTAAGTGTCTGTCAATCTGGGTAATTTTCTGTGAATTTCAAACCTTTTATTTACAGACTAAATGACTGTAGACATACAGCGAGACAAAAATAGCCTAATTGGAGTAGATAGACTAAACTATCGCCCGGTTCACACTCCACCCACGTCTATTGAACAAGTGAAGAGGCTCATCCCTTGTTCCCTGTTTAGGATGTGGTTTCCGGATTTCTCTTTTCCAATCTTCTCACTCTTTTTTTTTTCAGTCGGAGTAGATAGACTAAACTATCGACCGGTTCACACTCCACCCACGTCTATTGAACAGGTGTAGAGGCTCATCCTTTGTTCCTTGTTTAGGATGTGGTCTCCGGCTTTCTCTTTTCTAATCTTTTTACTCTTACGTAGCCCCCTGTGTATCAGTGGCATTATTGCCTTGCTTGGGGTGATATGATTTAAAAAAAAAATATATATATATATATATATATATGTGTGTGTGTGTGTGTGTGTGTGTGTGTGTGTGTGTGTGTGTGCTATTAATTGAATTTAATCTGATGAATTACTTATTTTTAAAGTAGATGGAATATATCGACTCTATAGCAGCATCTAATTGTAGGAAGGTTGAATTTCTATGTTTTTCTTGTCAGAATCCATCTTGCTACCATTCGTCCATGTACTGCAGGGATTTTCAAACTGTGGTCCGCGGACCACAGGGGGTCCGCAAGGATAAGATAGGGGGTCCGTGGATTAACTCATCATGTGAAATTCAAAGTATAAATTTTCAATGTCTGGATATTTATTTTTACTTATAAATGTTATCAAATGACAAAAGCTTGCTCTATCGCCCATTACATGTCAACGTTATTTATACAAAAAGTTATTTTACACATGCAAGAGCTTGAAGTTCAAATTTACTTTTTTTTTCAGGGTGCAAGTGTCACACATGGATACATTTTTAAAACGGAAACCTCATGATGAAATCAACACAGAATAAAGACGGAAGAGATTGTTCAAAAAACAAATTAAGAACGTATGATGTGGAATATATTCGTTTTGGATTCATTGAAAGTGTATCTAATGTTAACAGACCACAGTGTTTAATTTGTCAAAAGCTGTTGTCAGATGAAGCCCTGAAACCAGCTAAATTACAACGATAGTAAAAATTTATGTATAAATTTCATAAGCGTTTAATTAAACTTGAAATATAAAGGGGTCCGTAAATCAAAAAGTTTGAAAACCCCTGATGTATTGAATCCTATTATCATATCTGGTTGGGTGCTTCTGCTATATTCATTCATCTGGAGGTTCACGACATAATCAAAAGAATGATCTTCAATATAATCCGTCCTGATCTGGCATCTCGGATTCATTCACTTTCTCACCGACGTGACGTAGTTTCCCTCTGTTTCTTCTACTAATATTTTCATGGCAACCTTTAAGCGTGCTACAAGATTGTCATCCATATGCCACTCTTTTCCCTTTGAAATAGTTAAATGTAACCGTTTCGTCTACTCCATCAGTTTCTTTTATCGCACTTCCCTTCTGTGAAACTCCCTTCCGTTTACTTGCTTTCATGATAGATACAAACTTTTAAAAGATTACATGCAATGTCATTTGCCATCTTCAATCTTTTTGAATTCTGTTCATTTTTTATCCTTTCTTCAATACCCACTGTACCCAAACTTTTTCTCATTGTAACCTTCCTGTGCACCTGTGGCGTACATGAAAAAGCAATAAAAATAAATTAAGCACCTGCACAATCAAAAGAAAATCAACCAACCACAAATAATACAACATAAAAAAAAACTCAATAAAAGAAATCAAAACAACTAACTAGCGGTTGACCACTCCCACAAAAAACATCAAATTGCACCAAGATCTAATATTTATTCATTTATAATAATAAATATAAAAACCCATTATTTATTTATTTTTAATAAGAAAAAAAAAAGGGGACTCGAAAGTAGATAAAAAAATTAGCCCTGACGAGTGATGTCATCATAACGGTGTTTTTTCCGAAACGTCGAAGTTGGCATGAATTTGTTCAGTTAAGTGTCAAGCTTCTTTGCATTATATTGTGGTGATACCGACCGAACAAAAGCGAAACCGGATGTTGGCTCTATGCCGACCAGAAAGCGAATGAATAAAAATCATCTCCGCGCAGGTAGATTCGCGCAGATGTTCCGGTTGAAAAATAAAAATTAATCAAATATCAAATTTCCACTTCGCGAGCCTACGCGAATTTTATTTACCAGCCAATGGGAAGCCCAGAATCAAATTCAAGTATGAAAATCCAAAACAAGCTGTTTGATCCAAAAGGCAGATATAAAAAGCGGAATCAAAACATCGTTAGACAGATGGTGATAGGATGGAGTTATCAGTGTCTCCTCTTGACTTAAGTCGAGCGGCTACTATGCTGACCTCTTTCTCTCTCCCTGTCTCATAAGTACTTACTGACCTCGTCAAAGACATTCCTCAAAGTACTTACTGATTTACTGACCTTAGAAGCGGCAACTTCAAAATGAACATCCCCTTACCTACAAGACGCTACCACATTCTTAAGCCTTTTATCTTTTTCAGCAGGAATATATTTCCATTAACAAAATTTAACCTGGTCGTTGTACCCATATCCTTTTCAGCATTATCATTCGCCATGCCACAAATTTTAACGGCCGTTGTACACAATCTAAGCACTTTTGTCTTTGCCATAAACAAATTTTAAAGTCGTGTTCGAATCACCTCGGAATAATTCACTATATATATATATATATATATATATATATATATATATATACTACCAGCCATAATTATTAGGCCACTCCAGTGTTTGAAAAAAATGATGTATTTTATACTATTTTTATTTATTTATTGCCAAGTGAATAACTGTAAATGAAAATAGAATGGTTCTTTTGTTAATATTGCACAATAACATGTGCATGAAATGAATTTATGAATATTTAATAATTACCGATATTGCAGAATGAAGAAAATTTAGGGTGATTCGGACGAGTTCATTTCTAATTCCTTGCCGTGAAAAATTTTACAAAGTAATAATAACAAAAATAATAACTCTTTCATGGCGGTAATCCATAAAGAAATCAAAGAGTATTCCAAAAGAGTAATCAAGGAGTATTCCAAAACACAACTTGAACAAAAGCACAACATAAAACACACGTATCACTGCCTATAGTAATTATGTTCATACAAACCTGTATATGCATAAAAGCGAAGTATCGTCTGCCATTTATTCAATTATGAAGCATGATAATGTATCGTATTTTCATTTAAAGCACCCAAGAAAATTAAATTTTAACATTAAATGACCCATAAGGAGCTGATACGTAGTTAAACAAAACAAAAAAAAACAAAAAAAAAAAAACAAACAAATACCCTTAGAAAAAGTATAAACTCACCTATTCTACCCACAGAGTTAATTAATAGGACTAGTATGCTGTGGAGTAGTTTTCGCACTGAAGGTTATAATTGTGCTGACGTTTTAGTATTCGGCTAACTGCCGACTAATATCAACTGCTTAGTAGTTCTACTGAACTCCGGTAGAACTCTAAAGAACTCTCTAAAACTTCTAAGAACTCCTATGAACTTACCAAGAACTGTTAACTTTATTAATATAGGAGGGAGAGTTCATTATCTGAGGAATAGGTATATTTTACCATAACATTGTATCAGTAAGATATTATTATCTTAAAAACTTCTCATAATCTAAAAATATGTTCTGGCTTTAAATAACCTGCAACACGTTGATAACCCGTAAACAACAAATCGATAAACCTTATAGAGGAAAGAAACAGTAAAGAAACAGTAAAGAAACTGCAGGTAGTAAACGAGAGCAAAAAGAAAGGGCTAATTATCAATTGTAAGAAGACCAAATATATTGTCAGTAGAAGAGACAGCCCAAGGTACGAGATACGAAATGTCAGATACAAGCAAGTACAGTACTTTGTACTTTGTTCAAATATCTAGGAAGTGTTTTAACAACGGGTGGACATTTTAAAACCCAAATCCAAGGGCGTATACTAAATAAACGATTCAGTTCTCTGACAGTTAACCGGATTGACAAGCTTCTGAGGAAGGCTGGAGTACACAATTGTCGAAATTTTGTGATAACAACAAGAAATGTGAGGATAAAAGTCCGTTTATAAATAATGTAAATAAAAACACGTTATTCTAGAAATGAAAGCGGAGGGGGGGGGGCGAGCAATTTACAGTTATTTGATTAATCGCCATAATTATCTATTCAGATCCCTTTATTCTCATTTGTAATTAATTACATAAAGAAATATTTTCAGATTCTTTCTGGAATTTGGAATTTTAAAATTAATGACAAAAATGTATAAACAATTTTTTAATTTTTTTTTTAAATTTGAATTTTGAAAACTTTGAATTATTTTAAAATTTGCAATTCTTTATCATAACAAGGAACTGAAGAGACTACAAAAAGGAAAGATAGATCATGTGAGAAGAAAAAAGACTACAGGAAAAAGAAAAAGAGATAACGTGAGAGAGAAAAAAGAAGAAGAAAAAGAAAAAGAAAAAGAAGAGATTACAAGAAAAAAGAAAAACAGATAATGTGAAAAGAAGGAGAAGAAGGAGAAGAAGAAGTTGAAGAAAAGAAGAGACTACAAGAAAAAAAGACAAGCAGATAATTTGAGAAAAAAAGAAGTAAAGAAGAAGAAGAGTACAAAAAAAAATAATGTGAGAAGAAGAAGAAGAAAAGAAAAGAGTACAAGAAAAAAGATAATTTGAGAAGAAGGAGAAGAAGACAAAGAAAAAAGAGATAATAACACACACACACAAAAAAAGAACAATGTGAGAAAAAGAAGAACCAGGAGAATAAAAAGAATAAGAGACTACAAAAGAAGAAGAACAGATAATATGAGAAGAAGAATAAGAAGAAAAGAAGTGACTAAAAAGAAAAAAGAAAATGTGAGAAGAAGAAGAAGAAGAAGAAAAATAAGTAGAAGAAGAAGAAGAAGAGACTACAAGAAAGAAAGAAAATCAGATAACATGACAAGAAGAAGAAGAAGTGAATGGGAAGAATAGGTGAAGAATGAATGGGAGGAAGAAGAAGAAGAAGAAGTGAATGAAAGGACAATGCACATAGAAGAAGAAGAAGAAGAAGAAGAAGAAGAAGAAGAAGAAGAAGAATAATAACAAAAAAAAGAAGAGACAATGTGAGAAAAAGAAGAAGCGGGTGAAGAAGAAGAAGAAGAAGAAGAAGAAGAAGAAGAGACTACAAAATAAAAAAATAATAATAAAAAAGAAGAAAGAATAGATTACAAGAAAGAAGAAAAACAGATAATATAAGAAGAAGAAGAAGAAGAAGAAGAAGAAGAAGAACTACAAAATAAAAAAATAATAATAAAAAGAAGAAAGAATAGATTACAAGAAAGAAGAAAAACAGATAATATAAGAAGAAGAAGAAGAAGAAGAAGAAGAAGAGACTACAAAATAAAAAAATAATAATAAAAAGAAGAAAGAATAGATTACAAGAAAGAAGAAAAACAGATAATAGAAGAAGAAGAAGAAGAAGAAGAAGAAGAAGAGACTACAAAATAAAAAAATAATAATAAAAAGAAGAAAGAATAGATTACAAGAAAGAAGAAAAACAGATAATATGAGAAGAAGAAGAAGAAGAAGAAGAAGAAGAAGAAGAAGAAGAAGAAGAAGAAGAAGAAGAAGAAGAAGTGACTTCAAAAAGAAAGATAGATAATATGAGAAGAAAAAGAAAACACTACAAGTTAAAAAATAGCTAATTTGAGAAGACGGAGATGAAGAATGAGCTAAAAGAAGAGACTATAAGAAAAAAGCAAAAGAAAGAATGAAGGAAGAAGAAAAGAAGAAGTTTCAGGAAAAAGAACGTGAAAAGAAGATGAAAAGAAAAGAAAAGAAAAAAAGGAGAAAAAGAAGCTGCAAGAAAAAAAAATATGAAGAAATACAGATAATGTGTCAAAAAGAAGAAAAAAGAAGAGTGCAAGAAAAAAGTTAAACGGATCCGATGACCTTATCTCCCTGGTGTGCCCTCTGCATGAATTTACCCGAACTACTAGAGTAGCAATTAGGTCTCATCCTTTTGCAGTGAAACTGATCAAATGTAACCGCAACTTCTACTCTGATAGCTTCTTTTCTCGCACTTCCCGCCAGTGGAATTCCCTTCCATATACTTGCTTCCCTGACAGCTACAATCTCCAAGAATTTAAATGCAATACCAATTGCCATTTCTTATCTCTTTGATTCGGATCCTTTCCCTGACCCCCCCCCTTGTATCATGTTCTTCTCCCTTTCAACTCTACTCTCACGCAGCTCTCTTCACATCAGTGTTTTCATCCTTCTCTTATCCATTCTCTGACAGCCTCTGTAACTTGTTCCTCTTTCTCTCATCACTCACCTTTTATGAAACCCCCTGTGCACCAGTAGCAGTACTGCCTTGCTTGGGGTAAAATTATTAAAAACAATGATTAAAAAAGTTAATATCAGAAGATAAAGAAAAAAGTACAAAAGAAAAAGATACTGCGAGAAAAAAATGTTAAAAATGTTAATGTGAGAAGAAAAAATTACATCTGGAATTCCTTTTTTTTTTCTTAGAATTTTTAAAATTTATCATACCAAACTTCTGTATAAAAATGATTGACATTTGAAACTCTTATTTTTCCTATTTGTCTATATTTTTGAGATGAAGCTGTATTTGACTATTGTCCTCATCTTTGTTGCCATTTGTGCGACGTTTCGGTCGTTGTACGCTCCAGCCTTCTTCAGGTGTTTGGAATTTCGAACCGAACCCTTTATTACAATCACTGGGGGTACCATTCTCATTCCTTGCGTAATGCCACGATTTAAAGTCATGAGTTATCTCCCTCTAACCCTGCAAGTTACTTGTTCACGACTGCTGTAGCCTGGTACTGAACTCACAACTCTAAGAGTCAAGTCAGAAACTAACCAACGTTTATATCTACTGGGCCATGTGTCCTTAAGGACTTCCAAAGTGTTCGGTCCGAAATTCCTAGCACCTGAAGAAGCCAGAGTGTACAACGGCCAAAACGTTGTACAAATGGCAACAAAGATGAGGATAATAGTCCGAATAATGGAAATACTGTCTTATTTTTACATTTAAAATTCTTAAAATTTAAACTTAATCACTAAAAACCGTTGTATTACAATATTGTATAAATTTCTACAGATCAAAATCATCGCCCTGTTCACACTCCACCCATATCTATTGAACAGGTGTAGAGGCTCATCCCTTGTTCCCTGTTTAGGATGTGGTTTCCGGCTTTCTTTTTTTCCAATATTTTCACTTTTATGTGGCCCCTTCACATCAGTGGCGTTACCGCCTTGCTCGGGGTGATATGATTAAAAAAAAAATCTCTAGGACCGTCGAATCACGTCATGCATTCAACTACAAAGTAAAAGCAGGAGACGAGAAACTTACCAACGAATTGATGAATATGCGTTGTGGTGCAGTGGATATCGGCTCGGAACGAGAAATCGGGGAGCCGAGTTCGAATTCCAGCTGAATTCATTGCATTCACTTACGCGCAAATACCATTGAGAAAGGTATTAATCCGCCTATTACTCTTTAGTTATGGGTTAAATAACAGGACAGATTGGGTTTTATAGCCTTGGTCGGCAACCAAATTTACCGCAGAAAGCAATAGCAACCTACTGCGGGATAATCTTCTGCCCAGTCATTCATGTCTCTTTCGAGACATGATCGCCCAAGCGTGTATCACGTATGGCACTCAACTGACTGAAGTAACAGTTTCACTTATCGATTCTGGTAAATCATTAAAAAAAATACCTAAAGAATGACGAATGGTCGAAAATGATGATACACTGTTAACTGTGGAAGTAATTCAAAATTTACCATACAAACAAATGTAATAAGCACAGTGCAAAGGCTATTTTATAATGTACACACATTAATATAATTTATAAAGAAAATTAAATTTAATCGTTGTGAACAAAGAATTCGTCAGGAAATGGATATTACTGTTCCAAAAGAACATGGCAGAGAAAAAAATCAAAATCAGGATATATATATATATATATTCGGACTCTGCTCCGTCGGATACCACTGTTAAGAGGTGGTATGCTGACTTTAAACGAGATCGTACAAACACAAATGATGCTGAACGTCCAGGTCGCTCAAAATCGGCAGTTGTCTTGCAAAACACCAAAAAATCCACAAACTCGTTTTGGCCGATCGTAAATTGAAGTTGCATGAGATATCAAAGAAGTTGAACATATCAGAAGGCAGTGTATTCACCATTATGCATGAACATTTGTCAATGAGAAAGCTGTGTTCAAAGAGGATGCCACGTTTGCTCACAGTTGATCAAAAACAACAACGCGTCAATGATTCAGAGCGTCGTTTGCAACTGTTTCAATGCAACAAGATGGAGTTTTTGCGTAAATATGTAACAATGTATAAAACATGGATCCACCACTTCACTCCAGATTCAAATCAGCAGGCAGCTGAGTGGACAACAGCAGGTGAAAGTCGTCCAAAGCAATGTTTAGATGCGCAAGGTACTTTGTTCATCGATTACCTTGAAAAAGGAAGAACCATCAATAACGAATATTATATAACATTATTAATGCGTTTGAAGGAAGAAATCACAAAAAGGCCACAAATGAAGAAGAAGAAAAGGATCTTTCACCAAGACCATGCACCATGTCACTAGTCGATCGCAACGATGGCAAAATCACATGAATTGCACTTCCGCATTCACCCTATTCTTCAGATCAGTGATTACTGGCTGTTTGCAGACCTCAAAAGAATGCTCCAAGGAAAGCGATTTGGCCCCAATGAAGATGTGATCTCGGAAACTGAGGCGTATTTTGAGGCCAAAGACAAATTGTTCTACAAAAAACGCATCGCTTTGTTAGAGAAGCGTTAGAATCAGTGTATCACCCTAGAAGGAGACTATGTTGATGAATAAAAGCGTATTTTGCCTAAAAGTTGTTTTATTAGTTGAGTGATGTTTTACATTCATTTAGGTGCTATTATCTTTGGGGAAAGTATGAATCCATCAATTCTCTTTCCAGCAGAACAGCCTGGGTTCTATAACATTATTGGCAACCAGTCTAGAAGAAGAAAATCTTTTAATTAAACCCAGTCTGTAGAGGATTGGGCTCCGTCAGACTGTCTTGCTCAGGACACACTTTTTCTACCACAGCTGCACCATGTAGCGCATCCACGACTCTTATGAGTTACAGAACTTGTGATCGATCAATATATATATATATATTGTTTAATTTCTTAGTTTCTGGTCATAATAAGATTAGACCAGTGCACATTAGTATTAAAAAGTGTTTAATACAATTATATTGTATAAATTTTGAATATTTTCCATTTGCAGTAGACTGGTTGCCAACCAATGCTATAGAACCCAATCTGTCCTGTTATTTGACTCATAGCTAGAGGGAGAAGAGATGTATTATATTATTACATAGTAATTAGTGGGGGATCAGTTTATTACCTCGTCAAAATAGGAAACAAATCCCCCACTTTATGACCAGTAGAAGCCTTAATCCTGTTTTCAACTATTATATTCAGTCAGTCAGTTAAGTGCCATAGGTGATACACGCTTAGGCGATCATGTCTAAAAAAAACATGACTGACTGGACAGAAGATTATCTCGTAGTGGGTTACCATTACTTTCTGCGGTAGACTGGTTGTCAGCCAAGGCTATAGATACCAATCTCTCCTGTTATTTAATCCATAACTGGAGGGAAGAGACGGATTAATATTTTCCCAAGGAAAGAAGTTAAATTAGAGAAAAATAGGATGGGAGACAATAAAGCATCCTTAGAGAGAAAAGATGATTAAAAAGTGAAAGAGAAGGAGAGAAATAGAGCGACTTAGGGAGAGAGGGAAGCAGAGAGAGAGAGAGAGGTGTTGAGATAGGGTAGAGAGGGAAGGAGGGGGAGAAATATGAGAGAGAGAAAGAAAGAGTGAAACAAAGTAGAAAGGGAATGTGAAGGGTAGAGAAAGAGAGAGTAGGAGAGAAAGTGTAGGGAGGGAAGAAGAGGGAGAGAGAGTGAAGGAAGGGTGGGTAGCGAGTGGTCGAGATAATATAGAGAGGGAAGAAATGTGAGAGAGGTGGATATGTAGGTAGAGAAAGGAGAGAAAAGAGAGAGAGTAGTAAAGGTTGGGTAGAGAGGGATATAGAGATAAAGAAGGAGAGAGCGAGAGGGAAAGAAAGAGAAATAATGGGAGAGATAGGATAGAAAAGGAAGGAATGTGAGAAAGAGAGAGCTGGAAAGAAGAGCAAGAGTGGTTTGAAGTTTTGGTGAAGAATTTTGGGCTAATCGTCCGCCTAAATTTAAAACTCTTCGCAATCGTCGCCGCTGCCGGCTCTGGCCCCGCCGTCGCTGCCGTCGGTGTGCACTCTTCATGGTTCACTTGTGTCGGGAATTTGTCGGCTTTTCCTAATTTCTTTTGACGTCCCTCCGCCTTTTGGCACCGCTCTGTCCAGACTTGAACGGTGTGGAAGCCGTCGGAAAAAGAGACATGCCTTGCCACGAAAAGTGGTTTATCGAAATTGAAATAACAATCCACCATTTTTTTTTTCTTTGACGGGAGCGAAGGGATTACAGGTTTTGATTTCTGTAGGGTTTGAATAAACATTAAATGATTTTGAGGGGTAAAAGATATAACAGAAAAGGGAATATAGTGAAAGTGAGATAGAAAGACATAATATGAGAAGGCCGGCATTGTTGCGAGAATGAAAAAAGAAAAAAAAAGATGTATGAGGAAAAAGAAAAAGAGGAGATAAACAGAACAAAGAAGACGTTATTGTTGAAAGAAGAAGAAAAGAAAGATACAGAAAGAGAGAGAGGAAGATAGGTATTGTGGTGAGAAAGCGAGAGAAAAAAAGATGGTAAGAAACAAATGGGGAAGAAAGGAAGAGAAATGAAAAGAACAGAAGAAAGCAAGAAGGAGAAAAGGTAGAGTGAGGAAGACACAGACAAGAAGTGAGTAGGGTTGATGGGAAAAGAAACAAACGAAGGGAAGGGCAGGCGAAAGACAGATACGCAGGAAGAATGACAAAGACTTCGGACTTGTTAAGGAAGGAGGGCAAAAGAAAGATTGGAAAAGGTCGATAGAAAAATTGAGATAAGGTTGGTTTTGTTATAAAGCGAAGTGAGAAACTGAGAGAGGGGTAAGAGTGAAACCGAACGAGAAATATAGAAAGGAAGAAAAATTTAGAGAGGGTTGGTTTTGTTATAAAGCGAAGTGAGAAACTGAGAGAGGGGTAAGAGTGAAACCGAACGAGAAATATAGAAAGGAAGAAAAATTTAGAGAGGGTTGGTTTTGTTATAAAACGAAGTGAGAAACTGAGAGAGGGGTAAGAGTGAAACCGAACGAGAAATATAGAAAGGAAGAAAAATTTAGAGAGGGTTGGTTTTGTTATAAAACGAAGTGAGAAACTGAGAGAGGGGTAAGAGTGAAACCGAACGAGAAATATAGAAAGGAAGAAAAATTTAGAGAGGGTTGGTTTTGTTATAAAACGAAGTGAGAAACTGAGAGAGGGGTAAGAGTGAAACCGAACGAGAAATATAGAAAGGAAGAAAAATTTAGAGAGGGTTGGTTTTGTTATAAAACGAAGTGAGAAACTGAGAGAGGGGTAAGAATGAAACCGAACGAGAAATATTGATACATTGATTGAGGGTTCGTTTGGTTAGTAAACAAAGCGAGGAAATGAGAGAGAGAGAGAGAGAGAGAGAGAGAGAGAGAGAGAGAGAGACGTGAAATGTAGAGAGGAAAATATAATGCAAATCATTAAGAGAGAGTTCGTTTTGCTATGAAGTTAAGGTAGGAAGTGAGAGAGGCGGAAGAGTGAAATGGAGGAAGAGTAAGATAAAAATGAAGACACAGTGAGAGAGGGCGGTTTTTGTTATGAAGGAAACCGAAAGAGGGGTAAGAGGAAAATGTATATAGGAGGGATCAGTATTTTTATTTTTTAATAATGAAAAAAAATGTTTCGATGTTGAGAGAAGAAGAGAAACAGATATCAGCAAGAAAAACAAAAAGTGGAGAGAGAAAGACACAAATAAGAAGCGAGTAGGGTTCGTGGGGGGGGAAAAGAAAGAAGGAAGAGAGGGGAGGAGAAAGAGTGAAAGAAGAGAGATACATTTAGAGAGGGTGGTTTTGTTATGAAAAGAGAGAGGAGAGAAAGACAAAAGAAAGCGATAAGAATAACAGAATGTGGTGGGGAGAGAGATAACTCAGTCAGTCAGTTAAGTGCCATACGTGATGCACGCTTGGGCGATCATGTCTCGAAAGAGACATGGCTGACTGGGCAGAAGATTATCCCGCAGTAGGTTGCCATTGCTTTCTGCGGTAGACTGTTTGCCGACCAATGCTATAGAACCCAGTCTATCCTGCTATTTAACCCATAACTGGAAGGAAGAGACGGATTAATACCTTTCCCAAGGGTATTTGCGCGTAAGTGAATACAATGGATTCAACTGGAATTCGAACTCGGCTCCCCGGAGAGATAAGTAAGAAAGAGAAACTGTATTGAAGAGATGTTTTTAAAACCGTCTTCTCACTGTAACAGCATATGATTCAAAATCTTTTTTTACTGATTTCTCCGCTGCGATGGAGGAAGAGGAGGGGGAGTGCAAAGAAATATATAACCAAAGGAAATAGAAAAAGGGAGAGAAGAGAAGACAGAAGGAGAATGAAAAGAGAAAAAGAGAGGATAGTCGAGAAAGAAAGAAAGAAAGAAAGAAAGAAAGAGGAGAGAGAAGGGAACAGTGAGAAAATAGAAAGGGAGAGAGTAATATAGAAAAAGAGAGAGATGGGAGAGAGTGGAATGAGAAAGAAAGGGTGAGAGAAGAGAGTTAATGATTTGGTCTAAATTAGATGATAAAAAGGGGGCCCCTGTTTTGTGGCCGTAAAATTTCAAAACATTTTGTAAAAATAAAAGAAAACCACCTAAATAAATAAAGTCTTTTTCAAAAAATGCCGAAGAAAGACAAGTTGTCATTTGGGAAAAAGAAGGAAAAGCGTGATTGAAAGAAAGGGATTAGTAATAGAGAGGGGGAAAAGAAAGCGAGAGATTAGTGTAGCTGAAGTGTAAAGAAAGAGAGAGAGGGGGGAGAGATAGGGGGAGAGAGAGAGGGGATATTACTACAGAGAGAAAGCAATAAAAAAGAGAGTTAGAGGGGAAAGATATTTGTCTAGAGAGAAGGGAAGAGAAAGAGAGCGTAGAAATATATTTGTATTGGAGTAGATATATCTATCGCCCGGTTCACACTCCACCCACGTCTATTGAACAGGTTAAGAAGCTCATCCCTTGTTCCCTGTTTAGGATGTGGTTTCCGGCTTTCTCTTTTCCAATCTTCTCACTTTTTTTTCAATTGGAGTAGATAGATCTATCTATCGCCCGGTTCACACTCCACCCACATCTACTGAACAGGTTAAGAGGCTCAACCCTTGTTCCCTGTTTCGGATGTGGTTTCCGGCTTTCTCTTTTCCAATCTTTTTACTATTACGTAGCCTCCTGCACATCAGTGGCGTTACCGCCTTACTCGGGTTGATACGATAAAAATAAAAAAAGAAAATAAAGAGAAGCGAAAAACGAAAGAAGAATGACAGTAATATTAAGAGAGAGGAAGAGAAAGAGAAATCGTGATGAGAATCATATAAACATAGTGTTATATATCGCCGTACGACGACAAAACAACAAACACGCATATATAAAAATATAAGGTTATATTTTTATTAATGACGACGAACCGCGGGGAATAGAGAACAGGAGAGTGAGAGCGCACATAGAATGGGATGACGGAAGTGTAGTCTTGCCTGTGGTGTTTCTCTGCTTCCACTGGCCGTTCTCTGCTGCTAGCGAATCCGTGTGTCGAGGTCTTTATATAGTCTTCTAGAACCGGGACTTTCCTTCCGGTTTTGCCTCGCCCACGCAACGCCTACGTAATTCTAAGAGACACCTGATCTGTTTGCCTCTGTAGCCATTTCCGCCGCTGTCGGAAATAAGGTCAAATGACATCCGCTCCGGCCTCGACAGGATGTATTTCACAAACACCTGTCTTGTCGCTTCGCCGCCCCCTTCACCGACGGGAAACACCATCGCTTGCATCACTTCCTCGGGTGGGGCCAGATTGTTATATTACAATAGTAAAAGAGAGGAAAAGAAAGAGCGAGAGCACAAAGAATATTTGTATAGAGAGAAGAGAAAGTGAAGATAGATATTAGTATGGAAAGTAGAGAAGAGAGAGGGAGGGAGAAGAATGATAATAGTAGAAAGAGAGGAGAAAAAGAGAGAGCAGAAACTTATTAATATAGAAAAAGAAAAAGAAAAAAGAAAAAAATTAAGAGAGAAAGAAGTAAAAGAAAGATAGTATAGCGTAGGTACCTTCACTGAATATCGATAACTAACTTTTAAATTGAATTCTTAAAAATAAAAAAAAGTTTTTTAAAAACTTTTTTTTAGTTTTAATTAAAAGCTAAATTATTAAATTTACAATTTCCAGTAAGCAAAATACTCTGGTGTTTTTCAAACAGAAATTATATTGATTGAAATCTGAAATTTTGAAATTTAAAAAAAAAAAATTTTCGGTCATTTTTGAGCGATTTGCTTATCACCGGAAAAAAAAAAAGAAAATAAAACGAGTTACGTAATATTACATTTTTCATTGTAAACTCTTGTAACGATTTGGCTACCCGCTAACGAAAATAAAAACAAAATTTTACCAAAATTTCGAACGAGTTAGAAAGGATTAAAAAAAATAAAAAAATGATCTTAAAATATTATGATCTTTCCTCGTAATATTGGCATAAATATTTTGATTGAAAAAGTTCGTTTTTATTAAGTTTCGGACCGTTTTTCTTCATGCTATGTTGCATTTTTTTTTTTCTTAGCGATTTGGTGGACGTATCTAGTATAGAGAGGGGACTAAAAGAGATTTAGAAAAGAAAGGGAGAAAAGAACGATGTTATAAAGAGTGTTAATAAAGAGAGTGAGAAGTATTATGTCAGTATAGAGATAAATAATTAAGTTATAATTATCGAAATAATGTTAAAATAAAACTAAAACCAACATACATAGATGAATGGTCAATGAAAGGTTTTGATTTTCTCAAAATAGTCGTTAGTACATTAATTAGTATATTATAGGTATTATAGTATTTTTTGCTTTAGACCTATTATATGGCGGGATAAATAGATATACTTAGATAGAACGATACCAACATTATGTAATGCAACAATTTTCCACTCTGGCTTAAATGGTGAGATGCTACCCGTGAAACGAATACAAGATGGTTCCTTTGTCCACTCGTACCCCAGGGTGCGAACCGAAGATCTGAAGATATCTACTACATTATCCGGTCAGATTTATTGTGGTTGACTCGGAAAAATGGAATCAATATCACGTGATTTGCAATATCTGCATTTGCTGTGATATTCTAGCTTCGATTATATCATTTAATATAGTCAGTCAGTCAGTTAAGTGTCATACGTGATACACGCTTGGGCGATCATGTCTCGGAAGAGACATGACTGACTGGGCAGAAGATTATCCCGCAGTAGGTTGCCATTGCTTTCTGCGGTAGACTGGTTTCCAGCCAAGGCTATAGAACCCAATCTGTCCTGTTATTTGACTCATAGCTAAAGGGAAAAGAAATCTATTATATTATTATGTAGTAATTAGTGGGGGGATCGGTTTCCTATTGTTATGAAGTAAAAATCTGATCCCCTACTTTATGACCAATATAAGCCTTAACCAACTATTATATTCAGTCAGTCAGTTAAGTGCCATACATGATACACGCTTGGACGATCATGTCTCGAAAGAGACATGACTGACTGGGCAGAAGATTTCCCCGCAGTAGGTTGCCATTGCTTTCTGCGGTAGACTGGTTGCCGACCAAGGCTATAGAACCCAATCTGTCCCGTTATTTAACCCATAACTGGAAGGAATAGGCGGATTAATACCTTTCCCAAGGGTATTGCGCGTAAGTGAATGCACTGAATTTAGCTGGAATTCGAACTCGACACCCCGATTTCTCGTTCCGAGCCGATATCCAATGCACCACAACGCACATCCGTTATGCTAAGACAACTCCTATTTAATATAACAATTCCGAAAATGTTCTCGCAGAAACATTTTCGTGTCTGTCAGTGCAAAGCAGTAGCAATATTTAATGCCAATTCTATGAAATCCTTAATTAACTTTAAATAAAGAAAAATGAATAATAATACAGAAAATTAATAAAATACATCTACAGAAATCTAAGACACAGTAACTACAATGAACAAAAAACAAAAAACAAAAGCAAGCAAAAAACAAAAACATAATGTAGTTGAGTAGTCGCAAGATAGTTCTTCTAAAAAAAAAGTGTTAATTAGTAGTCTCAAAATCAAGAATGTGGGTCAGTAGTCTAAAACACAAGAACGCACAAGAGTTCTTCCCAAAGAAAGTGTAGACCAGTAGTCTCAAACACGAGAATGTCAACGAGAGTGTAGTTCCATAGTCGCAAACACGAGTACACACCTGCCAAATTCTACTTAGCAGTCATCTTCTTAAATCTCGTGGTAGCCGTGAATTTGCGGCTTGGCAGCTCGGATACAGTCACTTTCTCAACGGCGCAGTGTGGCTTTCCTGTGTCTCTTCTACAAGTACTTTCAAGGCTTCTGCTCTGATGAATTTAGCTCACTGGTCCCCCCCCTATATACGAATTTACTCGAGCCACAAGATTAGCAACTAGGTCCCACCTTTTTACTGTGAAACCAATAAAATGTAAACGCAAATTCTACTCTATCAGCTTCTTTTCTCACACTTCCCGCCTGTGGAATTCCCTTTCATTTACTTGCTTTCCCGACACCCACATCCTCCAAGAATTTAAATGTAAAATCAATAGTCATCTCTTATCTCACTAACTTGCATCCTTCTCCCCCACTCTCTCTCTCTCTCTCTCTCTCTCTCATGCTCTTATCTCATTTCCGCAGTATTCTCATCCCTCTCCTACCCGCTTCCTAACACCCCCTGTATTCTAACACTCCTCCTTATAAATTTCCTCCTATGTAATCCCCTGATCAACAGTGGCAGTATAATGCCTTATTTGGGTCGATACAATTATAAAAAAATGAAAATAAAAAAAACTTTGTCTACATAAAAACAATATAGCTTCCCAATGTGATTCTTTTACGCTCGGACGTCCATAAAGTGAGTTGTTTTTGTTTTATTTTTTTAAACTACACATAAGAAGCTTAATATAAAGTTAAGTATTACCTAACGACAAAACAAACTAGTTATAATCTTCCAAGAAGAACTTTCTTTCCTACACAGGGTATGCCTCTCGAATAATAATCTAAACATATTTATAAACAGAACTGTGTGTGTGTGTGTGTGTGTGTGTGTGTGTGTGTGTGTGTGTGTGTCCGTCCGTTACCTATAGACTCCAAAACGGCTGAACCGATTTTTTTGAAAATTTACACAGTTGTACTATAAGCGTCTGCAAGTGTTCTTAGCTAGGTTTTGTGTTGAGGTACCTCCGATAAATATCGAAAATCGATAATCAAAAAATCAGCTTATAGAAGGAGTGGTCCGATTTTAATCAAATTTGATACACTCATAGACAAACACATAAGAAACGATATTCAGAAGTTTCAAGGTTGCAGTTTTTACAATAGTGCAGAAAATTGATAATATATATATATATATATATATATATATATATATATATATATATATATAAAAGGCAAGATGTTTGTGTTGTGTCTGTTTATCTGCCTGCATGTCTGTATTTTTTCAGCCCTTTTATTTTAGTTTTTGCTTCGGGTTTGGCTCTAAGTAGGTATAATTGTAGTTCTTAGTCTCAGCCATGTTACCATTTACTCAGATGACTTATTTAGCCTTCAAAATTCAGTTTACGACGAAAAGACTTATTTGATATCAATACCAGGAAATCAAAATTTGACTTATATTCATTCATTTTTCTTTCAGTCTACGGTTTTGCTTTAACTGGAAACAACTATTGCTTTTTAGTCTTTCGTGTCAACTTTCAAAGAGTCTGCGCTCCAGGACCATGGATTAGTTTTAAAACTTTCATTACACCCGAGCAACGCCGGGCTATACTGTTAGTAATTCATAAAACAAATAAATTGGTTATACAACCATTACCTTATCGGGTTTCTTATCTGGTAATAATTCAGTTCAATCACATCTCCCCAAACTTTACACAATACGAAATTTAAAAAAATATTTTACCAATAACGCCAAAATATTATATTACATAAACTGTAAAAAATAATTGCAATTATTAGAAGCATTAACAACAAAATACAAACAATCCAACAACAATAAAGATTTTAAACAGACATACTAAATATATTTCAGACATAGAAAAAATTCTCATGCAAAGATGCAATACATTAAAAACAAACAAAATCTAATATAGACCTTGAATAAGTTCTTGATGATTTTTCAGGAAAAATAATGTTTAATTTACAAAAAATTAGTAAGAAAAAAGTCCGTGAAAGTACAGCAACTAGGTTCACTTTGTCAGCCTTACAGAGACAGGCGTAAGTAGTGGTGTCATTTGCATAGATGCCAACTTTGGAAATGATTACACCAGGAAGATCATTAATGAAAATCAGAAAAAGCGTAGGACCTAGAATAGAGTCTTGAGAGACGCCCGCGTTAGTATGAAAAGATCTGGAAGCTTGTCCATTCAAAATAACCTTCATTTCACGATTTGATAGGAACGATAAAATGAAACACTCGTCCAGAAATACCATAGCTCTGGAGCTTGACCATAAGACCACCATACCAAACCCTGTCAAATACTTTCGAGATATCAAGAGCAAACAGCTAGAGCTTCGCCGTTCTTATCAAGTGGCTAGTATGTACATTCAGTAATGGTCGTTAGCACATCAGCGGTAGACCTAGTGAAACAGAAGCCATATTATTTGTCAGAGAGAAGTTTGTGATATGCCTATTTCAGCATTGATATTAACATCGAATAAATTACCAAAAAGAAGTAAGAGAGTAAGAGGGTGATAATTAGAGGGGGTCAGAGGTCACCCCAGAGTTCTTACAAGCGGGAACTATAAAGGAGGACTTCTAACAAGCAGGAAAGCACGAAGAAGTGAGTTGATAGTTACAGAGTTTGGAGAGGATTGGAGCCAGCTTAAGGTCACATTTCTTTAGGACGATGGATTGAATTCCATCACCTCCGGAGAAGTCAAGCTTAGAAATTATGTTAGGAACCAGAGATAGAGCTATATATACATTACTCAACTGAGCCTCAGTTCTCAGTTGTAAATTGGGTGTGGGTACTCCGGACGAATCAAGTGTCAAGTTAGATGAGAATTTGCGAGAAAAGCATTCGACCTTGTTTGATGTGTATGTGAGGACTTTGAATTGATTGAATAGAGGAGGAATCAAGTGTTTTCTGTTGTTCAGTACACTTTTGCAGAGCCACCAGTAATCTTTTGAACTAAACATGTGAAATACTATACAGTGCTTCATTGTAACAGCAACAAATAACTTATCATCATTTAGGAGACGCTTATATTTATTACGAGCAGAGACAAAGAGGCGTTTATTGTGATCAGACGTGCTGTTCAGGTAAAGCCGGAAGAAGTGATTCTTGTGGGCGATATCAACTGTGCAAGCAGGAGAGAACTAAGGAGATGAACTAGGATTAAGTAGAAATTTTCTGGCTGGGATGAAACATCAATGACGGCTTTCACCCAGAAGGAGACTTCAGAGGCGCAGTCTTGAACAGGAAAACCCAAAAGTTTTGTTCCAAGGGACATCACAAAGGAAATCACTGAACAAGTCCCAGTCTGCTTGTTGATAGCAGTCAGATGTTCTACTGGTAGTCTATTCCTGGATGAAGTGGACAGTAGAAAGTGACATTTACTGATACTACACCATGATTAGAGTTGCCAAGAGGACAGAGCTGCATAACATGGCGAGAATCAGGGAATATATATATATATATATATATATATATATATATATATATATATATATATACCTGTGAGTGCGTGTGCCTATGTGTATATATGTATGTATGTGCGAAATATTACCTTTCATGATTAGAAATTATGGCTCTTACTCCTAGTACCTATCAAATAGAGAGTGGTTACATATTCGTCTCAGTCATTTACCTATCGACTATTGTGACATACCAGCAGCTTTTTTAAGGGTATCCCTTGTTCCCTGTTTAGGATGTGGTTTCCGGCTTTCTATTTTCCAATCTTTTCACTCTTTTCTTTTTTCCTTTTCAATTAGCGTAGATAGACTAAACTATCGCCCGGTTCACACTCCACCCACATCTATTGAACAGGTGAAGAGGCTCATCCCTTGTTCCCTGTTTAGGATGTGGTTTCCGGCTTTCTCTTTTCTAATCTTTTCACTCTTACGTAGCCCCCTGCGCATCAGTGGCGTTACCACCTTGCTCGGGGTGATATGATTAAAAATAAAATCAGTCGACTGAACAGAAGGCAGCCATGTAAATTCATGTAAATTCTCAGGAGAGCTAAACACAAAGCCTATTCAGGTAAAATGCGACCACTTTTCCCAAACTGTGTTTTTGATGCTGATATCCATAACAATACAGCTTCTTTCTTTCTTTCTTTCTTTCTTTCTTTCTTTCTTTCTTTCTTTCTTTCTTTTACATCGTCATTTCTTTCTTTTACATAATTCTTTCTTTCTTTCTTTATAGCCATTTCATTCATTCATTTTTACTTTCTTTCTTTCTTTCTTTCTTTCTTTCTTCTACATCGTCATTTCTTTCTTTTACATAATTCTTTCTTTCTTTCTTTATAGCCATTTCATTCATTCATTTTTACTTTCTTTCTTTCTTTCTTCTACATCGTCATTTCTTTCTTTTACATAATTCTTTCTTTCTTTCTTTATAGCCATTTCATTCATTCATTTTTACTTTCTTTCTTTCTTTCTTTATTTCTTTCTTCTACATCGTCATTTCTTTCTTTTACATAATTCTTTCTTTCTTTCTTCATAGCCATTCCATTCATTCATTCTTTCTTTCTTTTTTCTTTCTTCTACATCGTTCTATTTTTTACATCATTCTTCTTTTTTATTTTTTCTTCTATATAGCCATTTCTTTCCTCACCATAGCTATTTCTTTCTTTCTTTCTTTCTTTCTTTCTTTCTTCTTCATAGCCATTTCTTTCTTTATTTCTTTCCTCTCCATAGCTCTTTCTTTCTTTCTTTCTTTCTTTCTTTCTTTCTTTCTTTCTTTCTTCTAGATCGTTCTTTCTTTCTTTTCATTGATTATTTTTTCTCACTTCATATTTTTTTTCTAATCTGTCATCTTCCTTAGTCCGCTTTTTGCTTTTGTGTTTCCTTGTAATAATAATAATAATAATAATAATAATAATAATAATAATAAGAAGAAGAAGAAGAAGAAGAAGAATTCGTTTTTTATTTTCTTTTGCTGTCGATTCTACCATGCGAAAAAAGCCGCGCCCCCAAAACTGTGTCATTTTCGGCGAGACGACATTAACAAAAACTGACGCCATCTTTACATCACTAGCAGTAGCAAATAATAAAACTTACCTTTGGTGAACTTGCCCCGATTTCCATAGAAACCGCCCCCTTTCAGGTATTCGCATATCAAAACGTTCAGAAAGACAAGCCGCTTTCTCGCCGCTTTACTCAAATACCGCACATTTCATTCGTCAGCATCAATTTTTGCTTTTCCCTTCCTCTTTGCCGTAAACCTCACGAAGAACTGACATCTTCAAAGGACTTATTTCTGTCTGTCCATCCGGCGTGTACGTTTATTAGTGCACATCTTTGAAATCACCGCTGTGATTTTTTTCGAAACAATTCTTTTATATTACAAGATCTGCCTCATCTGCACCACACGTCTCCATCAATACACTGACAAAAGCCTAGAAAAACGTTCGCTTATACATATATATTTATGTGTGTGTGTGTATGTGTGTGTGTGTGTGTGTGGGTGTGTGGGTGTGTGTGCGTGTGTCCAAATTTCATTTGAAGTTAGGTACACTCGATATCTCATGTATACTAACATGGATTGGCAGCTTGTTACACAGCTGTACAAAAGACAAAATCGGAGATCCGAGCTCAAAAATGATTAACAAAAAATAGCAAAATAAATAGAACGTATAAAAAATAAATAAATAAATTGGTTGTCCTGACTTTTCAAGAGAAATGTACATGAAATGATAAAATCATGATTGTGAAGAGGACATTTAAAAAGTGAAAAAAAAAATTTTTTATATTACCGTATTTTTCGGCTTACAAGACGCCCCGGCTTGGAAGACGCACTCTATCATTGGAAAGCCAAAAAAGTAATTCTCATACAACAACACATTCACCACGCGTTCCTCACGTACTGGCGATACGTATTGTTTACATTAATCAGTCAGTCAGTTAAGTGGCATACGTGACACACGCTTTAGGCGATCTTGTCTCGAAAGAGACATGACTGACTGGGCAGAAAATTATCCGCCAGTAGGTTGTCATTACTTTATGCAGTAGACTGGTTGCCAGCCAAGGCTACAGAACATAATCTGTTCTATTATTTAACCCATAATTGGAATAAACTGACAGATTAATACTATTTCTAAGGGTATTTGTGTGTAAGTGAATGCAAAGAATTTAACTGGAATTTGAACTAGGCACCTCGATCTCTCGTTCTGAGTCGATATCATCACAACGCACATCCAATTAATCACTCGTCCAATTTTGTTTGTATGGTGAAGACATATTAGTTGGTGGTTAGTAAATATACTGTACTTCTTTCATTGTCCAACGGCGGTCTTATTTTCATAAAAATGAATGATTTTTTATAAATATGCATGTACAAATATAAAACAAAGAAATTTTATTCATCTTCAAATCGCAAAAACTCGTCACTGCTGGGTTCATGTAAAAGCTCTAAACCATCATCTGCAGAGTCATCACTATTGTCAGTCATGTACAATAAATGATCCTCATTACCGTCCATGTCATGGTGGTAACCATGGTGTTAACTGATACATTCGTATTGGAAGATGCACATGTATTTTTCAGGGTAAGTTTTAGGACAAAAAAGGCAGTTTGTAAGCCGGAAAATACGGTAATAATTATTATAATTCTATGTTTTATTCGGAGTATTATATGTATGTTGGTTGTTATACTCATGACACTTCGGTCTTGTTTTCTTCGGCTTTCTGCATTTTTCTGTCATTTTATTCCCTAACCTTTAGTCGTCAATTCAATCGCTGGCTTTGGCAGTGCTGAAAAGTTACATCCTCTTGTTGATTGGAAGAAACAAACAAGCGAAATAAAAGTCAATATCAACTAATATGGAATACCGATTAAATATAGAAAACGGAATGACGATATTTTACGGATGTAGACTGAATAAAGGCTTCCGGTCAAGATTTCGTGAAAGTTACTGAGTTTGACGACAGACACCTGACAAAGGCCGGAAGACAGCAGCCGAAACGCTGTGAATCCAATAACCAATATGAGCATTAAAAAGAGGAAATATAGTAATTCTATTAAGATCTTTTTGACAGAACACTCTTCCAGTTAAATTGCTTCCCATTTTAGTTGTTGCCGCTGCTTGTAGTCCTCAAGTGATGTGGTTTCTGTTATTTGGTACAGTTCTTTGTGATTATGTAGTGCCAATCCACAATGTTCCAAGAAGGATGATCTTTATCA
Source organism: Ascarosepion bandense (assembly GCA_037127315.1). Classification (NCBI taxonomy): domain Eukaryota; kingdom Metazoa; phylum Mollusca; class Cephalopoda; order Sepiida; family Sepiidae; genus Ascarosepion; species Ascarosepion bandense. The sequence continues at coordinate 265,575 of JBBBDQ010001552.1, read as the reverse complement.
CACTCCTCATGTTTAACACCTAAAGTAATATGTGATTGGGCGAATATAAAAAAAAATGACTTTACTTTTAATGGCCCTAGGAAGGACACGGCCAGTCCGGGTGATATATTTTATGTTTCATATTTAGGGCACATATCATTCGTTCATCCGACGAGCGATCGGCTATGAATTCTGTTCCTGCCAGAAATTCACCAGAAACTATTTATTGCAAACTTGAGTTGTCCTCACTCACGGATTGTTACGTAACCTTTGAGGTCCTTTTCAGAGGTTGATTGATTCATCATGTAAAGAGAGATAATCGCCTTCTGCATCTTTACATATTTGTTGTGAGGCTATAAGATTCCAAGAAAAGAAGTTACGAAATTTATTTGATAACATAAAAGAGTTTCGAATTGCTATTTATTAATAATTCTTTTATATAACAGTTAATGTTGGACCAGTTTCCTCAGGGACGAAGAAGAGAAAGGGATGTGACTGTACAGAAGGATACTGAGAATATTATGGACGGAGCAACAATGATGTTTTAAGCCAAATAAAGAATTGATGGAGATGCTCAACAACCTCGACATTTTTGTGAAAAACATCAGAGTAATCAAGAATCTCTACTGGCAGCAAACTGCCTGCATACGGACAGGTAACGATTTCAGCAGATTCACAAAGGTAGAAAGGGGTGTAAGACAAGGATGTGTTTTTTTACCGGATCTGTTCAACTTGTACAGCGAGAATATTTTGAGGACTCTAGATGCTACGCCAGGATTTGTTATCGGAGGCCACAATTTGAATAACATAAGGTAAGCAGATGATACAGGGCAGATTGCAAACACGGAAAGAAAACTACAGGACCTTCTACAGAAGGTAACTGTGGAGAGTGACAAAAAAGGACTACAAATAAATAGCAAGAAAACTGGATACATGGTCATCAGCAAAAAGAACAACCCAAAATGCCAAATACAGGTAGAGGGTACTAGAATCAAGCAAGTACAAAAATTTAAATACCTAAGAAGTGTTATAACAGGAGATAGAAAGTGCGACACAGAGATCAGAAGGCGAATTGGCATGGCAAAGGATGCGTTCCAGAAGCTGAGTAAAGTATTAAGACACATGAAAATTTCACTAGAAACAAAGAAGAGAGTGCTAGATTGCCATGTGATGTCAGTTCTTCAATACGACAGTGAATGCTGAACAATATCATCGAAGATGAGGAAAAACTTGAAGCAGCGGAAATGTGGTTTTACAGAAGGATGCTGCGGATATCGTGGACCGAGCATGTGAGCAATTATGAGGTCTTGGAAAGAATGGCAACGAAAAGAAACTTAATAGTGAGCATCAGGAAGAGACGACTGAAGTTTATGGGACATGCAATGAGGAAGGAGTGCTTGGAGAACCTGATACTGACAGGTCAGATAGAAGGAAAAAGAGACAGAGGAAGGTAGCAGATAACATACTTGAAGGGCCTGAGCAGGTGAATGACAGAACGGGGGTTGCATGGTGCAATAGGAGAAAGCGTACTAAGAGCCACCAGGGACAGGGAGATGTAGAAAGCCATGATCGCCTATGTCCTGAAAGGACATGGCAAATAAAAGAAGAAGAAGAAACGGATATTACGTTATGGGGACAGGATTTTACAAGCTAGTTAAATAAAATGGATATTACAAGTCACTCATAGTGTATTTGTTTTAGGTTAAGGAAGTAATCAACAGATTAATTTGGGTCTGTTCAGTATAAATGTAAAGCATACTTCTAGCAGAATATAGGTTCAAGGAAACCTTCAGGATAAATACATTGATTGATTTAAGGTGACCTGTCAGGAGAACATTAGCATTTGGACGATAGAGTTTGAAAAATACTTGGAAGAATAAATGAAACAGAAAGATGGACAGATCACGAGAATCAGAAGTTAGACATGTTTAACTCCCCCCCACAAAACAACCCCCCCCCCCCAAAAAAAAAACCCAAAAAATAAACAAAAACAAAAAAAAAATTAAATAAAATAGGAAAAACATGGGGTTGGCCAATATTTGAAGTTAAAGTTGATAAACATTTAAGATGAACAAGAAACTATTCCAAAAAAAATTATGAAATATTAATTAACAAATACTTTACAACCTTTGTCTGTATTCTCAATAAAAAGCAAAGTATTGATAATTTCGTTGCTACTCGGACTCTACTCTGCCTTTGACTCCAGTGTTTGTCAGATTAGAACAAGTTGCATTTGAGCCTGCATTGCACCTGCAGCAATATGGCGTAGATTCATTTGTATAGGACTATAGAAGAAAAAACGCGATGTTTTATATAAAATATAAAGTAAATTACACTTAACTCAGCTTTTAGGCAAAGAAATATAGAAAGAATTGCAAAGAAAAGATTTTTCAGAGTAAACAAGATATATAAAGTATACTTTTAGTGGAAACAAGATACAAAAGTTGAAAGAAAAAGAAAGTAGACAGACGAAAAGAGGACATTGAACAAATAACAAGTGGAAAGAAAGAAAGCGTTTCTTGATATTGCCGGGGATCGCAAAGCAGCAACAATCATGATAAAAAAGCGAGTCGTATATTCTTTTGTTTAGCCTTCTCGGCGAAAAAGAAGACATAAATGAGAAAATCGTAAAAGTTGTTATAAACAAATATTTATAGACAAATATAAAAAGTGGAAATTAAATGTAAAACTTAAAGCACAGTGACCCACAAAATGATTAGGGTTTCAGGCTTTTCATCAAACAAATCTTTCTAACTTCGAGTAATCTCGTTGTAGGCGCCATCACTTTTTTTCATGTCATTTATGGTACTCTAAATCAACGGTTTCTGCTCCGATAAACTTAGCTCACTGGTGCCTCCTATATATGAATTTCCTCGAGCCACAAGATTAGCAACTAGGTCCCACCCTTTTACTGTGAAACCGAAAAATTGTAAAGGCAGATTCTACTCCAGGAGCTTCTTCTCTCGCACTTCCCGCCTGTGGAATTCACTTCCGTTTAATTGCTTTCCCGACAGCCACAATCTTCAAGAATTCAAATGTAAAGTCCTCTCTCTCTCTCCCTGTGTGTGTGTGTGTGTGTGTGTGTGTGTGTGTGTGTGTGTGTTATGTAACCCGCTGCACGAAATGCTTTGGGGCGACACGATTATAAAAATGTTGTGGGGAGTTACCCACTTAATAATAGACTCCTTTTTGCCTATATTAACCGTGAGTTAATTACTCTCGAGGACAGAGCCGGGGCGACAGAGACACTGGTTTCCAGTACGACTTCAGTTCAGCTCAGCCTAGTCTGTCTGTCTGTCGGTCACTTTTAACCAAGTTATTATTACTCTTTTTCTTTGTGTCTCTTGTTGACGTAATATATGTTCTTGACCTACCACCGTGTTGACTCATTATTTTAACGTCCCATACCGGGTCCACACACACACACACACACACACACACACACACACACACACACACATACATATATATATATATATATGTTTAAGTTATATTTTGGAATACAGTTTGATTTAAAAAATATAAAATATTAAATGGATTAATGTTATGAAAGATTCCTTTCTTGTTGATTGTTAATTGATTGATTTTGTTTAATGACACAGCAAACTCTATGGCTTATTTAAAACCGAAATCTGGATATTCTGAATACAATTTAACTATAAATAAAATGTATTGTTAGTCATTTTGCTATTAAATAAATTGTCGGTCATTTTGTATCAAATTTATTGTTCGTTATTTTGCTATATAATTTATAGTTGGTCATTTAGCTATAAAATTTATTTTTAGTCATTTTGCTATAAAATTCATTGTTAATCATTTTGCTATAAAATATATTACTGGTCATTTTGCTATAAAATTTGTTGCCGTTCATTTTGCTTTAAAATTTATTGTTGGTCATTTTGCTATGAAGTTTATTGTTGGTTAATTTGAATTAATATTTATTGTTGATCCTTTTGCTTTAAAATTTTTTGTTAGTCATTTTGTTATAAAATGTAATGTTGGTCATTTTGCTATAATTTAATTGCTCATCAATTCGCTATAAAATGTATTGCTGGTTATTTTGTTATAATATTCATTGTTGGTCATTTTGTGTTAAAATTTATTGTTGGTCTTTTTGCTATAAAATTTATTGCTAGTCATTTTGCTACAAAAATTATTGTGGGTCATTTTACTATAAATTTTAGTGCTGTTTATTTTTTGCTATATAATTCATTGTTGGTCATTACGTTATAAAATTTATTGTTGATCATTTTGCAATGAAAGTTATTTTATTTGCTATAAAATGTATTGCCGGTCACTTTGCTAAAAAATATATTATTGGTCATTTTGCTATAGAATGTATTGCTGTTTTTCTGCTATAAAATTTATTACTGATCTTTTTGCTATAAAATTTATTCTTGGTCATTTTGCCATAAAATTCATTGTTGGCAATTTTTCTACAAAATGTTTTGTTGGTCATTTTGCTATAAAATTCATTGTTGGTCATTTTGCTATAAAATTCATTGTTGGTCATTTTGCTATAAATTTATCGTTTGTCATTTTTCCTATAAAATGTAGTGATGAACATTTTGCTATAAAATTCACTGTTGTTAATTTTGCTATAAATTTTATTGTTGGTCGTTTTACTATAAAATATAGTGCTGGTCATTTTGTTATAAAATTTATTGTTGGCCATTTTGCTATAGATTGTATTGTTGGTAATTTTGCTATAAAATTCATTGTTGGTAATTTTGCTATAAAAATAATTGTTGATCCTTTTCCTATAAAATGTAGTGCTGGTCATTTTGCTATAAAATGTATACATTTTATATATATTCAACTAATGTTTGCCTATAAAATCAATTATGAACTCGACGAATGTTTACCAAGAGTCATAAGTAGAAACCCGACCAATTTTCACGCATACACTTAAGGATAATCTCAACGAATGTTTACCTATAAAATCAATAACAATAATGGCAACGCTTTTCGACATTGCAAGTGATATCGTAAAATCTACCAACTCAACTGAGTCGGTTAGATGATATTAGACAAGATATTTCATTCTATATTTCATTGTCTTTTGTTTCTTTCAACAAAAACAATGCATCCATTTTGGTGCAGGCTTTATTAATTATTCTCTCAGTTGCAAAGACGGTAAACTTCCTGTTCATTATTATATTTAATATCCATTGAAACTGGTCCAATGGAAAATATGCGCCCCCTCTAGAAAATGGCATTGAACCTTGCAGTGTTCACAAAAATACAATCGAACGCTCAGCCTCGCGTGGCTTGTTCTGCTGATCATTGGGTGATAAGAGGAGTATGAAATATTTACGGGTTTGTCTTAAGCAAACGCTTAAATATAGCTTAGGTAGTTAATTTCCTCGGTCAGTCTTAATCGACTCGCCAGGACAGAGTTAGTAATTCTTGCATTAATTCATGACCACAGAAAATGCTTTCTTCCTGATCTTCAATTCTTTTCAGTAATAAACTTAGACGTTTATTGCAAAGACCAACTTGTTACGTCCACAGAATCGAACCCCCTTCATTCTCTACGTATTCTTTTTGTTAGAAGGACGTTCCACTATGAAAACATCTTTTGTGGGCCAGGCTTCAGGAAGGGTGCTTCCCCACGCATCATATGAGTCTAGGGTCATTCGTTATCTATCAGCTATTTCCACCTACTCGATCCTGACCTGACGGCCTAACCAGTCTCTCTCTCTCTCTCTCTCTCTCTCTCTCTCTCTCTCTCTCTCTCTCTCTCTCTCTCTCCTCTTTCTTTCTTTCTCTCTCTCTCTCTCTCTCTCCTCTTTCTTTCTTTCTCTCTCTCTCTCTCTCTCTCTCTCTCTTTCTCTCTCTCTCTCTCTCTCTCTACCGAGGAGATGTGGCTTCCCTTTGTCTCTTCTACAAATAGTTTCATGGATACTGCTCCGACGAACTTAGCTCCTTGTGCCCTCTTACGGGAATTTACACGAGCTACTAGACTGGCAACAAGGTCCCACCCTTTTACTGTGAAAACAATCAAGTGTAACCACAACTTCTACTCTATTAGATTCTTTTCTCGTACTTCTCCCGCTGTAGAAATCCCTTTTGTAATATTGCTTCCCTGATAGTTACAATCTCCACGAGTTTAAATGCAACGTCAACTGTCATCTCGTCTCCCCTTGATTCCGATCTTCTTTCTCAATTTACACTTTGCTCTCACGCAGCTCTCTTTACACCAATGTACCCGTTCTTCTCTTACCCATTCTCTGACATCTACTTTAACCTGTTGTCCTCCCTCCCTTCACTCTCCAATTATGTAACCACCTGTGCACCAGTGGCAGTCCTGCCTTGCTTGGGGTGAGATGATTAAAACAAAAAAACTTCATTTCCTTTTTAATCCTCTTAGGTATCTTCTTTTGTAGCGGATAAGAAATTAATTAAAATCAACCTTCTTCTTCACTTTTACAAAAATTCACAATGACATGTGAAATCCTGGTTTTCTCAAATAGAAAAAGGATTGACCATCTGCTTAACGAAAAAGTCGAAACCAGATTTCGTAAGTAGGTGTTAAAATGATTTCTGACGAATGGGAGCGACTTGCAAGATCAAAAAGGACTCCGCGAGTAAGTGCGAAAAATCTAGATTACAATTTAAGGACTTCATCAACCTCAGTCATTCAGAGATTCAGAATGGGGCCGCGAGACGAAACATCTAAAATGTAACTTCAACTCCAAGCGACTCAAAAATTGTCCTCTTTCTCTTTCTTCTTATCTCTTTCAACAATTACTACAACGAACAATTTCTACAAACCTCGATACCCGTAACTTTCTCATTGAACATTATTTTAATAAATTTCTATTTTAAAATATAAAATGAATATTTTTATTCTTACACTATTCCACATATTCCAACCTGTCAACAACCAACCTTCTGATGAAAACCTTCTGAAGATGATAATTCGGCATAAATCCTGTAAGCTTTAGGAACTTCGGTTAAGTCTGACACAAGGCCGAATCTAAGAAACATTAACCATCTCCATAACGCTACAAGGTTCATGCAACAACCTCAGTGAGAAACGTACTACCTTAACTGGCTCTTGGTCTTGTATCGGGTGAAGCAATGAATTTATAGTATAGACTTTTGAGAGACTTATTCTATTTATTAAATCCTCCAGAAACTACTATTTTCCTTCCTTCCTTCCTTCCTTCCTTCCTTCCTTCCTTCCTTCCTTCCTTCCTTCCTATTGATCGTTCTTTCTGTTTTTTTTTTGTTTTTTTTTTTAAATATTTTCCTTATTTTCCGTTTTTCTTTTCTTCTTTCATTTCATCTTTCGGCAGACTTGAAGCAAACTACCACCACGTTTAATTTCGTTGTTTTTCATTTTTTTTTTTTTACTTTTTTCAGCGCAGTCCTATCGATTACCCCCTTAGCTTTACGATTGATAAAAAAAAAAAAAATTTGAAAAATTTCAATATTTAAGGACTTTCTGGGGGGGGATCAGTTTCTCATACAGTGTTATAGTAAATCGATCCTCCATTTTGAAACCAGTCGCCGGTACGACATTACCACCACCTGTAAATTTGTTAATTATAAATTTTTTGGGACTTTTTTCATTGCAATATTATCTTTTACACCTTAAATTTTACGAATGACAAAAACAAAAAAAAATTGCAGAAATTTCAATATTTAAACAATTTTTGGAGGGGACCAGTTACAACCTTATAGTGGATTGAAAATGGAGGATCGATTTACTTTAACGTTGTATGAGAAACTGACCCCCCCACCAAATTTGCTTAAATATTGTAATTTAAAAAAATTGTTCTTTTTTTTTGACAATCGGAAAGTTTAAACTCTCGATAAGACTACGCTGAAAAAAGTAAAAAAAAAAAAAAAAAAAAGAAAAATGAAAAACAACGAAATTAAATGTGGTGGTAGTCTGCTTCATTTCCCCCCACTTTCTTTCTTTTAATTCTTTCTTCTCACCTTCCTTTCTTCTTCCCTTCCCTTTTTTATTTCAAGTACTTTTCCAGTTGTGTATGTGCAACATCCGATAAATTCAAACAATTTAAGTAAGTCCATTTTATTTTCTTATTTGAAAACAAGCATCTAAATACTTTAGAAAAATGCTTTATTTCAATGAGATATTCCCCCATTCAACTCTGTTCAACTGCCTTTCTTAAATCTTGTATGATATTTATTTTACTCCACTAAAAACATTTCCCTAATTTGGTGGGGGGGGGGGGGAGTCCCGTGCAAAACAAGTGAAATGAAAACGAGTCTAGCATTAAAAATTAAAAATAAAAAAAAATAAATAGGGAATGCCAAAGGGGAAACAAATTAGATATCCGAGGTGGAAGCGAAAAATAAAATAAAACGTCAGCAATACGAAAAAAAAAAATGCTTTTTTAAATACACGAATTTTGTTCTCATTTTATTTTATTTTTTTTATTGTGTCGATCAATTTATGCTTCATTTAGAATGTGGATGAAAGAAAGACAAAAATAAGAAAAAGATAAAATAAAAAAGTGTGAAATAAGAAAGGAAGTTAGATAAAAACAGTAATAAAATGATTAAAAAGGTAAATGTTACAAAACCTAGGAAAAAAGAAATGAAGATAGAGAAGAAAAAGGAGAAACCCATAAAAAGACAGAAAGAAAAAAGAAACAAGGAAAAGACAATGAGAAATAAAGAAAGAAAGAAAGAAAGAAAGAAAGAAAGGGTAAAATAAATAAAGAAAAAGACGAGGAATGAATGAGTTGGTGTAAAATCAGTCAGTCAGTTAAGTGTCATACGTGATACACGCTTGGGCGATCATGTCTCTTTCGAGACATGACTGACTGGGCAGAAGATTATCCTGCAGTAGGTTGCCATTGCTTTCTGCGGTAGACTGGTTGCCGACCAAGGCTATCGAATCCAATGTGTCCTGTTATTTAACCCATAACTGGAAGGAATATACGGATTAATACCTTTCCCAATGGTATTTGCGCGTAAGTGAATGCAATGAATTCAGCTGGAATTCGAACTCGGCTCTCCGATTTCTCGTTCCGAGTCGATATCCAATGCACCACAACGCACATCCGCGGGTGTAAAATAAGATGAATAAATAGAAAAAGTGAGAAATAAAGATATATCTGAAAAAAAAAAGCAACACAAAAACGAAAAAAAACAAAAACAAAAACAAAACAAAACAAAAGAAACGAAAAGGAAAGAATAAAAAATCAAGAAAAAGACATTAGATAAAGACAAGAAAAAAACCCCAAAATGATAAGATAGAAAAAGAGGAAAACAAATAGAAAAAAATAAGCAAGGATACAAAGAAAGAAAGAACGAAAGAAAGAAAGAAAGAAAGAAAGAAAGATATTGAAATGAGAAAGAAAAAAGATGAATAACAAAATTTAAATGAAAATGAAAATTTAAATGAAAATGAAAATTTAAAAAAAACGGGAAGACGAAAATGAGAGAAAAAAAATGAGAAAGCAAAAGAGAACATAACTGAAGACCAAACAAACAAACAAAATAAATAAATAAATAAATAAATAAAGAAAGAGAAAGGAAGTATTAAAGAGTATTTGATATAGAGAAGGAAGAGAGAAAAAGAAACCAACCAGAAAGGAAAAGTAATAAAAAGAAGACATAAAAATAAACAAGAAAGAATGAAAAAGATGAGTAATGCGTAGTATTTAAAAAGAACGGAAAAGAAAGAAAGAAATTATAAAGAAAGAATAAAAGATAAAAGGAGAGAATAACCGAAAGAAAGATAAAAAGAAAAGTGTCAGAAAAATACAATTTAAAGAAGGCGTAGGCGTCAATGAAGGAAAGAAAAAGAAAGAAATAACAAAGAAGAGAAAAACGAATAAAGAACTAGAAATAAAAGAATGAGAAAAGAAGAGAAATTCGAGAAAGAAAGAAAGAAAGAAAGAAAGAAAGAAAGAAAGAACGGGTTTCGTCAAACGAAGATGGCGAATCAAACAAGACAACTTAAAAACGAAAACATGAAACGTTTGTATTTTTCTTCACTTGAAGTCTTAACTTTCTTGGGCAAATAACCAACATTTTTCAGTTTAAAATATTTTTTCATTTTTGTTATTTCGATCAACCGTCCTGCAATTTTCTTCTTTCTTTACCTATGAGCCTCACAACTGGCTCCCCTGCTCCGCCCGAACCCTGTTCTCCCATCTACATCTGCGCCCTCCTCCACTACAACTCGACCACATCTTCAACTTGAACCTCCTCCTTCTTATATAAACCTTCTCATTCTTTCTACAACATTTTTCAGAGCTATCCTTAACATTAATGAGGTCCTAGATGCGTGTTTTTGCATCAACGACCGAGAGACGTGTCTCGAAAAGCCGCACTATTTCTTTTAACGCTTTCACACCTACCCCAGACATTACACACGACGCTATACCGGTTGTTATGCGATCGGTCGATGGAATTACTCCGCGAAAACATCGACTAATTGGAATTCGGCTCCATTTGTGAAATTTGTAGATCTTTCATTCATTTCTTTTCTTTTCCTATCTCCCACACCTTGATTGATTTATTTATTTATCTACGTTACTTATCTTCTCTATGTTTTTTTTGTTTTTTTTTTCACTTTTGATTAATATTTTTCTTCTTGTTATTTCAGTTTTTTGTTGTCATAGTGGAATGTTGCCTTCCCACTGGGATGCTGTTGCAGAGAGACGGACATTTCTGGGCGAAATTTGGTCAACAAAAGCAAATACAATGAAAGAAAATACGTGAGAAGGAGAGTGAAAAAGAGGTTAGAAGCAAAGACTAAGAAAGAGAGGGGGGTGTGAGAAAGAAAAAAGAGAAAGAAACGGAAAAAATAGACAGTGAAAGAGAGAGAGAGAGAGAGAGAGAGAGAGAGAGAAAACACATAAGAAAGAAAGAAAGAAAGAAAGAATAGTTAAGAGTAAGCCAAATAGAAAAGGAAAAAGCAAAGAAACGTGAGAGAATAAGTGCAACAAGAAGAGGCAGAAATAACGAGAAAAGGAAAAAAAATCACCAATCGAAATATGCAAATCGATAGTGATCAGATGAATAAACTGAATATATAGAAAGGTTTATTGAGATAGATTGAGAGAGGGAGAAAGACAGATAGAGAAAGAAAGAAATAAAAAGTGAACGAGATAGATAGAAAGATAAGTAAGAGAAAGATCAAAAGAGGAGTAAAATAGACAGAGAGAGAGAGAGAGAGAGAAGGAAACAAATAAAAAGTGAATGAGATAGATGGAAAGATAGGAAAAGTAAGAGAAAGATTGAAAGAGAATGAGTAAGAGAGAGAGAGAGTGAGAGAGAGAGAGACAAAAGGAAAACGAGACAATGAGAAAGATAATACATACATAGAAAGGAATATATATATATATATAGAGAGAGAGAGAGAGACAGACAGACAGAGAGACAGAGAGAGAGAAAGTATGAAATAGATACAGAAAATAATGAAATAGAAAACGATATATATATATATATATATATATAGGGAAGAGAAAGCGATTGATATAAAGAAAGCAAATATCTACAAATATCAACACCCATCCGCACGCACGCACGCACGCACACACACACACACACACACACACACACACACATATATATATATTTAAAGAGAATGAAGCGGATTGTAATATATAAACTGCGTCTAGAGATTATATGCAAAAGAGGTATTGTCAAATATTTTATTTAAATTCATAGATATGTGTTATCCAATGAAATAATTTGTACTATTATGTATAGACGAATCAAGGATCACTCTCGATGGGCCCGATGGATGGGCTCGAGGATGGGTTTGCAAGCAACATGACTCAAGAAAATATTTTAAACCTCAACAAGACGGCGGTGGGATCATGATATGGGCTGGGATTATTGGTAATGAGCTTGTGGGTCCATTTAAATTGAAAGACGAGGTTAAAATGAATTCCAAAAGTTACTGTGATTTTCTAGAGCAATATTTCTTTGAATTGCTTGACAACCAGTCTTTAATCAAGCGTAGATCTATGATCTTTATGCAAGACAACGCACCAAGTCATGCATCAAAAATTACTAAATCCTGGTTGAAAGAAAAGGGATTTGTTGAAGATTCTCTTATGGACTGGTCTTTAAATAGCTGTGACTTGAATCCCATTGAGAACCTGTGGAGTATCCTCAGGAGAGATATTTCTTTTAATGGAAGGCAATTCAACAGCAAGTGTGACCTCTGGGAGGCAGTTAAAGTTGCTGCAAACAACTTACCAGCCGCTAAAAATGCAAATCTAATATCAGTTGTTGACAATAGGCTGCTAAGAGTTATTGAAAAGAAAAGAGCATTTGTGCAATAAATTTTTAAGAGGTCCTTATTATTCTTTGTTAATATAACTTTTATTTTTAGAATAGAATGTTTTTTAATGTTTTTCCTTTAAGAAATTGACGAATTTGTTCTAAAATCTTTTCATATTATTTTTTACATTAGTTTTACATGGTATAATAATGTAAAAGTATCAAAATAAATAGTTGCAAATAAACTACTGACAGTCAAATTAGTCTGTTGTGTTAACTTAGTAAAATTGTTTCCAACCAAAACAATAGTTTTCTCTATTGCTATATGTCTAAGTTAATAATATTGAGTAGAATCTAAACAACATCATAATATGACTTTTGACATTAAAGACGCAAATCTTTACGTAGCACTTTCGCCCGGGGCTGGCTGGTTGTGAGGCTTGTTCTCGTCGACGGTCGTGACAGCACCAGTTGTGACACTGCCACTCGCTTACCGGTTGGTTCGGTCGCTGTTGCTAGTCGTGATGATCTCGTCACAAAAGCTGGTTTTCAAGACGTCTATTGCAACAACGGACTACTGCCCACGTTGTGAATTGGTCTCATAAAATCGCGTTGTGCAATTTCAGTAGCCGTCTTTCCCTTAAAACCAGACCGGACACTTGTGTACACTTGTGGTTAAAAATAAACACGACACCAATCGAAGGCGCATTATTCAAAATTAACTCTTTAAATTAATCGGCGGCAGGCTTCATTCGACATAAACTCTTTAGCCATAAGTTCTGTGGTAGGCGACCGGCAGTGGGTTTCCGCGAAAGACTTACACTGCACTTAAATGAAAATTCTAACATATTCCGACATTTAAAACACCACGGCTATCAACACACTCTTGTTGAAAATACGCATATACTCAGACAAGAAAATAATAAACGAAAACTTAAAATTCTAGAAGCTATCTACATCAAACAGTTTAAACCTAGCCTAAATAAAATAAATTTCGACACCTCTACTAACATACTTCAATGCCTATAATCGACGGGAGAGGTCATAGTTATTATACTTACCCCCTACACCATAGTAGCAGCAGTTCCCAGACCAATCCCTCATGCCACTATACACTCAATTGACCAAAAACCCACTACCACCATTCCTTCTCGGCCCACAGCCATGTGCGACACAAAAAAATGAACCTGTCTAATTTTCTCTGTATAACTCCACTCTGTTAATAATAATTTAAATGTTCTATGTTCACTGAACATTAAATGTTCATCCTTTGATAATGGCTTATGTAAGCCGAAAGCTCAGACTTGATAAAAAAATCAACAATTATTGCGATTTCTTGTCGTCTTTCCATGACAACACTATCAAGCTAATCAGATCATACGAACGGATCTTACACAAAATAAATAGACAGAACTTGTCTATATTATCCAATGAAACCTGTATTAATGAAAAAATGCTGCAGAAATACAAACAATATATATATATATATATATAAGCATATTTATAAACGGAACTTTGTATGTGTGTATGTGTGTATGTGTGTGTGTGTGTGTCTGTGTGTGTGTCCATTACCTATAGACTCCGAAACGGCTGAAGTGATTTTCCTGAAAATTTATACAGTTGTACTGTAAGCGTCTGCGAGTGTTCTTAGCTAGGTTTTGTGCCGCGGTACCCCCGATAAATATAAAAAATCGATAATTGAAAAAAATGAGTCATAGAAGGAATGGTCCGATTTTCATCAAATTTGATACACTCATAGATAAAGACATAAGAAACGATATTCAGAAGTTTCAAGGTTGCAGTTCTTACAATAGTACAGAAAATCGATAATATATATATATATATATATATATATATATATATATATATATAAGGCAAGATGTTTGTGTGTGTGTCTGTTTATCTGCCTGTATATCTGTATTTTTTTCAGCCCTTTTGTTTTAGTTTTTGCTTCGGGTTTGGCTCTAAGTAGGTATAATTGTAGTTCTTAGTTTCAGCCATGATACCATTACTCAGACGACTTATTTAGCCTTCAAAATTCAGTTTACGATGAAATAAACTTATTTGATATCGCTACCAGGAAATCAAAATTTGACTTACGTCCATTCATTTTTCTTTCAGTCTACGGTTTCGCTTTAACTGGAAACAACTATTGCTTTTTAGTCTTTCGTGCCAACGTTCAAAGAGTCTGAGCTCCAGGACCATGGATTACTTTTAAATCTTTCATTACACCCGAGCAACGCCGAGCTATACTGCTAGTATATATATATATATATATATATATATATATATATATATATATATATATACCGGGTGCGATTGGTAAATTGTCGCAATTGTTTGATTATTTTAAATATTCTTTAGGCTGAGTCTGAGCTCCAGGACCATGGATTAGTTTTAAAGCTTTCATTACACCCGAGAAACGCCGGGCTATACTGCTAGTATATATATATATATATATATATATATATATATATATATATATATGTGTGTGTGTGTGTGTGTGTGTTGCAATATACATATATATAATTTAGAAATTAGTTATTTCCGCAACGTCATTTCTAAATGAAAAATATTCAAGAGCTCTGCAATATAAATGTATTGAGCACTTTTTAATACAACTGTGTACTGGTCGAATTATAACAAAAACTGACTATATATATATATATATATATATATATATATATATATATGAATGAACCGATTGAGAAAGAAAGAAAGAAAGAAATAAAGAAAGAAAGAAAGAGAATGAGATCGGTTTGTTAAAGCCCAAGGAGTTTAGACGATCTATTACTATAAGGTTTCTATACTGTAGATAAATTCTTTTGTTTGAAACTTGTGTATGTATTGATTTTTATGCTTAACTGTTTACTGTAATCCGCCTGTTTGTCTTTTTGTGCTTTTCCATTTTATTCCTTTAAAACGAAGTATAATAGGAGTGGATAGGCTCACCTATCGTCAAGCCTGAATTCCTTCCATGACTATTGAACAGGAGTAGAGGTTCATCACTTGTTCCCTGTTCAGGATATATCCTAGCGGCACTTTCTTTCTTTGACAGGGCCACAGTGATTCACCTGTGTTAACTTTTTTTGTGATCGGACTAGATTATCCCGCATTATATTGCCATTGGTTTCTGCGGTAGACTGGTTACCAGCCAAAGCTATAGGACCCAATCAGTCCTATTATTTCACTCAAAGCTAAAGGGGGAAGAGATATATTATATTGTTAAGTAGTAATTAGTGGGGGATGAGTTTATTACGTCATAACAATATAAAACTGATCTCCCGCTTTATGACCAGTAAAAGCCTTAATCATGATTCCAACTATTATATTCAGTCAGTCAGTTAAATGCCATGCGTGATACACGCTTTGGGCGATCATGTCTCGAAAGAGACATGCCTGATTGGCTAGAAGATTATCCCGCAGTAGGTTGCCATTACATTCTGCGGTTGTCAGCTAAGGCTATAGAGCCAAATCTGTCCTATTATTTAACCCATAACTGGAGGGAAGAAACGGATTAATACTTTTCCCAAGGGTATTTGTGGGTAAGTGAATGCAAGGAATTCAACTGGAACTCGAACTCGGCACCCCCAGTTTGTCGTTCCGAGTCGATATCCACTGCACCACAACGCACATCTAGCTCTGTTATCTATCTCTTTTTCCTTTATCATTCATCCTTTTCCCAGGCCTGATGTATATTAGACATATTTGCTGACAGTATAGAACACGCACTTTCTTTTCATCGATCTGCGAATATCCTTGTCTTCGGAGACTTTAATGCTCATCCTGACACGTCGTCTTTCAAACATTTTATAGGTACTGATGTTGCCGGTATTCAGACATTAAATGTTACCATTTTCGTGGACTTCTCCATGATTTCACTAGCAAAACCGAGCAACAAGCTTCTCTATTTGATATCATTTCTACCCGCTCTCCTTGTTTTTCGCTACCTTCGTACCAATGCTGCTCTCTTGTGTAGTAACTATTGACATTTCGTTTCAATGGGAGGTTATGAGGAGCATGGAACCTCCTCTTAAATGCTGTTGTTCTCCGGTCCATCCTGACCCGGAGTGGTAGCACCTTCTAGGGTCCCAGGTATGGGTAAATAGTTAACCCACAAACTGGGGTCAAAACTGTGAAAGTATAAAAATACACTTTTATAGATATATATATATATACATCAAAATAGACTTTTATAGAAAAATATACATTTTTGAAGAAAAGGTGATTATCATAACACATTTTGAAAAAAAAATTCCCAGCAAAACATTTTTAAATACAAAACTAAAAGACATTTTTATTTTTCTAAAATAAAAAGGAATAAAAACAAAACAATTTTCATTACAATCTGATTAAATCAACCTTTCTCACTAAAACCGAATATTAAAAAAAAAGTACCTTAAAACCCCACCTTTTTTGGCGTTAAATAACCCACAGAGGTGTTGATATGCCGTTAAACAAAACTCAAACTAAGAACCTTCTATCCGTTACCAGATTACTGACTGGGAGTCACTCCGTTATTTTCCTTGTGACGACGCCCCATTGACTGTCATCTTCATTCTCAAGTGAAAATTGCGACACTGAGGTTTCTTTTTGCGTCAAAGCCGGGATGGAAACTTTCATCTTTTCTTGGAAATATCTCTTCATAGTTCACACTCGCATGCTAGGCAACTGTAACACATAGAAACCACTATTTTCAGCAATGCCTGTGTAACAGGTGCCTATTCGTTGCTCGTCATAAATATAAGCAAGTCCTCGAAGTAGCAAAGTCTATATTTGCCGAGTTAATAAGGCACCACACAGACTAACAACTTTGTTTACCGTGATTACTGGCGACTCTAATATAGAGTATTAAATAAGGGTAAGTCTCTATTCCATCTCTTCAAAAATTGTTCTGAAAGTCTGCTTTTGAGTTATTCGGAGTATTCTTCCTTCCTACTTAGAACTGAGACGCTGTGGAATGATATGCATATAACCCCTTTCATGCTTTTTGCTATCATCTCTAACTTAGATCCCCACAAAACATGTGGATTTGATGATGTCCCTGAAATATTAAGAAGTGTACTCCTGGACTGGCTCCTATTCTCTCTAAACTGTATAATAAATTCTTTGCTGTCTCCTGCTTTCCTGGAAGCCACACTCTGCTGTTCCAGTTTTTAAGAACTCTGGTGAACTGTCCGACCCTTCTAAATATTGTGTTCTAGATAAAAACGATGAAGTACGGGCTGTAGCATTGGACATCTTGAAAGTATTTGACAGGGTCTGGTATACAGGTCTTCTTCATAAGCTGAAAAATTACGGTGTTTCCGGACACATTTTTGGGTTGATGCAAATCTAACAATTCATGAAATGAAAATCATCCTGAATGGCCATTCTTCTTGATCCCTTCGTACTAACGTGAGTGTCCCCCAGGGCTCCATTCTTGGTGATATGCTGTTTTTAATTTTCATTAACAGCTTTCCTGATGAAATCAGCTCTCAACGAAGCATCTGCTCTGAGGAGATGATCATTTACTCCTGCCTGGATAGTATTGCTGATCAGTCCGACACGGTCTAAATGACAGCTGCCGACTTGGATTCACTTGAATAAGTATGCCACATTATTTTGTCTTGCTTTCTTCTCAGTTTTTGCCCAATATTTTTGCTTAATTTTAAAACTTTTCATGTCTAACTGTAGGTTTGATTTTATTTTTAGAAAATTTTTTGACTTGACTTTAACTAAGTTAAAACTTAATAAGTCACTTTTTTTCTTTTTTTCTCTTTTTTTTTTTTGTTTTCAATTGGAGTAGATAGACTTAACTATCGCCCGGTTCACACTCTACCCACGTCTTTTGAACAGGTGAAGAGGCTCATCCCTTGTTTCCTGTTTAGGATGTGGTTCCCGGCTTTCTTTTTTTCCAATCATTCTACTCTTAAGTAGCCCCATGCGCATCAGTGGCGTCACCGCCTTGCTTGAGGTGATATGATTAAAAAAAAAAATGTCAAGATTGTCGGTATCTGGGGAAAATGATGGCTTGTCACTTCTAACGCCTCCGAGACTAATCTTCTCTGGATTAACCATCTGAGAGACCCCCGCTCTCTGTATTTCATCAGCATGGCTAATGCTAATCTCCAGAAAAGTGACTCATTGCGCATTCTTACGTGACATGAAGTGGAAAGACTATATTGAATCCATTGCTAAGTCAGCTGCTAAGAAATTTCCTTCACTGGATCGGGCAAGACAATTTTTCTCGCCAGAATCGATTTTCTTCTTCTTCTTCTTCTTCTTCTTCTTCTTCTTCTTCTTCTTCTATGTGCCCTGTCCTTTCAGGACGTAGGCGATCATGGCTCTCCACGTCTCCCTATCCCTATTGTATGTCCCAGGAACTTCAGTTGTTTCTTCCCAATTAATATTCTTTTCGTTTCCATTCTTTCCAAAACCTCACCATTGCTCACATTTTCCTCACCATTGCTCACATTGCCTCACCATTGCTCACAGTAAATGATATCCGCAGCATCCTTCTGTAGAACCGCATTTCCTCTGCTTCAAATTTTGTCCTCATTTTCGATGATATTGTCCAGCATTCACTGCCATATTGAAGAACCAACATCACATAGCAATCCAGTACTCTTTTCTTTGTTTCTAGGGAAATTTTCCTGTGTGTTAGTACTTTGCACAGCTTCTTGAATGCATCCTTGTTCTTTTGGATCTCAGGAATATAAATGTATAGAAACTGATGTGGTCACAAAGTGAGGGATCAGTTTATATATTGATTGTAATATGGAACTGATCCCCCACTTTATATCCAGCATCTTTCTGTAGAACCACATTTCTGCTGCTTCCAGTTTTGTCCTCATCTTCGATGATATTGTCCAGCATTCACTGCCGTATTGAAGAAGTAACATCACGTAGCAGTCCAGCACTCTCTTTGTTTCTAGGGAAATTCTTCTGTCTTAGTACTTTACTCAGCTTCTGGAACGCGTTCTTCATCATATAAATTCGTCTTCGGATCTTTGTGTCGTAATTTTCATCTCCTGTTAGAACACTTCCTAGGTATATAAATTTTTGTATTTGCTTGATTCTAGTATCTACCACCTGTATTTGACATTTGGGGTTGCCCTTGTGGCTGATAACCATTTACATATCTATAAATCTATCAATCGTTCATGCTTAGAATATTGCTGTCACATATATTGCTTTTTGCTATTTACCTTGAGTTTCATGAAAGGATCTAAAGAAGAATCAGCAATATTATTGGTACTAATATGGCAGCTCTGTTTCAGTCACTTACCCATCGCTGTAAGGTTTCCGTTTTGTGCCATTTTTATAAACACTTTCGTGGTAATTGTTCGGATGAGTTTTTCGCTATGGCACCTGGACTTTATGAATTTAAGCGCAATAAGAGACTGGCATTGGGATTTCATCAATTTGCAATTGAGTTGGCTAGACGTAGCCGTAAGTTCTTTGCTAACATTTTCTTTTCTCGCAATTATCGCTTGTAGAACTCGCTTCCGGTTCCATGATTTTCAGCCAACTTTAATCTTTAAATGCAATGTCAATCGTTATCTACTGCCCCCCTGATTACTTTTTTCTCTTTTTGTTCATTGTTTATATTTCTGTTTGTCATTCTCCCACGCCGTGTAACCCCCTTGCGTTTTAATGGCTTCATTGCTTCATTGTCTTTCCTAGAGTGATACCGATTAATACACACACACACACACACACACACACACACACACACACACACACTGCACACAGAGCTCCAGTGCTAATAGAATAGTGCATAATGTAGAATAGCAAAGATATAAATTATATATTAATAATAATTATAGATTTTTGCCTCATCGATAGCACAACTGAATTGAATGCACAATCTCTAGAAGCTGAATAGATAGATAGATAGATAGATAGATAGATGGATAGATAGATGTGAATAAATTCAGATAGATAGATAGATAGATAGATAGATAGATAGATAGATAGATGAATAAATTCAGATAGATAGATAGATAGATAGATAGATAGATAGATAGATAGATAGATAGATAGATAGATAGATAGATAGATAGATAGATAGATAGATAGATAGATAGATAGATGAAATAAATTCAGATAGATAGATAGATAGATAGATAGATAGATAGATAGATAGATAGATGTGAAGAAATTCAGATACATAGATAGATAGATGGATAATGAACAGACCGAGATAGATAGATAGATAGATAGATAGATAGATAGATAGATAGATAGATAGATAGATAATGAACAAACCGAGAAAGATAGATAGATAGATAGATAGATAGATAATGAACAGACCGAGATAGATAGATAGATAGATAGATAGATAGATAGATAGATAGATATGATAATGAACAAACCGAGAAAGATAGATAGATAGATAGATAGATAATGAACAGACCGAGATAGATAGATAGATAGATAGATAGATAATGAATAGATAGATAAGAATAGATAGATAGATAGATAGATAGATAGATAGATAGATAGATAGATAGATAGATAGATAGAACATTCAATTTCTGACGACGAGAACCTGGTTCGGAACTCACAATAGCTGATTTCTTGATGGTGTCAATGTGATCCCAGCGTGCAACACCATTGCAAATTGATTGAAAACCAGTTGAAAACCGGTTGACCCAAGTATTGTTAGATTGAACTGTTCGTCGTTGGTGGTGATAGCAAGAAGTAACACCTTATATTGATTGAGGGTTTGTAATGGCCACGTCTATATTGTTAATCACGTCAGATGTTTACCAGCACATTTGCGACATAAACCACAGATTGGCCCAGTGGATGTTGAACAAACGGGTCTGCCCAGGCTGGCTTCCCAGACAGACGGCTATATTCGGAAACGGGAAGTGCTGCTTCAGTCATGAATTTGAACACTCTCGACTACTGGAGTGAATTTACATCGAGTATATAACACGCTAAAGTCTCCTTTTCTACACCGAGCGCCCATAGCTTAGAAATAGAATAGCCGACGGATGTCAAATCGGTCGGGTTTCAATCCTGGCTGGAAGTAATCGGATGTCTAATCGTACTAATGAGCTGTGATACAGCGAAACAGGACTGTCCGCGGATGAGTTTATGTATGGGGTGTATCAAATGCACATTTCCAAAAAGGGTTATTGATTACTTCTTTTCCTACGGTTTTGCAGGTTAATTAAAGGCAGAAAATATTTTAAGATTGGAAGATGTCTTTTGAGAAATAATAATGAATTACTGATACATATAATGCTAATTAACCCATATTTGGGAGGAGAAATGGATTCATACCTTTCCCAAGGATATTACGCACCTAATGCGAATTGAAACTCGATTCTCCAATTAACAATGCCCAACTATTATTAATTGCACCAGTCGCACACCCAAGCTTACAGCACCTGGTAGTCCCAAGCAGTCACTCATCTAAATGCTAATCAGGCTTACTTAACATCGGTGGTGTGTGGGGACCGGTGTTTCAACGTGATATGGCTCTAAGTCGTACGGTGTCAATGTCGATTGATATACTAACAGCTTGAAGAGAAAAAAACACAACTCTCCACATGTCAGTCAGTCAAGTGCCATACATGATACGCGCTTCGACTAAGCAGAAGATTTTCCCGCAGTAGGTTGCCCTTACTTTTTGCGGAAGACTGGTTGCCAACCAAAGCTATAGAACCCAATCTGTCCTGCTATTTAGCCTATAGCTGGATGGAGAAGAGATGGATTAATACCTTTCCAAAGGGTATTTGCCTAATTGAATGCAACGAATTCAACTGGAATTCAAATTCGGCTTTCTGATTTGTCGTTCTTCGCCGATATAAACTGCATAACGACGCTCAAAGGGCAAATTTCCATTTAAATGGCTTACTGCTACCCACAAGGAGGATTTTGAAAAAGAAACAAAAAGCTCATGTCATCCTATTGTTACCTCTCTTAAAACAATATCGATCCTATTTTTACCTCTCTTAAAACAATATCGATCCTATTTTTACCTCTCTTAAAACAATATCGATCGTTTTACAATATTGTTGAACTTGTTTATCATCTAAGCATTTTGTGTGAAGTGTTAAAAAACCATAGATTGCAACAGATTCCCAAGTCGAACTGAAAACGACAGCTGTAATCTTCAAGAATTTAAATGTAAAGTCAATAGTCATCTCCTATCTCACTAAACTGCATCCTCTCTCTCATGCTCCTTTCTCCGTCCACTCCACTCTCATCAGTATTCTCATGACACCCCTTATAACCTGTCACTCTTTCTCATAACTTTTCTCCAATGTAACCCCCTGCAAAACAGTGACAGTAAAATGCCTTGCTTAGGGCGATACGATTATAGATAGATAGCCTGACAGCTACAATCTCCAAGAATTTAAATGTAAAGTCATTTCCTATCTCACTTACCTGCATCCTCTCTCTCATGCTCCTTTCTCCGTCCACTCCACTCTCATCAGTATTCTCATCCTTCTCTTACCCACTTCCTGACACCCCCTATAACCTGTCACACTTTCTCATAACTTTCCTCCTATGTAACCCCCTGCAAAACAGTGGTATTAAAATGCATTTCTTGGGGCGATATGATTATAAAAAAAACAAATTTTACATTCCTTTTACGACAGATTTTCTTGAAAATCTGTTACTGATTCTGAATTTCGGATTACTCAAAGCTTACTGTAGTTATCATATATTGATTAAATATAAGTTTGAAGACACTAGAAATTGTCTGAGAAAGAGGCTTGTTTGAACGTCATTAAATGGCGACCAAAAAGCATAAACCGGAAGGATTCCTATTCATTTTAAGCATCCACTAAATGAATTAAAATCCTTAATATTTCTTCTCAACCTCTATCTCAAACAATTTTGTGTATTTAGAGTTGTCAAACTGTAGCCGTTCTTCGGATTTGTTTGACGGTGCATACGTATTGCCCTCGGGAGACATGCGAATTTCATTAAGAATTGTAAAGTTTAGCGGAAATTAAAATTGTCTTCTCACGCTTATTTCCGTGACCAAAAATAGGCATTACGTTAGGCACCCTCGGAGATAATCAGAATCGCTCGCATGAGCGTATAAAAGAGAAGCATCTTCCCCTACTCTCTTCCTATGGATATTGCTCACGAGGCACGGCTATTTTCTCGTCGGTACGTCGTTGTCGATAGAAGCAGGTGTTAATGTCTTCCAAAATGAGGCTCTCACGACTAGGACACGTTTCATCGACCTAAAAGAAAGACAATTTTACATTGCAGGTATGGACATCTAAATCTATCTAAACTTATTTATAAATGAAACTTTGTCTGTGTGTGTGTGTGTGTCTGTGTCCGTTACCTATAGACTCGGAAACGGCTGAACCGATTTTCTTGAAAATTTACACAGTTGTACTATAAGCGTCTGCAAGTGTTCTTAGCTAGGCTTTGTGTCGAGGTACCCCCGACAAATATCGAAAATCGATAATCGAAAAATCGGGTTATAGAAGGAGTGGTCCGATTTTAATCAAATTTGATACATTCATAGACAAAGGCATAAGAAACGATATTCAGAAGTTTCAAGGTTGCAGTTCTTACAATAGTGCAGGAAATCGATAATATCGATAAGGCAAAATGTTTGTTTGTGTGTGTGTGTGTGTGTCTGTTTATCTGCTTGTATGTCTGTATTTTTTTCAGCCCTTTTATTTTAGTTTTTGCTTCGGGTTTGGCTAGTAGGTAGAACTGTAGTTCTTAGTCTCAGCCATGATACCATTTACTCAGATGACTTATTTAGCATTCAAATTTCAGTTTACGAAATAAACATATTTGATATCGATACCAGGAAATCAAAATTTGACTTACATCCATTCATTTTTCTTTCAGTCTACGGTTTTGCTTTAACTGGAAACAACTATTGCTTTTTAGTCTTTCGTGCCAACGTCCAAAGAGTCTGAGCTCCAGGACCATGGATTAGTTTTAAAGCTTTCAACACACCCGAGCAACGCCGGGCTATAGTGCTTGTTTTATACAAACACGTCTCTTTGTTCAATGTTATTTAAGGATTTGCTTTTAAACGCTCTAGCTAATGAATGGATATTGTTCGCAACAGAATTACTTTGACATAAAGAATTGCTTTTCACAGATAAGAGCGATATTATCTGCTGCTTCATCTATTGACACTAGCATTTATTTAGTATAGAGCTTTTCTAGCTATTGTATTACACCATGTTTCAAGGCAGAGGGAAATTCCTGCAGAATAATATTTATGTATATTTCTGAGATGAGATAATAGTTATAGTATTTACAAATTTTACATTATTCGGACTACTGTTTTCATCTTTGTTGCCATTTGTACGATGTTTCGGCCGTTGTACGCTTCGGCCTTCTTCAGGTGCTAGGAATTTCGAACCGAACCCTTTAATAAAATCACTAAGTCCCAAAAATTTAGTTGTTCTTGTCCTTAAGGACACATGCCTGTGACTTGACCCAAAGAGTTGTGAGTTCAATACCAGGCTACAGCAGCGGTGAACAAGTAACTTGCTGGCTTAAAAGGAAATAACTCATGACTTCCAATCAAGGCATTACTACGCAATGAATGAAGATCATATACCCCAGTGATTTTTCTCAAAGAAAAGCTATTTTTAGTGGATACTCGTATTTAAATAAACGTTCCGTTTATTTATTAAACATCATATTTATTTATTAAAGGAAAACATGAGAAGAACTTGCGTTCCCTTAGGGAAAAGTATCATTAGGTCTCATGTGCTCGGCAACGGGCGGCGTCGATTGTCAAACAAATTTGAATAGTGCCTTTAAAAGACAATTTTTCTCAAAATATACAGTTTCGTATAACGTAAAGAAAGCAATTTCTAAAGAAAGGGGTGACTCTTTATTTATTAATCTGACAGATTTTTATCACTGAAACGTTGTACTTAGTGGTTACTCGTATTTGAGTAGACGCTCTCTTTATTTATTAAATTGGATATTTATTCGTTTTCGTTTTCGTCTGATTATTCGAGGCTAGTAGACGTCATTAAATAAATACTGTATAATAAATAAACAGTAATAAAAGAAAAATACATAATTATATATTTGGACAGCAACCCTTTTTTTTTATACAAGTTTCATTAAAAAGTCTGATTAAGCTTTTTTCATCCATTTCAGTACTGAAACTTTTTTATTGTCTTTCTTGTGTGTGAACAAAATGTTTCTTATTTGCACTTCATATGCGTAGATATTAGCGAAATGATTGTTTTAATGCACACACGGATGCACAAGGGCATGTACACACAAAGAAGAAAATCAGCCTAAGCCTAACAAAAAAGAGAATAAATAATTTTTTTCAGCTTTTTATAAAAATAAGACACACGAGAAAATCAGCAGAAAATAGCAAATACCTCATGACGAGTGGACCGAACAACTACACAAAGGTTCTTCTCCGAAACTCTAGTGTAGGTGGGTACTGAATATAACATCAATCATCTAAGTGACAAATTTTATATTTGTATTAATCCTATATTAATCATATATATATATATATATATATATATATATATATATATATATATATATATATTCAGTTAGATAGATGTGAGTTTGTGACCCTGGGTTTCACGCTCTTGCGATCGTCAGACTTGTCTTTCTTGTGTGTGAACAAAATGTTTCGACTTGTCTGACGATCGCAAGAGCGTGAAACCCAGGGTCACAAACTCACACCTATCTATATGAATATCTCAGCTCTATCACTGATATTGAGCACTTTCAAATAAGTACGGCACATATATAATATATAAATTATATAATATACATAACAAACTGCATCTACATATATATATATTTATATTTATATACATACACATTTCATACACACACACGCACACACACACACACACATATATATATATATTAAGGCATGTTTCATTCAGTTATATAGACAAGTTTTTACTATTTTATTTATGTAATTTTTTTTCATATTGTCTGATAAGCTTAATAGCATTATCATTAAATGAAGAAAGAAAATGACAATATTGATACATAATTTTTTTTTATAATCCAATCTTAGGTAGATTTTTTTTTTTTTAACTACGCCTCCTCGGCCCCACACTCTCAGCGGACCTCAAGTGGAATGACTACGTCGAATCCATTACTAAATCCGCTGCTATGAAAGTCGGCTCTCTGTGCAGGGCCCGGAAATTGTTTCCGTCTGAATCTATCCTGCACCTATATAAATCTACCATCCGCCCGTATTTTGAATACTGCTGCCACATCTGGTAGGGTGCCCCTGCTATTCTCCTCGGGGTTCTTGACAAAATACAGCGAAGAATCTGTAATGTGATCGATACCGACTTAGCTGACCGCCTGTAGTCACTCTCTCACCGGCGTGACGTGGCTTCCCGGTGCCTCTTTTATAAATACTTTCATGGCTTCTGCTCTGATGAACTTAAATCACTGGTGCCCCCAGATGTGAATTTGCACGAGATACTAGATTGACAACTAGGTCCCACCCTTTTACAGTGAAACCGATGAAATGTAACCGCAATTTCTACTCCAACAGCTTCTTTTCTCGCACTTCCCGCCTGTGTAATTCCCTTCCGCATGCTTGCTTCCCCGACGGCTACAACCTCCAGAATTTTAAATGTAGGGTCAATAGACACCTCCTAACACACTAACTCATACCCATTCTCTCCAACTCTCTCACTATGTACACCCTAACTCATCTATCACCCGCCTTCTGACATTTCCTATACCCAATCGCTTTATGTAACCCCCTGCGCTATAGTGGCAGTGGAATGCCTTGCTTGTGGTGACATGATTAAAAAAAAAACAAAAAACTCTGTAAATATTTTATCTTCAAGGTTAGACATGGAGAAATTTCTGAATGTCGGGCTCAGTACTGAACACATTGAAACACCATCACGTTGTACATATATATATATATATATATTATTATTAATAACATCAAAAATTCTAACAAGATGTAGATTAAAGCCGATAAACCTACAATCATTTATAAAATTGAAGTATCTAAGCATCAGAAGCCCCCCCTTAATAAAATCACTAGCACTTTTAAAAAAGACAACAACAATAACTCTATTTCATTAATTAACGAGGATACCGCTAAATTGAACAATAAATTTGATATCGCAGACAGAATGAGAAAAACGCATAAAATAAATGCATATCTAATTTCTAAAGACCATATACCTAATTTTGACAATGACCTTCAATCTAGATAGACTAAACTATCGCCCGGTTCACACTCCACCCACGTGAAGAGGCTCATCCCTTGTTTCCTGCTTAGGATGCGGTTTCCGGTTTTCTCTTTTCCAATCTTTTCACTCTTTCACTCTTTCACTCTTTTCGTTTTTTTTTTTGTTTTTTTTTTAAATTGGACCAGATAGACTAAACTATCGCCCGGTTCACACTCCACCCACGTCTATTGAACAAGTGAAGAGGCTCATCCCTTGTTTCATGTTTAGGATGTGGTTTCCGGCTTTCTCTTTTCCAATCTTTTTACTCTTACGCAGCCCCCTGTGCATCAGTGGCGTTATCGCCTTGCTTGGGGTGATATGATTAAAAAAAAAATTAATAAATCCTCCCAAAACAGGCTAAATTTCTAAAATTAGAAAAATATTTAAAAAAATAATAATAACAACAATACAAGAAACTAATTATGATGAATCTGTGGAAAGGTTTTTCGGATACCATTAAATGATTCCAACAGATTCAAAACAAAAATAAAGCTACATTTATCCAATTTGATATTGATTTCTACCCGTCTATTTCTCATGAGCTATTATTAAAAGTTTAAATTTTGTTAAAAACTACATAAGCATTATAAACAAAGAACTTGAAATTATTTTAGCATCCAGGCAATCTTTACTAGTATATAACGATTCCAATTAGACTAAAAATCTCAACGATAACTTTGACGTACCAATAGGCGCGCATGATTCAACACAAATTGCTGATATAATAGCATTATACATATTACATACTCTTCGTAGAATTACTGATCCCAATCAAGTAGGTCTTTAGCGAGACAATGGACATATTTAACCCAAAAAGCAATGGTTCTCTACCATCCAAACTACAGAAAAATATCAGAGCATTCTAATTTCTAAATCGAAAATATCATCTAACGTCAAAATAACTCCAGGAGTTTAAATGTAAGGTCAATAGACACCTCCTAACACACTAACCTGCTCCCATTCTATCAAGCACTCTTCCCATCTGCCCGACCCTCATCCTCGCTATCCTTACTCATCTGTCACCTTTCTCCTGACATTCCCTATGTCTATCCACTCCTTCTCTTTACCTTCCCCTATGTAGCCCCATGCGCAATAGTGGCAGTGGAATGCCTTGCTTGGGGTGAGATGATTAAAAAAAAAAAAAAAAAATAGTAAATTTTATAGATGTCAGTTTCAACCTCTCCAACAATACATTCAAGCCATTTCACGAAGGAAATCAATCTCATAGTTACATTAATATAAATTCCAATCACTTTAAGTCAATAATTAATCAAATCCCAACATAGTAAATACAAAAATTAATAGATTATCGTCCATCAAAAACTATTTAAGGAAAACAAATCAATATATAATGAAGCCCCCAAGAAAAGTAATTTCAATAAAGAATTAGTCTCCCAAAAAACTTTGAAAGACAAAACAACTAATGTAACCAAAAACAGAAAAAGAAAAATAATATGGTTTAATCGAATATACAGCAAGTTGTCCAGTATAAATATCGGCTGATACTTTCTTAAGTTAATAGAAAAGCATTTTAATCTAAATAACCCACAAAATAAAACTTTCAACAGAAAAACTCTGAAAATAAATTATTCATGCACTCGAATAGTGAAACCATTATTAACTCACACAACAACCGGTTATTTTAAAAAAATTATGCTAAAATACAAGAATATAAACCTCCTTGTAACTCTAATAACAGAACCAACGGCCACGTTGAAAGAAAGTGTGATTCTAATAAAGCAATGTATGAAGCTTCCATTTGTCAGAAAGAAGACACAAACAAAAAAAGGACATATATAGGGATATTTGCAGGAAGTTGGAAACAAAGATTTTACAATCATCGACTGCCTTATCTAAACATTATTGGAAACTTAAGGATGAAGGACTCGCCCCACAAATTAAATGGAGGATCATCGGACATGCACAAACTCCCCACAACTGCGGGGATAAATGCAAATTATGTTTGGAGGAAAAAACTTATAGCAGTAACATACAAAAATGCAAATGAACTGCTAAACCAGGGAAATGAACTCATATTTAAATGCAGACACAAAAATAATTTTTGTGCACACACACACACACACATATATATATATATATATATATATATATTGACACATATAGGTGCATATATATATATATATATATATATATATATATATATATATATATAGAGAGAGAGAGAGAGAGAGAGAGAAGGGGGAGAGAGAGATGTGCAAGTAAAAATTTATATGCAAATAGGTATATAATTTAAGTTCCTTAACACAGATGCCATTAAATATTAAAAGCATTATAATAATTTATTTATTATTAAATTTTTGTTTATTATTTAATTTTTTAATAATTATTTTATTTTTTAATAGTAGTGATTATTATTATTATTATGTTTTGGTTATTTTGATTATTATTATTTTTATTATTTCAATTTATTGCAAATTAAAATTATTTTTTGTAATATAATAATAATAATAATGATAATAATAATAAACAAACTCCTACACAGAGAATGAATCTTCAGGTCCCCACAACCAGGATAATCCTAATGATGGCCCTGAAAATTCTCCAGCTAGATCTATAACCGTATATTTAAAGAAAGAAAAAATAAAATGGTCTCGTGAGGAGTACAAAAACGTTATGACTGCATTTCATGAGGCGTTACTAAAAACCTAAAAAAAAAACATCACTCGCCAAACATATGACATTTGGCAAGAAAAAGTTGGACAAACAAATAAAAAGTACATTGACGAAAATAAATTAGCCAATGTACGACGATACATCATGCGAAATAACCGACTGACAGAGGCTGAAATTAATGAGATAAAAAGAATTACAACCTGAATAGACGAATCAACAAAATATGAAACGGAACCGGAATCAGAAATAAAAAGTAGTAACATCAAACAAGTTACATGTCATAATGTAGAAACCGTGATACACACAAATCACTGTGAAGATAACACTGTAAGTTTAGAAGTGCTGGAAAGGTGTGATCTGAGTCAGTTACAAGACGACAATAAAACGAGTTCAGAACACATTGAACAGAATTATTTCACGGAAAACAAGAACAGCATACAAGAAGCCAAGGAAGAAATCAAGAACCATATAAGTCAAATACAAAATATTGCAATGGAGGAACGAGAACAGCTCCCAAAATTACAACCAACAAAGCATAACCTCGAAACTATTAAACTCTACAATGCAGCGCTCAAATTAATTTTGAATGAAGAAGACACTCATATAAATCTCAATGAAGCAATATATGCATCAGCAATAGCAACAACAAAAAAATTGAACATCAAATTAAAAACAAGGCAGTCTCGCAGACATGAAGATCCACCTTGGAAAATAAAAATAGAAAAAGAAATCGAACAACTTGGAAGTGAACTATCAGTACTCGATGAACTGACAAGAGGAAAAAATGTAAGAACTAGAAAAGGCCGAAGAGTCGAAAGAAAATACAACATTAGAAATGAAAATGAAGTCCTATCAACTAAGGAAAAAAATAAAGCAAACAATACAACGGAAGGCTAAAAGAATAAGACGCTATGAGAAAAGATCAAGATTCTGCAGACAAAACAAGATTTTTCAAACCAATGCAAAGACATTTTACAGGGAAATAGGTAAAAAAAAAGAACTGAAGTGACAGCCCCCCCTCCCCACACACACACAAAAAAAAGATAGAAGACGTTATACAGTTCTGGGAAAAAATATGGGCTTGCCCTAAAGAACATAACAAAGAAGTAGATTGGATTACACGAGAGATAGAACGAATCAAAAATAAACCAGAACAGACATGGGCTGGAATCACAGAAGAGGATGTTAAATGTGCACTGAAAAAAGCACACAATTGGAAATTTCTAGGTATAGATAAAATTCCTAACTTTTGGCTATATTATTTAAATACAGTACATAAAAAACTAGCCAAAGAGCTTCAAGAAATGGTGAACGATTCCACTAAAATTCCTGCATGGATGACCAAAGGAATTACATTTCTTCTACCCAAGAATAGTGAGTGACACAAACAACCCGAAAAACTACAGAATAATTACATGCCTTCCGACAACATACAAACTATTAACATCTATTTTAACAAAACAGACATATTTATTCTTGGAAAGAAATGACATGTTACCGCTTGAACAAAAAGGGAGCAAACCTGGCCGTTACGGATGTAACGACCAATTGCTTATTAACAGAATGATCTTGGAAAACTGCTACAATAAAAGAAAAATCTTAGTACTGCCTGGATAGATTATCGTAAGGCATTCGATAGTGTGCCACATTCATGGATTTTAAAGACTTTAAATATATACAAGATATCACCCGTCATCATCAATTTCATCATACAATGCATGTTGATATGGAAAACAACCCTTTACCTCAATCATAGGAATGGAACCTATAAGTCTGATGAAATAAACATCAAAAGGGGTATATTTCAAGGTGATTCCTTGTCTCCCTTACTATTCTGCATATTAATAGCACTAACCAGTCAGCTTAACAAGACAGAATGTGGTTATAAAATAACTCAAAAGAAAATAAGCCATCTATTTTACAGGGATGACTTAAAGTTGTATGCTAAGAATGATAACAAGCTGGAAGGTCTTCTGCAAACTGTAAAATGCTTCAGCGAAGACATTGGAATGAAATTCAATTTGAATAACTGTGCTAAAGCTAGTTACGTGGATCAATACAAGAAACATCCTCAATTAGCTTAGACCCTGCTGTAACAATAAAATAATTAAAGCCAGAAGAAGCTTATAAATACCTGGGTGTTCTAAGCATAAGATGCACCATCCAAAGGCTGATGTAGACCGTCTATACATACCCCGTAAAGAAGGTGGAAGAGGTCTTATTCAGTTGGAATTGTCATACAAGACAACTATTGGCTTACTAACATACATAGAAACAACAAAGGATTGGATGATACAATTAGTGAGGCAACATGAAGAAAGAAAAATTATTCAATAATAAAAGAAGGCAGTAAATACAAACAAGATTTAAAGTTAGTAGATTCTGTAGAAAAGCAAAACAGAAGCCAACTATTGCGGCAAAAAAATATTAAAATGAAAGCCAAAGGTAAAGCTCTTGAACAGATAAGACAACGCTGGCAAGACAAACCTCTGCATGGCCAATATCCAGAACGTGCCAATAAATCCAATGTTGACAAAGTTAATACTCATCGATGGTTACGTGCATCTAGATTAAAGTCCGAGACTGAAGGCTTTATTCTTGCAGCACAAGACCAAAGTCTTTTCACAAGAAACTTTCAGGCAAATATTATACATAATAATGTGGATCCAAAATGCAGGTTCTGTGATAAACACCAAGAAACAATAGACCATCTAATCTCAGGTTGTTCTGTACTTGCCTCAAATGAATATAAAAATCGCCACGATAGAGTGGGGCAATATTTACATTGGACAATGTGCAAAAATTATGGAAAATCTGTAAACAATCACTGGTATGAACATCACCCAGCACTGGTTACAGATATAGAAGATGTCACCATTCTATGGGATTACACCATCTACACAGACAGAAAAATTGAAGCAACTGGACCGGACATTATTGTTAAAAACCAGAAAGAAAAAACTTGTCTGTAAATTGATATGGCTTGTCCAGCGGATTGTAACATAGCAACCAAGGAATTCGAAAAAGTGTCAAAATATAAAGACCTGGAAATTGAAATAGAAAAAATGTGGAAATTGAAAACAAGAATCGTGCCAGTGATAGTAGGTGCATTTGGAATGATAAAAAATGGAACAAAACAACACATTGAAAGAATCTCTGGAAACCCCAGAGTAAGAGATATACAAAAAAATGTCTTATTAAGTACAGCCCACACACTGGGGAAAACTTTGTCTATGTAACGCTAGGGATGATAGGGAAGATAGAAAAAAAAACATGAAATTGAGCAATAACAACACGCCACGACCTGCCTTAGGTCTTCCCGCAGACTTGGTTGGTAGTGTGACCATAACAGAAATCGAAATATGATGAAAAATGACATAATAATAATAATAATAATAATAATAATAATAATAATATATGTCTAACGGTTTTAGTCTGTTGATGAGATTATCGGAATTTTTGATGTGCGATTGTTCCCAGGAGAAGTACTTAAGATTTTTACTATGTCTTTTGCTAATTTATTGGGTGAGTTGTTTAGTGTTTATCCCCGATGTCATAAAGCACATAGAGTTGCTTTCCATGTGTATTCTGGGTAAACCGTAAGGTTTTGGAATAACTGGATGATATTTCGTCAGTCTCACCCAAGATATCTTTTCGTTCAAGATGGATATGAGAAATTCAAGAATATAATAATACCGCTGAAACACAAAATTCAATAAACTCATCAGAAACTGAGTTACCAAAAAAGAAAAATCACCGTTGAGATTGATAGAATACAACTCAAACATTCCTAAACTTTACGGCCTCCCAAAACATATCGCTCATTCAGTAATGAATTAGAGCACTCTGACTATTGGCGTACGATACATCATACACTAAAAGTCTGCCTTCTTTTACCCATAGCTCAGAGGTAGAATCGCCGACTGACGCCAATTTCGTCGGGTTTCAATCCTGGGTTAAAAGCAATCGGATGTCTAACCGTACTGATGAACTGTGATACAGCGAAACAGATCTATCTGTGGATGACTATTTAATCTCTCAGACCCTGATTGAGCACTTTGGAAGAATGGTAGACTTTGAAAAAAGAGTAGCTACTCTAGCATCTACGCATCGCTCATTCAGTAATGAATTAGAGCACTCTGACTATTGGCGTACGATACATCATGCCCTAAAAGTCTACCTTCTTCTACCCATAGCTCAGAGGTATAATCGCCGACTGACGCCAGTTCGGTTGGGTTTCAATCTTGGATTAAAAGCAATCGGATGTCTAACCGTACTGATGAACTGTGATACAGCGAAACAGATCTGTCTGTGGATGACGATATATATATATATATATAATAAATTATACTTTAGAACATCAGGCAGTAAACGATATTAAAATAACGTTTACTACCTGATGAGACATTGTTCCTTCAATGTTGAAACAAAATGTACATTTTGTAGTGGATAATAATTTGTACATGTTCTAAACTATAATTTATAATAAATATTCATTGCTCTATTTTTATATTGAGCACTGTTTTAAATGAATGCTTTGAACGTTGTAAATATTTTCTTCGTTCCTTATTCATTTGTATATATATATATATATATATATTGAGATAGATGAGGGAAAGAGAAAGAGATAGAAATAGATAGATACAGAGACAGAGAGGGGGCAGATGGACATACATTGTGTATATCTATGTATATATAAACTCAACTTTTATCTTCATCAGGGTTTTCACTGAAGATAAATATTATATATTTTTGTTTGGTGCAAAAAGCTATTAACTCCCTCAGAAAATTGTCCTCCTACACGGCGAGGAAATGCAGTCATGTATCCATCCATACACCTGTATCTGTGCCTCTTCTATACCGTGGTGTCCATCTTGCGTGCTTCGGGGGCGTGTGTTGCTACCAAGCCTATCGTGTAAATAGAATTGAGATAAACCATACCCCAAGAAGCCTATTTGCCAATCGAGTGTCACGCAAATTGCTGATGGTTCGATCGGATGGACAGCTGAGCTTAGGTGAGGGGTCAGAGGGTGTGTGGACGAATGATCGGTGTTTTCGCAGAAACACAAGATCAAGTTGCTCGTAT
Source organism: Ascarosepion bandense (assembly GCA_037127315.1). Taxonomy (NCBI): domain Eukaryota; kingdom Metazoa; phylum Mollusca; class Cephalopoda; order Sepiida; family Sepiidae; genus Ascarosepion; species Ascarosepion bandense. Next base: position 230,454 of record JBBBDQ010001552.1, on the reverse strand, counting down.
TGCTTTTTCTTCAGAAACCTCCAACAGAAAATGAGAAAATGCTTCGCATTGAATATCGTTATCCATCAGGTTTTTGCACGAAAGCAAATCGCACACTTTTCTTCTCTTTTTCTCCTTTTCCACACACACACACACACACACACACACACACACACACACACACACACACACACACACAGCAGCGAGCATAAAGATCAGAACGATGTTAAGAATTTTCTTTTTCAAATATTATATAATTATTCTTATAACTTTATCAAAATAAGTTTATTGAGCTTTATATTTTGAAATTATATAATTTACCCTTATATCCTTATATTTCTTTGATAAAATGTTTTATGAAGCTTTTAAAAAATTATTTCATATTTAGACGTTTTCTTAACATCGTTCTGATCTTTATGCGCGCTACTATATATATATATATATATATATATATATATATATATATATATATATTGTTAAATGTAAGAGACAATGAATGTCTATTATGTTTAATCAAGAGCCGTTCTAAACGCCGTATTTTGGCTTTAATATCAGTTAAAAATAAATACAAAAAATCTCCAACATTTGGATAATTTTTTATTAATTTCGTTCTAAACTTTCGGCTCTCATGAGCCATCTTCAGAGAGGTTATTAAGACGGTAATACAGTAACATCCACTATCACCGACGATTTTATTTTGTGTTAACATAAATCTCCGCTTTTTTTATTTTTGGTAATAGTTACCAAAAATAACAAACGCAGTTTGTAAATTTGCAATGCGGTTCTATGTAGTCACACCGCGTGATAGCGCGAAATGACAACAGAACCATGTATTCAAATGCAATGTAACGTGTTATGACCGGATTTAAAGGTGATTTTATTAAGTGTGGGTTGTTTTGGATTTAATGTACATGGCCTCCAATATCTGAAGGTTCTTTTTACTGTGTGTATGAGTAAGGATTATTGCATTGTTTAGAAAATTATTTGCTGCCTCCATACACTAAATATATAAATGTATATAATAATAGAAATAAATACTGTCAAAAAACATTTTTAACTTACAACTTTTTAGTAGTTCATATATATATATATTGTCATCCTCAGACAGATCTGTTTCGCTGTATCACAGTTCATCAGTACGATTAGACTCCGATTGCTTTTTAACCCATGATTGAAACCCGACAGAATTGGTGTCAGTCGGTGATTCTACCATTTTCTTACCATATGGGCGTTCAGTGGAAGCAGGTAGACGTTCTTTTGCGCATATATTATCATTATACGCGTCCAATAGCTAGAGTGCTCTAATTCATTTTACTGAATGAGCGATGCGTACGCACCAGAGTAGCTACTGTTTTTCAAAGTCTACCATTCTTCCAGAGTGCTCAATGAGGGTGTGATATATATATATATATATATATATAGGAAAAAAACTACTAAAAAGTTGTAAGTTAAAAAAAATTTTTTGACAGTATTTATTTATTTCTATTATTATTATTATTATTATTATTATTATTATTATTATTATTATTATATATATATTTGATATTTCAGACCAGCCTCGGCCTTTCATCGGAGACAAATGATTTTAAACTAGAAGCGTCCGTCGCGAGATGTTTACGTCGCGTGATGTAGAAAACAATAGAGTTTGAATATTTTTAAACGTAAACCTAGCTGTAATAATACTTATAAATGTTGTTATAAAGAAAAATTTTTTAAGTGTATCTATAAAATATTTAACTATTTAAATATTTATAAAGATTCAAAATACTTAAGTCCCTAGTCCATATATATATATCCGTCCATATCTCCCTATCTGTCTTTCCCAGTCCACGGTTCACATACGGGCTAGTTAGTTGGAGACCACAGCCTTTTTTACTCTTATGTAAACCCCTGCACATCAGTGGCGTTACCGCCTTGCTCGGGGTGATACGATTAAAAAAAAAAATTTTCAAAATTGAAATTAAAACCAAGCACGTCTGCATCGTTTCTCGATGTGAAATTGCAGTCAGTCTTTGTTGTATTTCGTTCACTCAACTGATGTACAAAAAAAAAACATTTAAAAATTAATTAGTTCAAAGAGGTCCTTCGGAAGAATATATTTAAACTAAATAATCTATCTATCTATCTATCTATCTATCTATCTATCTATCTATCTATCTATCTCAGTCTGTTCATTATCTATCTATCTATCTATCTATCTATCTATCTATCTATCTATCTATCTATCTCAGCCTGTTCATTATCTATCTATCTATCTATCTATCTATCTATCTATCTATCTATCTATCTCAGCCTGTTCATTATCTATCTATCTATCTATCTATCTATCTATCTATCTATCTATCTATCTCAGCCTGTTCATTATCTATCTATCTATCTATCTATCTATCTATCTATCTATCTATCTCAGCCTGTTCATTATCTATCTATCTATCTATCTATCTATCTATCTATCTATCTATCTATCTATCTATCTCAGCCTGTTCATTATCTATCTATCTATCTATCTATCTATCTATCTATCTATCTATCTATCTATCTATCTATCTCAGCCTGTTCATTATCTATCTATCTATCTATCTATCTATCTATCTATCTATCTATCTATCTATCTCAGCCTGTTCATTATCTATCTATCTATCTATCTATCTATCTATCTATCTATCTATCTATCTATCTATCTATCTATCTCAGCCTGTTCATTATCTATCTATCTATCTATCTATCTATCTATCTATCTATCTATCTATCTATCTATCTATCTCAGCCTGTTCATTATCTATCTATCTATCTATCTATCTATCTCAGCCTGTTCATTATCTATCTATCTATCTATCTATCTATCTATCTATCTATCTATCTATCTATCTATCTATCTATCTCAGCCTGTTCATTATCTATCTATCTATCTATCTATCTATCTATCTATCTATCTCAGCCTGTTCATTATCTATCTATCTATCTATCTATCTATCTATCTATCTCAGCCTGTTCATTATCTATCTATCTATCTATCTATCTATCTATCTATCTATCTATCTCAGCCTGTTCATTATCTATCTATCTATCTATCTATCTATCTATCTATCTATCTATCTATCTATCTATCTATATCAGCCTGTTCATTATCTATCTATCTATCTATCTATCTATCTATCTATCTATCTATCTCAACCTGTTCATTATCTATCTATCTATCTATCTATCTATCTATCTATCTATCTATCTATCTATCTATCTCAGCCTGTTCATTATCTATCTATCTATCTATCTATCTATCTATCTATCTATCTATCTATCTATCTATCCTTTTGCTTCTCGGCCATATAACGTTGAATCATCGGTCTTGGTACGTTCTCTAAAGTAAAGTAAGATCAAATCTTCTCCGTATCTAGTAAGTTCCGCTTGGTAACAACAGATGCTGTTAACTTGGATGTGTGGAGAGCTGTTTTCCAATTTCAGTCGTGTTCGCTATATTCTCCAGGCATCAATAATTTTGGGTAAGATTTGAATCTATCTCTTCTACCACATGATATGTGTTCATTAGTAGAATTAATCTCAATAAAAATCATTATTTTCTCCCCCAAACTCTAATAATTTAAAAATATATCTTACCTTTTGCTAACTTAAACCGTAAAAAAAAACAACAACAACAAAAATACAAAAAAACAAAAACAAAAAGAAAAAACGAAAACAAGACAAAACAAAAAAATCTATATCTATTCAACTATTTATATTTCTGAGATGAGGTATTTACTACATTTTCATTGTTTGGACTGTTGTCTTCATCTTTGTTGTCATATTTAGGACGTTTCGGATGTTGTAAGCACCGACCTTCCTCAGGTTCTGTCTATATTTCTGAGATGAGGTTTTGTAATTATTTACATCATTTACATTGTTTGGCCTGTTGTCTTCATTTTTGTTGTTATATTTAGGACGTTTCGGATGTTGTAAGCTCCGCCCTTCCTCAGGATGTGTCTATATTTCTGAGATGAGGTTTTGTAATTATTTACATCATATACATTGTTTGGCCTATTGTCTTCATCTTTGCTGTCATATTTAGGACGTTTCGGATGTTGTAAGCTCCGACCTTCCTCAGGATCTGTCTGTATTTCTGAGATGAGGTTTTGTAATTATTTACATCATTTACATTGTGTGGCCTATTGTCTTCATCTTTGTGGCGTCAGTCTGCGATTCTACCTCTGGCGCACGGTAGAAGAAGGCAGACTTTTTAGCATGTATATTGTCATTATACACGCCCAATAGCCAGAGCGCTCTAATTCATTAGTGAATGAGCAATGCGTACATGCCAGAGTAGCTACTGTTTTTCAAAGTCTCCCATTCTTCCAGAGTGCTCAATCAGGGTGTGAGAGCGTAAATAATCCTATATATATATATATATATATATATATATATAGTGATGATCATCCACGTATACTGTCTTAATATGTATAGGAAAGAATATTAATAAAAAGTTTTGAATTTAAAAATGTACTTTTTTTGAACAGTATTTGTTTATTTTTATTATATTTTATATTTCAGACCGCCCTCGGTCCTTCATCAGAAACAACTGATTTTTAAATTTGAATTAGAAACGTATTTCACGATAGCGTTCGAATATTTTTTTTGTTTACATCACGTGGTGTGTTTTTTCACAACATGTGGCACGTCCGTGGAGAAAGTCTGTTTGTTTTAGATAAAAATTTCTTGGAATATCTGAAAAAAAAATTTTTAGCTATTGAAATATTTGTAAAGATTCAACACACCTAAGTCCCTATTTAACCCTAGCTTGTGTGTATTTAATTTGAAAATCCAGTATGTTTCTTTCTTTCTGCTTTCTTTCTAAACATATAAACATGGAAAAGTGTATAAAGACTTAATCAGCAGGTAGATAACATAACAGGTAATTATTCCCTTGACTACATTTAGAAAGCAATTCAGACTTCTTTTTTTTTTTGCCCTTTTTTTTTTTTAAATTTTTCAATTATCTGCCCTGCTAGGAATGTTTTAAAATAACCAGTTTATTTGTCGAGCATAACCCACAATTTTTAGATTCTGCTTTGCATGCAAACGATTTTCATAAACTGCTCCATTTTAATTTCGGTGTTTCTCCGCCCTCCTCTTACAATTATCACAAATGTATATAAAGTGTTGTACTGTTAGCGTTTTTGACACTTAATTGACAAAGATATGGAGTTATACTATCTTAGTTTCCATGGATCATCGATAGCTGCAGAGTAGAAGAATTTAGATTCAACTCTACCTTTCACAGATGCTGAGTAAGCTATAGTAATAGCTAAGCATGTTCCTTGCTCCAGCCACCAGCTATACGTATTTCTTCAGTTGCAGCTAATGTTCAATTTACCCTACACTAGCAGGATAGCCCGGCGTTGCTCGGGTGTAATGAAAGCTTTAAAACTAATCCATGGTCCTGGAGTTCAAACTCTTTGGACGTTGGCACGAAAGACTAAAAAGCAATTGTTGGTTCCAGTTAAAGCGAAACCGTAGACTGAAAGAAAAATGAATGGATGTAAGTCAAATTTTCATTTCCTGGTATCGATGTCAAATAAGTTTTTTTCGTCGTAAACTGAAATTTGAAGTCTAAATAAGTCCTCTGAGTAAATGGTATCATGGCTGAGACTAAGAACTACAATTATACCTACTTAGAGACAAACCCGAAGCAAAAACTAAAATAAGAGGGCTTAAAAAATACAGACATACAGGCAGATAAACAGACACAACACAAACATCTTGCCTTCTGAATATCGTTTCTTATGTCTTTGCCTATGAGTGTATCAAATTTGATTAAAATCGGACCACTCCTTCTTTAACTCGATTTTTTCGATGATCGATTATCGATATTTATCGGGGGTACCTCGATACAAAACCTAGCTAAGAACACTCGCAGACGCTTATAGTAGAACTATGTAAATTTTCAAGAAAATCGGTTCTGCCGTTTCGGAGTCTATAGGTAACGGACACACAGACACACACTCACACACATACACACACAGAGAAAAAGTTCCATTTATAAATAAGTTTAGATAGAGCCAATGTTTTCAGCTTATTTTGTCTATGCGGCAATAGCTTAATTTCATCGTGTTTCTATGAAATATTTTATAGGTAAACGGGAAGTACTTTCAGTCAGTCAGTTAAGTGCCATACGTGATACCAGCTTGGGCGATGATGTCTCGAAAGAGACATAACTGACTGGGCAGAAGATTATCCCGCAGTAGTTTCCCATAACTTACTGCGGTAGACTGATTGCCAGCCAAGGCTATAGAACCCAATATGTCCTGTTATTTGACTCATAGGTAGAGGGAGAAGAGATGAATTATATTATTACGTAGTAATTAGTGGGGGGGGGGATCAGTTTATTACTTCATAACAATAGAAAACCGACCCCATACCTAGCTTAAAAAAAAACAAAAACTTTCTCTTAATTTCTGTTTTTATTATATTCTCGTATGCTTCAGGGAATAGCTAAGATATGGATGATCAACAATGCCAAAATTTTTTATTCTTGTATTGGATAAACCTTTATTCTTGTATTGGATACTAATAACCTTTGTAAATACTATTTTCACGGAATACAACAATTAACCGATTCCTGTTGTTGAGTTATTTATTCTTACTCACGACATAACAATATATGGATGATCAACAATGCCAAAATTTTATACCTCATATTAAAATTGCCTCGTATGACGAGTAACTTTTTAATACTAGGATGTCATAAATAATTTCCGTTCTTGTTTTTCAAGTTTATTTTTGAGAGAATAAATTATAATTATATTTTATTCTATTACCAGTGTATCCCTGCCGTCAAAATATTTAAGAGGGTTATTAGCTGTTTCCTCACAGGTTATCTCCCATGACCGTGACATGAGAGAATATATATATATATATATATATATATATATATATTACGGAAATTAACAAAGATTAACGAAATGGTCTTTAAACAACCGACAATTTGAAATGATTTGTTTGAACATCATTTTTGATCGATACTCGTATTTAAGTAGATATTCTGTTTATAATCAAACAGTATTATATATTTATTTCTACCGACCTGATTATTTACGATAAATTTTTGTTACAAAAGTATGTGTCATTCGGTTGTTTAAAGACCATTTAGTTAATCTTCGTTAATTTCCGGAACATGTTTACATTTGTTGACATTCGATACATTACAGAGCAGAAATGGTTATTACGATCAATCGGAAATTTTTTATATAAGCTTGATTTGACTTAGACTGGTTGTCATTCGTGGTCGAGAGATCTAAGACGCGCCAGATCAATTGGTGGCTTCCTCTAGGCTCGAATCCTGCCGAATGACACACATTTTCGTAACAAAAATTCATCGTAAATAATCAGGCCGGGAGAAAAATAATATACAATACTGTTTGGTTATAAACAGAATATCTACTTAAATACGAGTATCGATCAAAAATAATGTTCAAACAAATCATTCTATATATGTGTGTGCGTGTGTGTGTGATGTCCCACTCGTTAGTGTCCCATGTCGTTAAGTTACGGTTTTTTCTTGTTTATATACAATATGGTGAAATATTGCGGGAATAGTCTTTTTCGTGATTGGTTAGTTTTTCTTTTTCTTCTTGTTTATGATTGGTTGACTTTATTTTTCTTTTTTATCGTATAGTTGTTTGGTTTATTTTTATATTTTAGTATATGCGTGAATGCGTGCTTGTTTATTTTTTTCTGAGTCATTGTTGGGTTTATTTTTTGTGTTTGTAAGTTTTATGTGTGTTTGTTATTATTTTTGCTTTTATTTATTTATTTATTTTTTATTTTATTTTATTTTCGTTTATTGGTTGTATACTATTTTTTGCTTCTGTCATGACTGGGTGTTTGCATGTATTTTTATTTCTCATTTTTATATTATATATATATATATATATATATATATATATATATATATATATATATATATTCTTTCTTTGTTTTGTTTTTGTTTATTGTGGTTTAGTATTTATAATTGTATTTTTAGTTTTTAAGTGAAGATTTTTTTTTAGATACCGTCACAAAAATAGATTTTGATTTCCTGTTTTGTTGTATTTTACTTTTTCCTCATCAATAATTTTCTAGTAAATTACAGCTGTTCTTTCTCCATTGTGAATCTGCTCTTCTTTTTATTATTTTTATCTATATTTTAGATTTTTATTTATATTTAAAACTTTTTTTTTTGTGATACTGTGGTGATACCGAGCAAAAGCGATGGACCGGATGTTTGCGCTTTCACGACCAAAAAGCAAATGACCAAAAGTCGTCGCGGCGCCGCCGGCTCCGCCGGCTCCGCGCAGATGTTCGGGTTGAAAACTAAAAATGAATTAAATATTAAATTTCCAGTTCGTGAGCATACACGAATTTTTATTTATCTGCCAATGGGAAGCCCAGAACCAAATACAAGTGTGAAATCCCGAATGAGCTGCTGTGATCCAAAAAGAAGATATAAAAAGCGGATACAGAAAGCATCGAGAGGCAGACCGACTCGAGGAGAAGAGAGTAATTAGTATCTCCCTTGACCGAAGTCAAGTGGCTTACTACGCTCCCTTACCTCTTTCCTTCTTTCCTGCCTCAAAAACTACTTACTGACCTAAGGAGCGAATATATCAAAGACATTCCTTACTTACACGCTCCCAAATTCCTAAGCATTAATTCTCTTTCAGCATTTTATTGCCATGAACATTTTTAACCTTTCTTTTTAGATTTGTGTTATTGTGTGTATATAATTGTGTGCCTAGATGGCTTCTTATAATTATATGTCTGTGGGCTTATTTTGTGTATGTTTACATCTATTCTCCTGCCATGTGTTTGTATATATATTTTCATTTAAAAAGTTTGTGTATGTGTAATTTGGTGTATGTGTTTTTTTTATTTTTATGACATTTCCGGTACCTGTTGTCCCAATTTTTAACTCTTAAGAGAAAAACAGAAGAAAACTCACCACAAAATTAAACGATTGTAAATCCAGAATTAATTTTGGCAGTTGTAAAAATTACAAATTTCTTTTTCAAACACGAAAAATGAAATTTGACACACACAGCCAATCACACTTACACTAAAATCTTAAAGATAAACAATATATACACACATAAAACAGAGGAATAGATATAATTATACACAAATTAAGGACATACATATAAGACGCCATATACGCACACAATGATATATACACAATAATAACACAAATGTAAAAATATTAGTAACCAAACCAAAAAAAAACCCCAAAAAACAAATGAAACTATAGAAAGAAAGAAAGAAAGAAAGAAATAAACTATAGAAAGAAAGAAAGAAAGAAACTATAGAAAGAAAGAAAGAAAGAAACTATAGAAAGAAAGAAAGAAAGAAAGAAACTATAGAAAGAAAGAAAGAAAGAAAGAAACTAAAGAAAGAAAGAAAGAAAGAAAGAAACTATAGAAAGAAAGAAAGAAAGAAAGAAAGAAAGAAAGAAACTATAGAAAGAAAGAAAGAAAGAAACTATAGAAAGAAAGAAAGAAAGAAAGAAACTATAGAAAGAAAGAAAGAAAGAAAGAAAGAAACTATAGAAAGAAAGAAAGAAAGAAAGAAAAGGGGTCTCTTTAATATAATTACATTAACAAATAATTACCAATCACAAATAATTTTATGAGCTGAAAATGATAATTAAAGATTCGCTAGAAGAATTATGATACGAAAACAGACAAGGCTGAGTGCTTCACCCGTAGATTCTCCACCAACTCGACACCGTACTCGTCTGGGGTATCTGTACCCGACTTCCCACCCCGAACTGAGGCCCAAATGACTGACATACACATAACTCTCTCGGTGCTCTCCAAGATTATTTCAAAACTTGACCCTCATAAAGCGAGCAGTGGTGACGTAATACCAATCATTGTCCTAAAGAAATGTGCTCCCGAACTCTCCTCTGTTCACTCTAAACTCTATAACTACTGCATTTCTGCTTCTTGCTTTCCTGTGTGCTAGAAAACCTTCTCTGTGGTCCCTATATATAAAAATACCAGAGAACCCCCCGACCTCGCTAATTATCACCCTATCAGCCTCTTACCGACGTAAAGTGTTCGAAGTCATCATTAATGCCGAGGTAGTACAACATCTCACAGCCAACAGACTCTTCTCTGACAATCAGTATGGTTTCCGCTTCTCCAGGTCTACTGCTGATATGCTCACAACCATCACTGAGTATATTCACCAGGCTCTCGACAAGAACGGCGAAGCCCCAACTGTTGCCCAGACATCTCCAAAGCGTTTGACAAGGTCTGGCACGCTGGCCTTCTATGCAAGGCTACGGTATAAGTGGAAAATTGTTTCATGAAATCCAGTCGTTCCTCTCAGATCGCACAATGAAGGTAGTATTAAACGAACATGCCTACTAACACTATTAAACGAACGCAGGTGTCCCTCAAGGCTCTATTCTATGTCCTACCCTTTTCCTTATCCACATAAACGATCTGCCTGATTTATTAAGGTCCCAAGTAGGCATATACGCAGACGACACCACACTTTACTCTCGCCTTGATCAAAAGTCTACCGAGGCCGACAAAGCAGACCTCGCTGCCGAGCTCGAAAAGGACCTCCAATCCGTGGTATAGTGGGGTAGGAAATGGCTCGTGAATTTTAATGCTTCTAAAACGAAGATGCTATCACCACAGACAATCGCTCCTACCCACCCACCCACATTAGCATGGATTAGTCTAGTCTACTTGAAAGTAAAACACTGCGCCTCTTTGGGTTAACTCTCACAACAGACCTCAAGTGGAATGACTATATAAAGTCCATAGCTAAACCCGCTGCTAAGAAGGTCGATTCTCTGTGAAGGGCCAGGAAGTTTCTCCCGTCTGAAACAATGTTGCATATATCCAAATCTACCTTCCGCCCGTGCATTGAATACTGCTGCCATATTTGGTCGGGTGCTCCTGCTATCCACCTAGGGGTTTTTGACAAAATCCAACGGAGAATCTGCAATGTGATCGATCCCGACTTGGCAGCTCGAAGACAGTCACTTTCTCACCAGCACAACGTGGCTTCCCTGTGTCTCTTCTGCAAATACTTTCATGGCTTCTGCTCAGACAAACTTAGCTCACTGGTACCCCACCCCCATACATGGATTTGCTCCATCCACAAGATTAGCAACTAGGTCCCATCCTTTTACTGTGAAACCAATAAATTGTAAACGCAAATTCTACTCCAACAGCTTCTTCTCTCGCACTTCCTGCCTCTGGAATTCCCTCTTGTTTACTTGCTTTCCTGATAGCTACAATCTTCAAGAATTCAAATGTGAAGTCAATAGTCATTTTCTATTTCACTAACTTGCTTCCTCTCTCTCTCTCATGCTTCTTTCTTCGTCCACTCCACTCTCATCAGTATCCTCATCCTTCTCCTACCCTCTTCCTGACACCCCCTGTAACCTGTCACTCTTTCTCATAACTTACATCCTATGTAAGCCCCTGCTCAACAGTGGCAGTAAAATGCCTTGCGCAACGCGATTATATATATATATATATATATATATATATATATATATATATATAGGAAAACTCAACACGCCATTTAAATTGGTTATAAATTATAATTCATTTCAATAACCTAAATTAGTTCATTTTATCAGACCACACAATATTCCTTCCATTTGGTACAAAGATTTATATTTTATATTAAGTTGATCTTGTTGGATTATCCTCGCCGTTCAGGGACTGGACATTTATACACACACAAACACACACACACACACACACATATATATATATATATATGCACATCGGTCTTTATTATAACAGAGAGTATATATTCATCATCATTTGCAATGAATTATCGCCGCTTATCAGGAAGCATTTCGACGCCGTTTGTAGGTTTTGATGTGAAAAGGTTTTGGCCGAACACTTGAATCTAATTTCCTTAGATAAGAAAACTAGATTTAAATTGTTGTGCAGCAACCGCCAGAGACAGTGATTGTTCGACGTAGGGTCAGGTGAATATGGGGGTGAGGAAAAACAGAACAAGAAATTTTCAACATTTCTCCTGTGTAATTTTAATTCTCATAGAGAAGAACAAGATTTTTCCTAGTTACTAGTGCAGGGACGATTTTTCAGCTAAAGATTTCATGGACACTTTGTAGCTGTTGGACGCATAAATGTGCATTTAGTGTTTCATTGCATTTGAAGAATTGTATATGAACAATACTCCAACGTTCCAACCACATCTATCTATCTATCTATCTATCTATCTATCTATCTATCTATCTATCTATCTCAATTTCTTCATATCTATCTATCTATCTATCTATCTATCTATCTATCTATCTATCTATCTATCTATCTATCTATTCTTATCTATCTTGGTCTATTCTATCTATCTATCTATCTATCTATCTATCTATCTCTATCTCAATTTCTTCATCTATCTATCTATCTATCTATCTATCTATCTATCTATCTATCTATCTACAATGGCTAAATTGACGTCTAAATGAAAGAAATACTGACATCTTATTTTAACAGATATAAATACCAAAGTTACATAAAATATCTTGAAATACTAAACTAAACAGTAAAATTATTCAATAAAATCGCCATTGGCTTCAACCCTGACCTCCACATAACTTCGAAATCTCCTGCATCTCTTCTGTACGGTCTCCTGTCTATCGATCTATTTATCTCGGCAAGTTATCTATCTATCTATCTATCTATCTATCTATCTATCTATCTATCTATCTATCTATCTATCTATCTATCTATCTCAGTCCATTTTCATCTATCTATCTATCTATCTATCTATCTATCTATCTATCTATCTATCTATCTTAATCTCTTCGGCTTTCGATTTTTCGGCATTTCCTTCTTAGCAGAATAGACTCGCCCCATCCGGTCAGTTTCGTTGGTGCCTGCATAGTGTGTACACATCAACCACTGCTTGTAACGTGTTTAACTTGGTTAGAGTGTATAAAATGCCAATTTTCTTAAACAATATGTGCCAGTGACAAGCACGCATGAAACTTTTAATTGTTGTCGGTAACTGTTCACGGTGAGTTCATTTAGAAATACACTCACCCTATATATATATATATATATATATATATATATATATATATATAAGAAAAAATTCAGGCAGACACGTTATTTCATGGTAAATCGGGGTATAGCCTATTTCAGACGAACCATCATCAGCTTCCGTCTTTATTATACAGAAGATGTTTTAGATCTATATCTACACCGAAATGCTTATATATATATATATATATATATATATATATATATATATATATGTTTTTTGGGTGGGCGGGGCTTCTACTGTGGAAAATATTTTAACACAATTGAATTTGAATAAAAAAGTTTTGGTTTCAGCCATTGTTGAAGAAGCGAGGAATTCCTCGTAGAAATGGCTATTCAACGGATTTGAATATGGAAATTTTTGTTTTATTTTTATATTTGGCTCTGTAAATAGAATATAATATTTGCATCGAGCCCTCCACCTTGATCAATTTTAATATTAATGAAATTAATATTAATTAGGATCGGGTTTTTTGGGAGTTACCTATCTGATAATCCTTTTGGATTAATATATATATATATATATATATATATATATATATATATAATGTTTAATTGTGATAATGTTTAGCTCCAAAGTTGTTGTTTTTTCAGGGGTTTTACTGATAAAATGTGTTTCGGCTTGTAGGTTTTTTTTATTCTAAAGTGCTCGACGTCGGGTTGGAGATAAAGCGTTGATAAGCACGAGATTTTTGTCACTTTAACTGAGCAGATTCATGCCGACTTCAAAGTTTGGTCCGTTATGATGTTCGCACTCGTCAGGGTTGATTTGCAAACCAGTCCTATATAATTAAATTTGTTTTTTAATCAGAATTACATTGCGACACGGAAATTTCAGTTTCGAGATTTCTAGCTCATCATCAGGCAATGTTCAATGATAACTCCTCAATTATATATATTGTTGTGGCGGACCTACCCATTAACATGGTAATGGATTAACCCGACCAGCACATACATACCATGTGACTAGTAGTCATGGAGGAAGCACCAGTCTGGTACGAGTCAGACAATCGTAGAGTAACTTTGTGATATCCAACACCGCTTGCTCGTCAGCTAAAGAAACAAGCTGGGTTTTGTACTTTTACCGTATTTTGTAATAAATTTTTTTTTACACTAATCCCGTGTTCCTGTTTTCATTTGTGACCCCTTAAAACAGGGTTACAGCATATATATATATATATATATATATATATATATATATATATATATATATATATATATATAAACTTATTTATAAATGGAACTTTGTCTCTGTGTGTCTGTTACCTATAGACTCCGAAACGGCTGAACTGATTTTCTTGAAAGTTTACACAGTTGTACTACAAGCGTCTGCGAGTGTTCTTAGCTAGGTTTTGTGTCGAGGTACCCCCGATAAATATCGATAATCGAAAAAATCGGGTTATAGAAGGAGTGGTCCGATTTTAATCAAATTTGATACACTCATAGACAAAGACATAAGAAACGATAGTCAGAACTTTCAAGGTTGCAGTTCTTACAATAGTGAAGAAAATCGATAATATATATATATATATATATAAGGCAAGATGTTTGTGTGTGTGTGTCTGTTTATCTGTCTGTATGTCTTTTATACAAATCCACAATTTTTATCCGATTCTCACCAAACGTCCCACAAATATTCTTTAGGCTGAGTGTGAGCTCCGGGACCATGGATTAGTTTTAAAGCTTTCATTACACCCGAGCAACGCCGGGATATACCGCTACTATATATATATATATATATATATATATATATGACGTCGTGCGCATTAATGTAACCTTTTGTGGGACTAATGTTTCGTAAATATTTTTTATTCTCTTTTCAATTTCATACCTGTTATTAATAAATCAATTCATTTTATATTTTTTAATTTTTTCATCAAATATATTTCTTTCTTTTTCACATATATTTTTCTCTTTTCTTTTCCTCTTTTCTTTCTTTCTTTCTTTCTTTCATCTTTCCAGTTTCTCTCTCTCTCTCTCTCTCTCTCTCTCTCACTTTCTCTTTCTCTCCCACTTTTCCCTCTCTTCTTTATGCTTCTACTTTTCCCTCTCTTCTCCCTTCTTCTTTATAGATTTTCTTTTCTTTTCTTCTCCTTTTTCACCTTTACTTTTTTCTTTTTATGTTGTGGATTCCGGGTGAGGAACCATACAAAATGATGAACAACAAGACAGATATTTGTGATAGGAAAATAGGTTATATTAAACGTCTGGAACGCAGGTTAGTTATCCAGGAATACGATTAGTAAGGAATATATATACAAGTCTTTGAAGTGAAGCCGGCTAGAATTAGTATATCCTTGTAATATTATTCTGGCTGAGTGAAGCTCAGTGCTACTATGACTACTGACGCGGTATTCTCCGTGTAACTTCGGTATCATTCGGTAACTTACGGATCAGTCCCGATGTCTCTGACGGATCTCTCTATGGCAGGAGTATATGTATACTCAAGATGAGTCCAATATCATAGAAAAGGGGAGATCCTGCAACATTTTATTTCCCCAAATTTTATTTCTCCCCTTCCTCGTCACGCCTCTTCTTTTCCCCTATTCTTTCTACCTTCTTCCTCTCTTCTTTTCATTCTTCATTGTACATCTTTTCCTGTGTTCTTTTCCCTTCTTTTTTTCTCTCTTATCTTCTTTCCTTTTTGTTTCGTTTTCCCTTTTCTTTCTCCTTTTTCCTTTTGCTCTTTTCCTTGCCTTTTTACCTCTTCTTCCTCCCTCTTCGTTTCCCCTTTTTCCTTCTTTCTCTTCTATCACTTGCTTATGCCGCTTTATTTTTCCCTTCTTCTTTCTCTCTATCCTTTACCTTCTTCATCGTCCGTTTTCTTTTCTCTTCTTCTTTTCTCCTTTTCCCACTTCCCCTTCTTCATTTTCTCTTTTTTTTCTCTCTTTTCTTTTTCCATCTTTACTTTATGTCTCTTATTTTTACCATTTTCTTTTTTCTTTTCCTCTTTTCTTTTCTCACCTCTTTTTTCTTCTTCATCTTTTTCTCACTTCTTCCTCCCTCTTTCTTCTGTTTCTTTGTCATTTCATCTGTTCTTTCCGCACTTTTCACCTCTTTTCTCTCTCTCTCTCACTCTCTCATCTATCTCCTTTTTTCCTCTATTCTTACCCACTCTCCTTTTCTGTCTCTTCTCCCCATCCCATTTTCTTTTCTATTTTCCCCCTCCTTTTCTTGTCATGCTTTTGCAAACTCTGGTTCAAGCAAATCCTCCATTTTTCTGTCTGTCTTTCTCTTTGGGTTTTTCATCGGTTTTGTCTAAATTTGCATAACGGTCATTTATTGCCTTGATCTGTCCATCTGAGAGCTTGCAAACGCACTGTCGTTCGTTTGATGTCCGAACGAATAGGCACAAAAGTTAATGTTGGAGAAAATGGACAAAAATAATAGAAAAAAAAAATCGACAAAACAAAACAAAACGTTCTGTTGGTTTATCTTCCTTAAAACCAAAAATGTCGAATGTATGTTTATTATTTTCGTTTAATCTTAGTTACATTCTTCAAGATCGTCGGATGTGTAAATGTTGACAATTGCGCTGAGAATACTGGACTTGGATTTAGTTATTCTCCCACTTACCATTGTAAGAATAAAATGAAGAAATAATAAAGCGTCCCTGGCCACAAACACAGAACAAATGTTATTATATATAGACTTCCGTCATCGATAAAATATATTATCGACGATAAACTCGCCTTAGCAAAATGTTTAAGTCTATCCAAAAGATGGCCGCAAACGAGTGCGAAGCTTGTCGCTTGTTAAATGGATGACGGTAAGTAGAAAATGTAAAAAATAAATGAAAAAATTTTAATAAAAATTAATTATTAATCAGAAAAATTTTATTTCTTCAGACAATAATGTGCTTAATATTACTTATTTACAAAAACAATTAAAAGCTTTTCTAATTAAGTAATCTCATAGTTTTATTGAATTTATTATTTTTCAATTCAGAGTAGATTTTCAGTTAAATGGTACAAATTTGAAAAATGAAAGTAGGTGATTTACAATCCCCAATGGCTCCTACTTTTAACAACAACAAAAAAATCAATAAATAACAAGGTTATGTGCGAAATTTCATGAAATTAAGTGTGTGTGTGGGGGGGGGGGGGGTTACATATTTAAAAAATGTTTATCTAAATTTAAAAAATAACGTGTCAAAAATAATTTCATTCCTTTGTGAATAAGTCCTGAAAACTTCATTAAAATCGGACAGTTATTTGATTTTTACAAGAATTTCCAAATAAATGTGTTTTCAACGGAAAACAAGCGCAAAAAAGTCAATGTTAAAAGTTGCAGAAAGCGATGACGTAAACAAAACAATATTTCAACCAAAATATCAAACGTGTTAGAAAGGATAAAAAATTTCAAAATATAATTAAAAAATACTTTGGTCTTTCATCTTAATAATCACATCAACATTTTGACAATAAAACTTTATTTTCGTTAAGTTTGTGGCCTTTTTCATTACGCTATGCTGTTTTTTCCCGCGAAATAGTGAAGGTACCTAGTTTCTACTTACCATCATCCACTTAACAAGCGACGAGATTTACATCCGTTTGCACCCATCTTTTTGGATACACCTAAACATTTCGGGTTAATTCTGTCGGTGGGAAGTGACAATAAAGAGATGTATATTTACGACCGAACAGGACAAATATTAGGTTGTCACAAAAATAATGGCCGCTTGAAGTATTGTATTTTGAAAAGCTGATTTTAACATCGTATTCTCGGTATATATTAGGTTGTTACAACAATAATGGCTGCTCGAAGTGTTGTATTTTGAAAAGCCATTTTAACGTCGTATTCTCGGTATATATTAGGGTTGTTACAAAAATAATGGCCGCTCGAAGTGTTGTATTTTGAAAAGCCATTTTAACATAGTATTCACGGTATATATTAGTTGTTAAAAAATAATGGCCGCTCGAAGTGTTGCATTTTGAAAAGCCATTTTAACATAGTATTTACGGAATATATTAGTTGTTAAAAAATAATGGCCGCTCAAGTTGCATTTGAAAAGCCATTTTAACATCGTATTCTCGGTATATATTAGGTTGTTACAACAATAATGGCCGCTCGGTGTTGTATTTTGAAAAGCCATTTTAACGTCGTATTCTCGGTATATTAGGGTTGTTACAAAAATAATGGCCGCTCGGAAGTGTTGTATTTTGAAAAGCCATTTTAACATAGTATTCATTTATATATTAGGTTGTTAAAAATAATGGCTGCTCGAAGTGTTGCATTTTGAAAGCCATTTTAACATAGTATTCACGGTGCATATATTAGGTTGTTAAAAAATAATGGCTGCTCGAAGTGTTGCATTTTGAAAAGCCATTTGAATAGTATTCACGTATATATTAGGTTGTTAAAAAATAATGGCCGCTCGAAGTGTTGCATTTTGAAAAGCCATTTTAACATAGTATTCACGGTGGTGGTTATTATTAGGTTGTTAAAAATAATGGCCGCTCGAAGTGTTGCATTTTGGTGTGCTCATTTAACACAGTATTCATTGTATATTAGGTTGGGTTACAAAACAATGGCCGCTCGAAGTGTGTTGCATTTTTGAAAAGCCATTTTAACATAGTATTTACGGAATATATTAGGTTGTTAAACAATGGCCGCTCGAAGTGTTGCATTTTGAAAAGCCATTTTGAATAGTATTCACGTATATATTAGTTGTCACAAAAACAATGGCCGCTCGAAGTGTTGCATTTTGAAAAGCCATTTTAACATAGTATTTACGGAATATATTAGTTGTTAAAAAACAATGGCTCGAAGTGTTGCATTTTGAAAAGCCATTTTAACATAGTATTCACGGTATATATTAGGTTGTCACAAAAACAATGGCCGCTCGAAGTGTTGCATTTGAAAAAGCCATTTTAACATAGTATTACGGAATATTAGGTTGTCACAAAAACAATGGCCGCTCGGAAGTGTTGCATTTTGAAAAGCCATTTTAACATAGTATTCACGTATATATTAGGTTGTCACAAAACAATGGCCGCTCGAAGTGTTGCATTTTGAAAAGCCATTTCATAACATAGTCTACGGTATATATATTAGGTTGTCACAAAAACAATGGCCGCTCGAAGTGTTGTATTTGAAAAGCCATTTTAACATAGTATTTACGGAATATATTAGGTTGTCACAAAAATGCACGCATGCTCGAAGTAAGGCATTTTGAAAAGCCATTTTAACATAGTATTCACGGTATATATTAGGTTGTCACAAAAACAATGGCCGTTTTGTATGTGTTGCATTTTGAAAAGCCATTTTAACATAGTATTCACGGTATATATTAGGTTGTCACAAAAACAATGGCCGCTCGAAGTGTTGCATTTTGAAAAGCCATTTTAACATAGTATTCTACGGAATATAATAGGTTGTCAAAAAACAATGGCTGCTCAGCGTTGCATTTTGAAAAGCCATTTTAACATAGTATTCACGGTATATATTAGGTTGTCACAAACAATGGCCGCTCGAAGTGTTGCATTTTGAAAAGCCATTTTTACATAGTATTCACGGTATATATTAGGTTGTCACAAAAACAATGGCCGCTCGAAGTGTTGCATTTTGGAAAAGCCATTTTAACATAGTATTTACGGAACATATTAGGGTTGTCACAAAAACAATGGCTGCTCGAAGTGTTGCATTTTTGAAAAGCCATTAACATAGTATTTACGGAATATATTAGGTTGTCACAAAAACAATGGCCGCTCGAAGTGTTGTATTTTGAAAAGCCATTTTAACATAGTATTCACGGTATATATTAGGTTGTCACAAAAACAACGGCCGCTCGAAGTGTTGCATTTTGAAAAGCCATTTTAACATAGTATTTACGGAATATATTAGGTTGTCATGCCAAAAAACAATGGCTGAAAAGTTGCATTTTGAAAAGCCATTTTTAACATAGTATTCACGGTATATTAGGTTGTCACAAAAACAATGGCCGCTCGAAGTGTTGCATTTTGAAAAGCCATTTTAACATAGTATTTACGGAATATATTAGGTTGTCACAAAACAATGGCCGCTCGAAGTGTTGCATTTTGAAAGCCATTTTAACATAGTATTTACGGAATATATTAGTTGTCACAAAAACAATGGCCGCTCGAAGTGTTGCATTTTGAAAAGCCATTTTAACATAGTATTTACGGAATATAATAGGTTGTCACAAAACAATGGCCGCTCGAAGTGTTGCATTTGAAAAGCTATTTTAACATAGTATTCACGGTATATATTAGGTTGTCACAAAAACAATGGCTGCTCGAAGTGTTGCATTTTGGAAAAGCCATTTTAATATAGTATTTACGAAATATATTAGTTGTCACAAAAACAATGGCTGCTCGAAGTGTTGCATTTTGAAAAGCCATTTTAACATAGTATTCACGGTATATATTAGGTTGTCACAAAAACAATGGCTGCTCGAAGTGTTGCATTTTTGAAAAGCCATTTTAACATAGTATTCACGGTATATATTAGGTTGTCACAAAAACAATGGCCGCCTGAAGTGTTGCATTTTGAAAAGCCATTTTAACATAGTATTCACGGTATATATTAGGTCGGCGAAAAACAATGGCTGCTCGAAGTGTTGCATTTTGAAAAGCCATTTTAACATAGTATTCACGGTATAGCATAGGTTGTCACAAAAACAATGGCCGCTCTGGAAGTGTTGCATTTTGAAAAGCCATTTTACATAGTATTCACGGTATATAATAGGTTGTCACAAAACAATGGCCGCTCAGGGGTTGTTGCATTTTGAAAAGCCATTTTAACATAGTATTTACGGAATATATTAGGTTGTCACAAAACAATGGTCACTCGAAGTGTTGCATTTTTGAAAAGCCATTTTAACATAGTATTCACGGTATATATTAGGTTGTCGCGAAAACAATGGCCGCCTGAAGTGTTGCATTTTGAAAAGCCATTTTAACATAGTATCTACGTATATATTAGTTGTCACAAAAACAATGGCTGCTCGAAGTGTTGCATTTGAAAAAGCCATTTTAACATAGTATTCACGGTATATATTAGGTTGTCATGTGCACGGCTGCCTGAAGTATTGCATTTTGAAAAGCCATTTTAACATAGTATTTACGGAATATATTAGTTGTCACAAAACAATGGCCGCTCGAAGTGTTGCATTTTGAAAAGCCATTTTAACATAGTATTTACGGAATATATTAGGTTGTCACAAAAACAATGGCCGCTCGAAGTGTTGCATTTTGAAAAGCCATTTTAAACATAGTATTTACGGAATATATTAGGTTGTTACAAAAATAATGGCCGCTCGAAGTGTTGCATTTTGAAAAGTTTACTTTAACATAGTATTTACGGAATATATTAGGTTGTCACAAAAACAATGGCCGCTCGGGAAGTGTTGCATTTTGAAAAGCCATTTTAACATAGTATTCACGGTATATATTAGTTGTCACAAAACAATGGCCGCTCGAAGTGTTGCATTTTGAAAAGCCATTTTAACATAGTATTTACGGAATATATTAGGTTGTCACAAAAACAATGGCCGCTCGAAGTGTTGCATTTTGAAAAGCCATTTTAACATATATTTCACGGTATATATTAGGCTGTCACAAAAACAATGGCCGCTCGAAGTGTTGCATTTTGAAAAGCCATTTTAACATAGTATTCACGGTATATATTAGGTTGTCACAAAAACAATGGCCGCTCGAAGTGTTGCATTTTGAAAAAGCCATTTTAACATAGTATTCACGGTATATATTAGGTTGTCACAAAAAACAATGGCTGTCATGTTGCATTTTGAAAAGCCATTTTAACATAGTATTCACGGTATATATTAGGTTGTCACAAAAACAATGGCCGCTCGAAGTGTTGCATTTTGAAAAGCCATTTTAACATAGTATTCACGGTATATATTAGGTTGTCACAAAAACAATGGCCGCTCGAAGTGTTGCATTTTGAAAAGCCATTTTAACATAGTATTTACGGAATATATTAGGTTGTCACAAAAAACAATGGCCGCTCGAAGTGTTGCATTTTGGAAAAGCCATTTTAACATAGTATTCACGGTATATATTAGGTTGTCACAAAAACAATGGCTGCTCGAAGTGTTGCATTTTGAAAAGCTATTTTAACATAGTATTCACGGTATATAAGAAGTTGTCATAAAACAATGGCCGCTCGAAGTGTTGCATTTTGAAAAGCCATTTTAACATAGTATTCACGGTATATATTAGGTTGTCACAAAAAACAATGGCCGCTCGAAGTGTTGCATTTTGAAAAGCCATTTTAACATAGTATTTACGGAATATATTAGGTTGTCACAAAAACAATGGCCGCTCGAAGTGTTGCATTTTGAAAAGCCATTTTTAACATAGTATTTACGGAACATATTGTATTGTTTACAAAAACAATGGCCGTCAAAGTGTTGCATTTTGAAAAGCCATTTTAACATAGTATTTACGGAATATATTAGGTTGTTACAAAAATAATGGCCGCTCGAAGTGTTGCATTTTGAAAAGCCATTTTAACATAGTATTTACGGAATATATTAGGTTGTCACAAAAACAATGGCTGCTCGAAGTGTTGCATTTTGAAAAGCCATTTTAACATAGTATTTACGGAATATATTAGGTTGTCAGCAAAAACAATGGCCGCTCGAAGTGTTGTATTTTGAAAGCCATTTTAACATAGTATTTACGGAATATATTAGGTTGTCACAAAACAATGGCCGCTCGAAGTTGGCATTTTGAAAAGCCATTTTAACATAGTATTTACGGAATATATTAGGTTGTCACAAAAACAATGGCCGCTCGAAGTGTTGCATTTTGAAAAGCCATTTTAACATAGTATTTACGGAATATATTAGGTTGTCACAAAAACAATGGCCGCTCGAAGTGTTGCATTTTGAAAAAGCCATTTTAACATAGTATTTACGGAATATATTAGGTTGTTACAAAAATAATGGCCGCTCGAAGTGTTGCATTTTGAAAGCCATTTTAACATAGTATTTACGGAATATATTAGGTTGTCACAAAAACAATGGCTGCTCGAAGTGTTGCATTTTGAAAAGCCATTTTAACATAGTATTTACGGAATATATTAGGTTGTCACAAAAACAATGGCCGTTTCGAAGTGTTGCATTTTAAAGCCATTTTAACATAGTATTTACGGAATATATTAGGTTGTCACAAAAACAATGGCTGCCTGAAGTGTTGCATTTTGAAAAGCCATTTTAACATAGTATTTACGGAATATATTAGGTTGTCACAAAAACAATGGCTGCTCGAAGTGTTGCATTTTGAAAAGCCATTTTAACATAGTATTTACGGAATATATTAGGTTGTTACAAAAACAATGGCCGCTCGAAGTGTTGCATTTTGAAAAGCCATTTTAACATAGTATTTACGGAATATATTAGGTTGTCACAAAAACAATGGCCGCTCGAAGTGTTGCATTTTGAAAAGCCATTTTAACATAGTATTTACGGAATATATTAGGTTGTCACAAAAACAATGGCCGCTCGAAGTGTTGCATTTTGAAAAGCCATTTTAACATAGTATTTACGGAATATATTAGGTTGTCACAAAAATAATGGCTGCTCAGTTGCATTTTGAAAAGCCATTTTAACATAGTATTTACGGAATATATTAGGTTGTCACAAACAATGGCCGCTCGAAGTGTTGCATTTTGAAAGCCATTTTAACATAGTATTTACGGAATATAATAGGTTGTCACAAAAACAATGGCTGCTCGAAGTGTTGCATTTTGAAAAGCCATTTTAACATAGTATTTACGGAATATATATTAGGTTGTCACAAAAACAATGGCTGCTCATGTTGTATTTTGAAAAGCTATTTTAACATAGTATTTACGGAATATATTAGGTTGTCACAAAAACAATGGCTGCTCGAAGTGTTGCATTTTGAAAAGCTATTTTAACATAGTATTTACGGAATATATTAGGGTTGTCACAAAAACAATGGCCGCTCGAAGTGTTGCATTTTGAAAAGCCATTTTAACATAGTATTTACGGAATATATTAGGTTGTTACAAAAACAATGGCTGCTCGAAGTGTTGCATTTGAAAAAGCCATTTTAACATAGTATTTACGGAATATATTAGGTTGTCACAAAAACAATGGCCGCTCGAAGTTTTGCATTTTGAAAAGCCATTTTAACATAGTATTTACGGAATATATTAGGTTACTACAAAAACAATGGCTGCTCGAAGTGTTGCATTTTGAAAAGCCATTTTAACATAGTATTTACGGAATATATTAGGTTGTCACAAAACAATGGCTGCTCGAAGTGTTGCATTTTGAAAAGCCATTTTTAACATAGTATTTACGGAATATATTAGGTTGTCACAAAAACAATGGCTGCTCGAAGCGTTGCATTTTGAAAAGCCATTTTAATATAGTATTTACGGAATATATTAGGTTGTCACAAAAACAATGGCCGCTCGAAGTGTTGCATTTTGAAAAGCCATTTTAACATAGTATTTACGGAATATATTAGTTGTCAAGCTAAAACAATGGCTGCTCGAAGTGTTGCATTTGGAAAAGCCATTTTAACATAGTATTTACGGAATATATTAGGTTGTCACAAAAACAATGGCCGCTCGAAGTGTTGCATTTTGAAAAGCCATTTTAACATAGTATTTACGGAATATATTAGGTTGTTACAAAAACAATGGCCGCTCGAAGTGGCGGGGTTGCATTTTGAAAAGCCATTTTAACATAGTATTTACGGAATATATTAGGTTGTCACAAAAACAATGGCTGCTCAGCGGTTACCTGAAAAGCCATTTTAACATAGTATTTACGAATATATTAGGTTGTCACAAAAACAATGGCCGCTCGAAGTGTTGCATTTTGAAAAGCCATTTTAACATAGTATTTACGGAATATATTAGGTTGTCACAAAAACAATGGCCGCTCGAAGTGTTGCATTTTGAAAAGCCATTTTAACATAGTATTTACGAATATATTAGGTTGTTACAAAAACAATGGCTGCTCGAAGTGTTGCATTTTGAAAAGCCATTTTAACATAGTATTTACGGAATATATTAGGTTGTCACAAAACAATGGCCGCTCGAAGTGTTTGCATTTTGAAAAGCCATTTTAACATAGTATTTACGGAATATATTAGGTTGTCACAAAACAATGGCCGCTCGAAGTGTTGCATTTTGAAAAGCCATTTTAACATAGTATTCACGGTATATATTAGGTTGTCATGGAAACACGTGGCTGCTCGAAGTGTTGTATTTGAAAAGCCATTTTAACATAGTATTTACGGAATATATTAGGTTGTTACAAAAACAATGGCTGCTCGAAGTGTTGTATTTTGAAAAGCCATTTTGAATAGTATTTACGGAATATATTAGGTTGTCACAAAAACAATGGCTGCTCGAAGTGTTGCATTTTGTCATTTTAACATAGTATTTACGGAATATATTAGGTTGTCAAAAACAATGGCTGCTCGAAGTGTTGCATTTGGAAAAGCTATTTAACATAGTATTTACGGAATATATTAGGTTGTCACAAAAACAATGGCTGCTCATAAGCGCATTTGAAAAGCCATTTTAACATAGTATTTACGGAATATATTAGGTTGTCACAAAAACAATGGCTGCCTGGAAGTGTTGCATTTTGAAAGCCATTTTAACATAGTATTTACGGAATATATTAGGTTGTTACAAAAACAATGGCCGCTCGAAGTGTTGCATTTTGAAAAGCTATTTTAACATAATACGGAATATATTAGGTTATTACAAAATAATGGCTGCTCGAAGTGTTGTGTATTTTGAAAAGCCATTTTAACATAGTATTTACGGAATATATTAGGTTGTCATTACAAAAACAATGGCTGCTCGAAGTGTTGCATTTTGAAAAGCCATTTAACATAGTATTTACGGAATATATTAGGTTGTTGGGCAAAAACAATGGCCGCTCGAAGTGTTGCATTTTTGGAAAAGCCATTTTAACATAGTATTTACGGAATATACAGGGTTGTCACAAAAACAATGGTCGCTCGAAGTGTTGCATTTTGAAAAGCCATTTTAACATAGTATTTACGGAATATATTAGGTTGTCACAAAAACAATGGCTGCTCGAAGTGTTGCATTTTGAAAAGCCATTTTAACATAGTATTTACGGAATATATTAGGTTGTCACAAAAACAATGGCTGCTCGAAGTGTTGTATTTTGAAAAGCCATTTTAACATAGTATTTACGGAATATATTAGGTTGTCACAAAAACAATGGCCGCTCGAAGTGTTGCATTTTGAAAAGCCATTTTAACATAGTATTTACGGAATATATTAGGTTGTTAAGTAAAAACAATGGCTGCTCGAAGTGTTGCATTTTGAAAAGCCATTTTAACATAGTATTTACGGAATATATTAGTTGTCACAAAAACAATGGCTGCTCGAAGTGTTGCATTTTGAAAAGCTATTTTAACATAGTATTTATGGAATATATTAGGTTGTCACAAAAACAATGGCCGCTCGAAGTGTTGCATTTTGAAAAGCCATTTTAACATAGTATTTACGGAATATATTAGGTTGTCACAAAACAATGGCTGCTCGAAGTGTTGCATTTTGAAAGCCATTTTAACATAGTATTTACGTGAATATATTAGGTTGTTACAAAACAATGGCCGCTCGAAGTGTTGCATTTTGAAAAGCCATTTTAACATAGTATTTACGGAATATATTAGGTTGTCACAAAAACAATGGCTGCTCGAAGTGTTGTACTTTGAAAAGCCATTTTAACATAGTATTTACGGAATATATTAGGTTGTCACAAAAACAATGGCCGCTCGAAGTGTTGCATTTTGAAAAGCCATTTTAACATAGTATTTACGGAATATATTAGGTTGTTACAAAAACAATGGCTGCTCGAAGTGTTGGGATTTTTGAAAAGCCATTTTAACATAGTATTTACGGAATATATTAGGCTGTCGCTAAAACAATGGCCGCTCGAAGTGTTGCATTTTGAAAAGCCATTTTAACATAGTATTTACGGAATATATTAGGTTGTCACAAAAACAATGGCCGCTCGAAGTGTTGCATTTTGAAAAGCCATTTTAACATAGTATTTACGGAATATAATAGGTTGTCACAAAAACAATGGCCGCTCGAAGTGTTGTATTTTGAAAAAGCCATTTTAACATAGTATTTACGGAATATATTAGGTTGTCACAAAAAAAACAATGGCCGCTCGAAGTGTTGCATTTTGAAAAGCCATTTTAACATAGTATTTACGGAATATATTAGGTTGTCACAAAAACAATGGCTGCTCGAAGTGTTGCATTTTGAAAAGCCATTTTAACATAGTATTTACGGAATATATTAGTTGTCACAAAAACAATGGCCGCTCGAAGTGTTGCATTTTGAAAAGCCATTTTAACATAGTATTCACGGTATATATTAGGTTGTCACAAAAACAATGGCTGCTCGAAGTGTTGCATTTTGAAAAGCCATTTTAACATAGTATTTACGGAATATATTAGGTTGTCACAAAAACAATGGCCGCTCGAAGTGTTGCATTTGAAAAAGTCATTTTAACATAGTATTTACGGAATATATTAGTTGTCACAAACAATGGCCGCTCGAAGTGTTGCATTTTGAAAAGCCATTTTAACATAGTATTCACGGTATATATTAGGTTGTCACAAAAACAATGGCTGCTCGAAGTGCTGTATTTTGAAAAAGCCATTTTAACATAGTATTTACGGAATATATTAGGTTGTCACAAAAACAATGGCCGTGCTCGAAGTGTTGCATTTTTTGAAAAGCCATTTTAACATAGTATTTACGGAATATATTAGAAGTTGTCACAAAAACAATGGCTGCTCGAAGTGTTGCATTTTGAAAAGCCATTTTAACATAGTATTTACGGAATATATTAGTTGTCACAAAAACAATGGCC
>JBBBDQ010001552.1:62500-197500 GCA_037127315.1 Ascarosepion bandense | reverse complement strand
CTAATCTCAGGCTGTTCTGTGCTTGCCCCAAACGAATATAAAAATCGCCACGATAGAGTTGGGCAATATTTACATTGGGCAATGTGCAAACATTATGGAAAAGCTGTAAACAAACACTGGTATGAACATCATCCAGCACCGGTTACAGAAATAGAAGATATCACCATTCTATGGGATTACACCATCTACACAGACAGAAAAATTGAAGCAAACAGGCCAGACATTATTGTTAAAAACCAGAAGGAGAAAACTTGTCTATTAATTGATATGGCTTGTCCAGCGGATTGTAACATAGCAATCAAGGAATTTGAAAAACTGTCAAAATATAAAGACCTGGAAATTGAAATAGAAAAAATGTGGAAATTGAAAACAAGAGTTGTGCCAGTGATAGTAGGTGCACTTGGAATGATAAAAAATGGAACAAAACAACACATTGAAAGAATCCCTGGAAACCCCAGCTTAAGAGATATACAAAAAATTGTCTTATTAAGTACAGCCCACACACTAAGGAAAACGTTATCTATGTAATGCTGGGGATGATAGGGAAGATAGAAAAACATGAAATGGAGTCATAACAACACACCACTACCTGCCTGAGGTCTCCCCGCAGACTTGGTTGGTAGTGAGACCAATGCAGAAATCGAAATATAATGAAAAATGACATAATAATAATAATAATAACAGAAATAAATAAATACTGTCAAAAAAACATTTTTAAACTTACAACTTTTTAGTAGTTTTTCCTATGCATATTAAGACAGTATACGTGGATCATCATTATGCTATATATATATATATATATATATATATATATATATATATATATATATATTGATTGTTTAATTACTTAGTTTTTGAGCATAAATAAAATTAGACCAGTGCACATTTGTATTAAAAAGTGTTTAATACAATTATATTGTAAAACGTTTGAATATTTTCTATTTGTAAAAGAGTTATTACGCGACCTAGGTTTCTACCATGAGTGGTGTCTTCAGGCGATTTTTAATAACTGATTTTGCCGTTTACCGTTTTTTTTTAAACAGTAAGATCAGTTATTGAAAATCGTCTGAAGACACCACTCATGGTAGAAACCTAGGTCACGTAATACCTCTTTTACAAATGGAATACACACACACGCGCGCGCACAAACACACACACACACACACACACACACACACACACACACACACATATATATATATATATATATATATATTGTTTTTGTATGTGCAATGTGGTAAGAACAGAATGTCTGTTAAGTGGATCATATTGTTTTAGAAAAAATGAGTTAAAGAATTTACCCGACTTTCAAACAATATGCTTTTTTCCAGATATGTAAGCCTCGGTTCATTCTATTGATGAAATATTCTTTCAAAATTGTGTCATTTCCGTTTCTTTGTTTTGTGTTTTATTTCCGGTTTTTATTGTATGGATCAAAGATGGCAGTTGTTTGTCTTTCATTCTTATATTTATGTGTTTTTTTCGTTTGCATCTTTTCTATGGTAGCACTTATTTGTTTCATCCTTTCTTTCTTTTTAAAACGATGTTTTTCAATTTCCTTCTTTATAGAAATCTTTCGGTGTTTTTCTTTTCCTTTGTTGAGAAACCATTCAGTTTTCTTTCTCTCTTTTTTGTTTTAGAAATCATTCAGTATTTTTTTCTTTCTAGAAAAAAAAAATCTTGTCTTCCTCTCTAGAAATCATCCGATTCATCTTTCGATTTAGAAATCATTCGATTCTTTTTTTCTAGAAGTCCCCTGGTTCTTTTTTCTTTCTTTCTAGAAATCCCCCAATACTTCTATCTTTCTTCTTTTTTTTATAAATAATCTGATTTTTCTTTCTTTTTAGAAATCAATCGATTTTTCTTTCTTCTTTTCTAGAATTAATCCGATTTATCTTTCTTTCTTTCTTTCTTTCTTTCTTTCTTTCTTTCTTTCTTTCTTTCTTTCTAGATACCATCCGATTCGTCTTTCTAGAAATCATCCGGTTTCTCTTCCTTTTTTTTCTAGAAATCACTTAGTTTTTATTTCAGAAATTACCCGGTTCTTCTTTCTTTCTAGAAATCACCCAATTTTTTCGTAATTTCTAAAAATCACCTGTTTTTTATTTTCTTCTAGAAATCATCCGGTTTTTCTTTCTTTCCTTCTAGAAATAACCCAGTTCTTCTTTCTTTTTAGAAATCACTCGATTCTTTTTTCTTTCTGGAAATCATCCAATGCTTCTTTCTTTCTAGAAATAATCTGTTTTTCCTTTATTTCTAGAACAATCTGGTTCTTTTCTAGAAATCATTTACTCTTTATTTCTTTTTGTATCTTTAGAAATTCTTCAGTTTTTCTTTCTCTCTTTGTTTGTTTCTTTCTAAAAATCATTCAATTTTACTTTCAATTCTTTATTTTTAGAATTTTTAAAAATTTTTATTCGTTTCATTTTAAATTCCGTCAGTATTTCTTTCTTCTATAATCGTTCGGTTGGTTTTTCATTACGTCTTTATATTTAGAAATCTTTCACTCTTTCTTTAATCTTGATTATTTTAAAACTCTTTCAGGCTTTTTACATTGTTTCTTTCATTTTTTCTTTCTAGAAATCATTGTTCTTCTTTATAAATTCTTCGTCATTTTTCCTTCTTTTTAGAAAACCTTCTGTCTTTCTTTCCAGTTTTATATTTGAAAAAGAAATGCTGTCTTTCTTTCCTTCTTTCAATATTTTAAATGCCCACTTCCTATTTTCTTTCTAAACTCCTTCCGATTTCGCATTTTATTTCCAAAAGTCCTTCAATTTTTTTCTTTCTTTCCTGAAATATCGTGTCTTTTTTTTTATTTCGTTGCTTTCACAATACCAGGTGAGTTTAGCTCATTGTGAAATCTTAATCGTTTGTGCCTTGAAATAAATTAAAGAATGTCACCCTGTAGAAGAATTAACATCATTAGGCGTTACATACGAGACATGATGTCGCAACCACTCGTTTTATCAAAACACACCGTAAATACTTCTGAACTTTCGTAACAAACATACTTTTATTCAACACATCAATGGCAAGTGGTGACAAAAGAACGGTTTTGACACACTTAGGTATTTTCTCAAATATATCTTCTACAGAAAATAGGTTGTTGAAAATATTACAAAAAGATCCAAGGCCACAACGGTCTGTGATTGACCGGATTGTGGGCGGGTCATACTGACAGTGAGGGAATACCTTTGTCTGGGTTTTGAATATACGCCCAAAACTGCGTGAATTCACCAAAGCGTTTCCAGAATTCTGAAGCGTCAACGCGACTCCAACACCCAGGTTTGCGACTGGTTAAGACATCCGCGGAGGGACGCTGAGCCAAAGCTCGACATGCGTTTCTATGAAGTCATTCGTCCTACTGCCTCTTAGAAACCAAGCCGTCACTCGAATACAAAAAAGAAATGACCCATTACACTGATACCGCTTTATGTAGTAATGTGGGGATATAGAGACAAAACAGAACGTAACAAGTTCTTTATGGTACCGTGACGTGCGTATTTTCGCATAAATGCTTTTTACGAACCTGGAATCACTCCAACAGTCGACTGCTAATGTAAGTGACCATTATTTTTTTGTCTCGCTCTGTTCCTTTTGCCAACACTTAGAATGGAGCGTTTTGCCGAGGTTATTCAGAGGTTAAAAATATTAGCGACTTATTGAGGACGCACAAATTCCTCAGTGAGATATAGATTTTAGATAGAAGAAATAGGGGGTTTAGGAAATAGATGTAGCGTTTTTTTATGCTCGTCGATTCCTCAGAGAACTGAAGGTTGAGGACGGCTCTGCGAAAAGCAGGAGTGCTATAGGAAGACACACCCAAAGGCTGATAGATGACTTGGCAGACACTCAAGTTGGGGTTTGCAGAATACGCTGAAGTAACAGTAGACCTTCATATATGTTTTAGGGAGCTCTCTAATATCTGACTGAGTAAAAATGAGGAAATTCAGTGTTACATGGATCAGTCAGTTCAAGTGACATACGTGATACACGTTTGGGCGGTTATGTATCGAATAAGACATAACTGGCTGGGCAGAAGATTTTCCCGTAGTAGGTTGCCATTACTTTCTGAGGTAAACTGGTTGTCAGCCACGGCTATAGAACACAATCTGCTCTGCTATTTAACTCATAGCGTCAGTGAATGCAACGAATTCAACTGGAATTTTTTTTTTAATCATATCACCCCGAGCAAGGCGGTAACGCCACTGATGTGTAGGGGGTTACATAGGTGTGAAAAGATTGGAAAAGAGAAAACCGGAAACCGCATGCTAAACAGGAAACAAGGGATGAGCCTCTTCACCTGTTCAATAGACGTGGGTGGAAATCGAACTCGGATCTTCGATTTCTCGTTCAGAGTCAATATCCACTGCAGGATAACGCACATCCAGTACCACGACGCACGTCTTTATATGGATAAGATATTAGAATTAGCGGAAAGAGCTTACGTGGGAGCAGACCGTGAAGATCTGGTAGCAGCATCGCAGCATAAGATTTTTTTCGCGGAGGGGTTAGATAATGTAGATGTTAGAATGGTGGTCTTCAGATAACAACCGGAGACACTAGAGACTGCGTAATTAAAAGCAGCAGCGGAGAGTAAGTTAAGATATAGCATTGGATTGGAGTTAGATACGGAGCACGTTTCAATTCTCTATAAAACCTCGTCGTTGATCACATATTCGGTTCATGGTCTCCTTCTGTAGAAGCACATTTCTGATGATTCGAGCCTCTTCTTCATCCTTGAAATGCAAGGTAAATCTTTAAATGCAAGGTCAATTCTCATCTCTTAACTACTGACCCTACTTCTTTCCACACTGTCCTGTAGATCCTTTCCTTTCTCTCCACCTTCCCAACTGTCATCACACCTGTATTCCCATCCTTCTCTTGCTCCTTTCTAACTGGTTCGTCCTTCTCCTCACTCTCCTCTAATCCTTTTACTTGTATGTAGCCCCCTGCACATCAGTGGCGTTCCCGCCTTGCTCGGGGTG
Organism: Ascarosepion bandense; assembly: GCA_037127315.1. NCBI lineage: Eukaryota > Metazoa > Mollusca > Cephalopoda > Sepiida > Sepiidae > Ascarosepion > Ascarosepion bandense. The sequence continues at coordinate 192,512 of JBBBDQ010001552.1, read as the reverse complement.
ATATGATAAAAAAAAATTGTTCAGCATTCATTGCCATACAGGAGAACATATATCGGGTATCAGTTCAGTACCCTTTTCTTTCTTTTTTTCCAACTAAATTTTTCCCATCTCTTAATACTCTGCTCATCTTCTGTAATGCATCTTTGGTCATCCCAATATGTTTTCCGATCTCAGAACGCTTAGCAGGCATTTAAATTCCTGTACCCACTTGATTTTAGTATTCCCGAACTGCAATTGGCATTTTAGTCTCTCTCTCTCTCTCTTTTTTTTTTTTGATGTAGTTTGTGCTTAGTCCTTTCTTCTCGCTTTCCTTCGCTACATTCTGTCAGAGGTTTTCTAGTTCCCCTTTCGTGTCTGCTATTGGTTATGTATCATCTGTATATCTTACATTGTTAAGACTGCAACCGCCAATGTTGAATCTTAGCAGAATTTCTAGTTCTCTGAAAGTTGTCTTGGTGTAACTTATCAAAAATCCGTCACAGATTGTTGAAAGAAAGATTTCCAATACTTTAAACTATTGTTTACATTAAACTGTTTACTTTTGTCTTGAAACTGAACACATTTTCCCGTTAGAACTATCACATTTTCGTCTTTTGCATCTGATTTCCTTTGACGTATTTGTTTTCTTTTAATTTAGCGTTTCATTCAACCGCCGTGTCGATTTGCTAGAATCTAAGTACCAACCAAAGTCCACCCTTTCGTTTCAACATTGATTTTTCTGAAGATAGCATTATTTTTGTATCTCCCTTTTGTCAAATCATTTCGCCTTCAAAATTGCATCTTAGAAAGAAAGAAAGAAAGAAAGAAAGAAAGTGTTACACATTGGTGCAAATTAATTAAAAAAAATGAATAAAACTTCTAATATCTTCCTAGCATCTTTTGATACTATTCCTGATAACTTACACGTCGTCTCTTGGCGTTGTTTGTTTCTCTTCCGACCGCGTTATCCTTTACGTTTTTGACTGATGAATTCAGTTTATTTTTTCGCCTTGATGACACGATTACAGTTAAAAGGCTGACATAAACAATATCCGCGAGCTCTCTGTAAGGCTTGTCAGTGTGTTCGTGCAGCGTTACAATTTCAGTACACTTCCTTGGAGTAATGTCCATCGCAGGCAATGGCCGTAGGACAATTAATCATCAGTCGAGACAATATTGTCTGGGCGTGATAAAAATTTGATGCAATCACGGATCTTGCATTATTTTTCAAGCCCAAACAAATTTTATCTTAAACTCCAAAAATAGATTTGCACACTACTGCAAATGATCTAATCTGAGAAAAAATATAAATCGATTACACCCTGTCACTCTAGCGAGTATGAAACTAACCGTATGGTGAAAAAAAAAAAAAAAAAGACTGAAGCAAGTGGTTAATTTATTTGCACAGGGGTGTATTCAGATTTAAATAACACTAGCTTTGGTCCCAAAGAAAACGATATAAAAGAACGGGAATTTGATATTAATATTAAAAGGACGTGAACTAAATAAATTAAAAGAAAACAAACTTTACTTTAAATAAGTAATCAGTAAGCTGATTTAACAAGGTACATCCACGCATTTGCTGAAAAAAAAAAAAAAAAAAGGCATAGTATGAAGGAAAACGGCCCCAAACTAAATAAAAACAATGTTTTATCAGCAAAATGTTGATGTTATTACTAAGAGGATAGATCAAATATTTTTTTAATTATTTAAATTTTTTTAAAATTCTTTCTAACATGTTCGAAATTTTGGTATAAAATCTCGTTTTTCTTTCGTCTGTGTGTGAAGCAATTTTTACAAAGGTTTATTACGGTAAACGTAATATTACGCAAGTACCTTTTTTACCGGTGAAAAACACATTAATTTGGAAATTCCTGAAAAATCAAATAATGGTCGGAAAAAAACGATATAAATATTTTCCGTGTTTCCTATGTCCTACGTTTAACATTCAACGGGATTTGCAAATCATCCCTTCAAAACTTAAAGCCCGTTTTATATTTTAATTCCTAGATTCCGAATTTTGTTAAAAAAAGTAATTGTAATTAGTAGACGTACCTAAAAAAGAATATAAAAAATAGATATGAAAAAATAAAAATTAATAAATGCCATAACATTTCATAAATTTTTGAGTTACCTCTGTCATGTTATATAATTTCATTAATTATTATTGGATTGTAAAATTATTTTAAACGAAAGTTATAAATTATTTTAATTTTTAAAAAAATTATTTTAATTGTTTTCCATAAAATTTCTTCAAACGTAAGTCAATAAAGCTAAGCTATCTAAAATTCTATAAAATATTAGATAATTGCTGAAAATATTGTGTTAAATATTTAATTTTACTATATAGTTAAAAAGCAAAAAACGAAGCGTACGATTAAGATTATGTCAAATTTGTTTTCCATACTTAGCATTTTTTGACGGTTTCCGTCATCGCCTCTAATAACTCAGTGATACTCCCTGATAACAAGGATACCTTAATTAAGAAATGCTTTTACAGTACATTTCAGGCCGTAAGCAGTAATACTTGTTTCAAATCAGCTTAAGGCAAGTTTAAATTTGCTAAATTGAATAAAATATTGTGTCAGCATGGTATATTTATTTTTTGCAAGATTTTTGAAAACCTAGAATTGATTCCAAAATGTGTCGATCGATGAAAAATTGAATTTTTTTTAAATAAATATTTTTTTCGATAATTTCGGTTTGAAATACACCAAAGTATTTTGCTTTGCTAGAATTAGTAAATTTAAACGTTTGACTTTCAATTAAAGCTAAAATTAAAGCTAAAATTAAAGCTCCAAGAAAACTTTTTGTTTTTATTTTTAAAAATTCAATTTAAATTTAGTTATCGAAACTGAATGGAGGTATCTAGATTTAAACTTTACCTGATCATCACTTAAAGATTTATATATGTACAGGATGGACTCAGACGGGAAAAACTTCCGGGCCCTGAACAGACAACCGACTTTCATAGCAGCGGATTTAGCAATGGATTCGATATAGTCATTCCACTTGAGGTCCGTTGAGAGTGAGAGGCCAAGGAAATTTGCAAAATTTTAAAAGGCAAGGAAGCAAAGATGAACTCGTCCCAATCACCCTAAATTTTCTTCATTGATGAAACTGCAATATAGGTAATTATTAAATATTTATAAAATCATTTAATGCACATGTCATTGTGCAATATTAACAAAAATACATTCTATTTTCATTTACAATTTTTCACTTGGCAATAAATACTAAAAGTTAGTATGAAATACATCATTTTTTAAAACACTAGGGTCGTCTAATAATTATGGCCAGTAGTATATATATATATATATGTGTGTGTGTGTGTGTGAAACAACGACAGTGTTGTGGAGTAGTTTTTGCACTGAAGATTATAATCGTGCTATGTCGGTTTCTGATCGACTTAACGCACCCAATATGTTAGGAACTTGGTAATCTTCCACTGAAAGATGACTCCTTAGTATTTGGTTAACTTCCTTAGTCCAACTATGTCCGAACTGGAACTAACTAATAGTTCTACTGAACTCCAATATAACTCTAAAGAACTCTAGAACTTCTAAGAACTTTTATGAACTTCCCAAGAACTTCTCGAGTTAACTTCCTGTCAACTCTTATTAATATAGGAAGGAGAGTCCATTGTCTGAGGAATAGGTGTGTTTCACCATAACAGAGAGAGAGAGAGAGAGAGAGAGAGAGAGAGAGAGAGAGGGAGAGTGAGAGTGAGAGAGAGAGAGAGAGAGAGAGAGAGAGAGAAATACATTAATAGATTGCAGTTGATACATAGACAGGGGACTAAAAGAGAGAGAGAGAGTGAGAGAGAGAGAATACATGAATAGATTGCAGTTGATACATAGGCAGGGGACTAAGAGAGAGAGAGAGAGAGAGAGAGAGAGAGATTGATTAAATAGACATTTTATCGTATCTGGCAAATGATAACGCTTCATTCCCATACGCAATGATATTTATTTTGGAAAATTTAGTGCAACACAAGATTCTCACGTTTATCGCCATCTGGTCTTGTCCCCGACTAAACTACGCTTAGCAGTTGTTTTCCTTTATAGTCCGTACTAATAGATGATATCTACTAATATATGATACGTGTGTAGGTGATAACCTAGTTTTTGCCAAATGGGTGTATACGCCCGCACCCTCTGTTCTCACTCGAAGGAGAAGAATGTTTCCACGTAAATGTTTCTGCGCGTCTGCTGAGCTCAGGGAAATGAATAAAATCTGCTAAGAAAACGGATTTTAAGAATTGGTCAGTGAAGGAATTATTTGCACAGTGTAAAGAGAATATTTATTGAAGAGAAAGAGAAGACAAATTGGTCAGCAGAGCGGAAATGGAAAGAATTCGCTGTGGGTGGCAGTGGAGGGGTGGCGGAAAAAAAAACGAAACAAAAATTTATCCATTTTTTGTGCCTCAGTCATTTTTCCTTAACAACAGATTTTTAGACAAGTTTGTTTTTTCTTTTCTTATGTAAGCCAGATTTTCCGTGGAATGAAATACGAATCTTTATTAACTCGAATTAGTTCTGTCATTGACATTTCTAAACGCAGCAGGGGTCGACTTATACACGAGTAATTATTTCCTTGTCTAAGGCTGAGAACTGCTGTTGAAATGAAAGTTGAACATAAAAAATACCCTACCCCCTACCCATCTACAATTTTGTAAAGGAAATTGGAAGTGAAAGATGGCCGTTTTGAATTATTAAACGAAATTAAGACGCACTAATCGCATGTACAGACTTCAGGAAGCGGATATCAAGAAAGGATTATCTGAAAGGGGGTACTGGGGGGGCACAAATTCTGATAATATTAGAAATATGTTATTTACTAAACTGAGAAATACTTTTCGTTAGACCTGCTCTGCTAACTCTTCGCATTACACGAATTCACACACAGATACACATACACGCATATCTATCTATCTATCTATCTATCTATCTATATATATATATATATATATATATATATATATATATCGCCCGGTTCACACTCCACCCACGTCTATTGAACAGGTGAAGGCTCATCCCTTGTTCCCTGTTTAGGATGTGGTTTCCGGCTTTCTCTTTTCTAATCTTTTCACTATTACGTAGCCCCCTGCACATCAGTGGCGTTACTGCCTTGCTCGGGGTGATACGATTTATATATATATATATATATATATATATATATCCTCTCTATTATAATAAAGACCGTTTTGTATTTATTTGTGTGTAATTTATTTGTGTATTTATTTGTGTGTTCTCCCTAGTATAATAAAATCTGTTGTGCATTTGCTAGTGTATACATATATATATATATATAGCCTTTGAGATTTTACTCGCCCGATCTACTCAGTCGATTAAAATTTTAACTGGGCGATTAAAGTTTATTGCTTTACTCGCCCGCGGTCGATTAAAAATTTTTCAATGAAACGTGTCCCTTCAAATATAGAAAAAGAAAATCTGATTCCCAAAAGTATGCCACTGAAGATTCACAAGTTACTTAGAATGACCTACAATGACATTATTGAATTCTTTGGTCTTATGCATGGCGCCTGATCTCTCTTTTATCGTCCTGGACAGTGTAAATATTCGTTTAATTAACACTTCCAGAATGGAGCCAAATTGTCTCTGTCTCCCAGATTAAAGATTTTTAAAAACTCATTTGGAAAAATATTATTCTTGATTCAAGATTCGCGCGATGTTTAGATAAGCCGACTATTAAGAAAATGGAGACCGTTGAGTAAAATGATTTGGGGATGAGTAAATTTTCCCTCGCTCTCGACCGCCGGTCGAGTGATTTCTTTTTCAAATCTCAAAGTCTATAAGTTAGTTGTCGAAAATGAATGAAGGTACCTTATATATATATATATATATATATATATATATATATAAGGTACCTTCATTCATTTTCGACAACTAACTTATAAATTGAATTTTTGAAAATAAAAATGCTTTCTTGAAACTTTTATTTTAGTTTTAGTTGAAAGCTAAATGGTTAAAATTACTATTTCTAATGAGCAAAATACTCTGCTCTATTTTAAACATGAATTATATTGATTGGAATAAACAATTTCGAGATTTTGTTTAATGTGTCAATTTTTCGGACATTTTTGAGTAAACAAAAGTTAATTCTCGGTTTTAAAAATCTTACAAAAATAAAATAATACATCTGTGACACATTATTTTTGTAAAATTAGCACATTACATGTTAATTTAATCTCGTTTACGCAATTGCAGAATTGAGCTTTTTGACCTTTTCGCCGAAAATATGTTGACAGCTTACCAGATGAGAGATAAGATAAGTGTATGGCGATCACAAGTGACATAATTGTACAATTTTTGTTCCTTTAAGGGGAAGAAATTCTGAAACATACGGCCTTTTAATCTACACATAGAAATTACCATACAAAAAACAAAAAAACAAAACTTCAAATACACACACAAAAAATTGAAAATTATTTTAAAAATACGATGGCTAGATGATTTGTATTAAACTTTTCAGCTTTCGATTAGTAAACAGAGTATTCACTTTATATTCCACCAGTCTAACGTCTACGAGTATAGGAAATATTTTAAAAATATTTTCGAAAATTTATAAATTCTTTATATTTAAATTTAAAAAAAAAAATTAAAACCATTCTTTTAAAATTTCATTATTATTTGAATTTTTTTCAGACTATAACGTTTGAAATTTACATTATTTATTAAAGCAATTAAAATCTTATCTAATTAAAAAATGTTATAGTTTTATTGCATTTTTATTTTACTATTCGGAACAGATTTTCGGAGCAATTTTAGTGCTGAGCTAAGGATGCTACTAGAAAGGGGGACTTTTGCGTGTTATATACAAAATAAATAAACACACGTCAGTAGCCGAGAGTGGTCTAATTCATTACTGAATGAACGATGTGTAAATGTGTGAGTAGCTACTCTTTTTAAAGTCTACAATTTCTCTATAGTGCTCAATCGGCGGGCGAAAGTGCATATATATATATATATATATATATATATATATATATATATATATATATATACTAGCAGTATAGCCCGCGTTGCTCGGGTGTAATGAAAACTTTTATATATATATATATTATCGATTTTCTGCACTATTGTAACAACTACAACCTTGAAACTTCTGAATATCGTTTCTTATGTTTTTGTCTATGAGTGTATCAAATTTGATTAAAATCGGACCACTCCTTCTATAACCCGATTTTTTCGATTATCGGGGGTACCTCGACACAAAACCTAGCTAAGAACACTCACAGGCGCTTATAGTATAACTGTGTAAATTTTCAAGAAAATCGGTTCAGCAATTTCGGAGTCTATAGGTAACGGACACACACACACACACACACACACACACACACAAACACACACAGAGACAAAGTTCCATTTATAAATAAGTTTATATATATATATATATGTATATATATATATATATATATATATATATATATATATAGCATAAACAAAAGAATATATATATAAGCATAAACAAAAGAATATATATATATATATATATATATATAAGCATAAACAAAAGAATATATATATATATATAAGCATAAAAAAAAGACCAGAGTGATTTTTTGAGTTGCCGTTCCGTTAATCAACATTAGACTCATCCAAATATTTCTGAATCCTCTGCACTGAACCTGAAATGTTCTTAATATCTGGCGTGAAAGTGAATTACGTCGCGGTGCTTTTTTTTTTTCTTTGCTTTTTTTTTTTTCTTTTTCACAGACGGTACCTAACTAATCCTACTGTAATGTGCCGTCGACAAAATCAAAAACAAACAACACGCATCGGTTCTCTGTGCACGGCAAGAAAGTTTTTCTCCGGCTGAAACAATCTTGCACGTATCTACCATCCGCCCGTGCATTGAATACTGCTGCCATATCTGGTCGGGTGACCCTGCTATCCACCTAGGGCTCCTTGACAAAATCCAACGGAGAATCTGCAATGTGATCGATCCCGACTTGGCAGCTCGGGTACAGTCACTTTCTCCCCGGCGCAATGTGTCTCTTCTACAAATACTTTCACGGCTTCTGCTCCGATGAACTTAGCTCACTGGTGTTCTCTATATACGAATTTACTCGAGCCACGTGATTAGCAACTAGATTCTACCCTTTTACTGTGAAACCAATAAGATGTAAAATCAAATTCTACTCCAGAAGCTTCTTGTTTCGCACTTAACGCCTGTGGAATTCCCTTCCGTTTACTTGCTTCCCCGACAGCTACAATCTCCAAGAATTTAAATGTAAAGTCAATAGTCATCTTCTATCTCACTAACTTGCATCCTTTCTTTCATGCTCTCATCTTATTTCTGCAGTATTCTCATCCCTCCCCTACTCGCTTCCTGACACCCCCTTTATTCTACCATTCCTTCTCATAACTTTCCTCCTATGTAACCCCCTGCACAACAGTGGCGGTATAAAACCTTGCGTGGGCGATACGATTATAAAAAATAAAAAAAAATAAATAAAATATAAAATGGTAGCAATTTACTTTTTACACCCTATATATTGGGCCTGACCCGATCATGTGAATTCTTCGCAAAACCACACCTGGGTCATTATGCTTGAGTTAGGAGTGTCCCGCGTAGCACGCATAGTCACCTCTGCGATCCACGGCTTGACCATCTTGTCCCGCACCTAGATGTCAGCGGTCAAATAGACGATGAGTTTAAGCCTCGCGGGAACAGGTGTAGGTGACATTATATTCTCTTCATTATTGACGACTCCAAAAGGCCGTCACAGGCGACATCAGAACCATGTAAAGTCGAAGGCTAGCATCACGAGTACGTCGTGTCATTTCATTTCCTGTATCAAATAGAAAGTCTCGATCGTGGTAATGGGTCTCCATACGCCTAAATAAAGAAAATGAGAAGGCTAAAATTTGGCGCATGCCGCATAACATTGCGTTTGGTGGCTCCTATTTATGGCGAATGTGTTCTCTAATACCTGGCGCACACTATGTGTTTATGTTTGTGTGTGTGTGAGTGTGTGTGTGTGTGTGTGTGTGTGTGTAAAAGAGAGAGAAAAAGAGTAGGAGGGAAAGAGAAAGAGAGAGAAAGAGAGAGAGTAGGAGGGAAAGAGAGAGTGAAGGGATCTGCGCGCGTCTGTGTGGGCCAACCAATCTCACTAGCAAATCTTGTTCCTAACAATGCTTCGCTGATCTCATCTTGTGACTCCCATCAAATCCCCGCCTCTTCTCACATTCTAACCTAAATTATAAAAATAATATATACAGAAAGGCTACCATTGAAGGTAGCCTTTCTATTGAAGGAGGATGTGCGTTGTGGTACAGTGGATATCGGCTCGGAACAAGAAACCGGGGAGCCGAGTTCGAATTCCAGTTGAATCCATTGCATTCACTTACGCGCAAATACCCTGGGAAAGGTATTAATCTGTCTCTTCCTTCGAGTTATGCGTTAAATAACAGGACAGATTGGGTTCTATAGCCTTGGTCGGCAACCAGTCTACCCCAGAAAGCAATGGCAACCTACTGCGGGATAATCTTCTGCCCAGTCAGTCATGTCTCTTTCGAGACATGATCGCCCAAGCGTGTATCAAGTATGGCACTTAACTGACTGACTGACTGACCATTGAAGGTCAATTTTGTGGTTTCCGTGTGTATATATATATATATTTTCCACATTTTTTATTATTTGAGAGAGTGAGAAAGAGAGAGAGAGAGAGAGAGAGAGATGGGGGAGAGGGAGAATGAAAGCGAAGTTGTGAAAGAGTGTAACAGTGAAGGGAAGGAAAAAAAGGCCAGGAAAGAGGGGAGTCTATTGACCTTACATTTAAACTCCTGGAGATTGTAGCCGTCCGGGAAGCAGTCATGTGGAAGAGAATTCCACAGTCGGGAAGTGCGAGAAAAGGAACTGTTGGAGTAGAAGTTGCGGTTGCATTTTATCGGTTTCACTGTAAAAGCGTGGGATCTAGTTACTAATCTAATATCTCGTTCAAAATCGAACCTAATATTATTGTTAGTATTTATTAGTTTTCACTAAATGAATGTTGAGAAGGCCAAGTGAATAAAGCCAATGTAAGCGTTCGAAAATTGTCTATGCAACATAATTTGAAAGTGTACACAGGCACACACAGACACACGAAAAAAAAAAAGTAAAAACGTATTTTAAATAATTTAAACACCTTCTTTGAATTTAGATGTCGGTTCTATTAGAAAGATAATGAACCAAAACTAATCCGAATAAAAAAAAAAAGTAATTTCCTTGTCTAAGCTTTTTTTAAAAAATTGTTACGTTTTTTTCGGTACTCATCGACTGAACGAACCGCCATTGCATACGAAAAATATGAACAACAAACTTAAAAATCTCTTAAAAATCTAATTTTTCACTTCAGTGTGTTTCGAAGTCTTTTAGTAAATTTAAGGATTAATGAATTAGATTTTTTTTAATAATCATATTGCCCCAAGCAAGGCATTATACTGCCACTTTTGTGCAGGGGGTTACATAGGAGAAAAGTTACGAGAAAGAGTGACAGATTACAGGGGGTGTCAACAAAAAATACCCTAAAAAACGAACTATTTGGCATTAAATAATCCACAAAGGTTGATATGCCGTTAAACAAAACTCAAACGTGAACTTATTGCTTTGAATGTCTTTTTTGGTTTATAATCATATCACTCCAAGCAAGACTTTTTACTAGCACTGTTTTGCAGGGGGTTGCATAGGAGGAAAGTTATGAGAAAGAGTGAAAGTTTATAGGGAGTGTCAGGAAGTGGGTAAGAGAAGGATGTGTATACTGATGAGAGTGGAGTGGACGGAGAAAGGAGCATGAGAGAGAGGATGCAAGTTAATGAGATAGGAGATGACTATTGACTTTACATTTAAATTCTTGGAGATTGTCGCTGTCGGGGAAGCAAGTAAATGGAAGGGAATTCCACAGGCGGGAAGTGCAAGAAAAGAAGCTGTTGGAGTAGAATTTGCGTTTACAATCTATTGGCTTCACAGTAAAAGGGTAGGACCTAGTTGCTAATCTTGTGGCTCGAGTAAATTTATATATAGAAGGCACCAGTGAGATTATTTAGGAGTAATGCTTACCTTTTACTTATAACAGAATCAAATTAATAATTTATCTACCAGCATTAGCCTATCAAAGGACAAGATAAAAACACTGGAGTTCAAAAAAAAAAAAAAAAAAAAAAAAAAAAAAGAGCATGAAAAAGTTAAAATAAAACCAAAAGAACTCCGGAAGACCAGCTGTGAAATAATGAAGAATCTTTCATTTATATGTATATAAAAAAAAAAAAATGTTTCACCTTTTATAGCCATATGTTTTGATATCAGAATACTCTACCTGAATAATGGCCAAACAAAGCGAGATATAAGAATTATTTCTTTTTTGTACTTCTTCTTCTATGTGCCCTGTCCCTTCAGGACGTAGGCGATCATGGATCTCCACGTCTCCCTATCCCTTGTGGCTCTTAGTATGTTTGCTCCTGTTGCTCCTGGCACCCCCCGTTCCGTCATCCACCTGATCAGACTCTGCAGATATGTTATCCGCTGCCTTACTCTGTCTCTCCTTCCTTCTATCTGTCCAGTCAGTATCAGGTTCTCCAGGCTCTCCTTCCTCATTGCATGTCCCAGGAACTTCAGTTGTCTCTTCCTGATGCTCAGCATCAATTTCCTTTTTGTTGCCATTCTTTCTAACACTTCGTCGTTGCTTGTATGCTCAGTCCACGATATCCGTAGCATCCTTCTGTAGAACCACATTTCGGCCGCTTCCAGTTTTGTCCTCATTTTCGATGATATTGTCCAGCATTCACAGCCGTACTGAAGAACTGACATCACGTAGCAGTCTAGCACTCTTTTCTTCGTTTCTATTGAGATCTTCCTGTGTGTTAGTATTTTGCTCATCTTCTGGAACGCGTCCTTTGCCATGCCAATTCGCCTTCGGATCTCCGTGTCGCACTTTTCATCTCCTGTTAGAACACTTCCTAGGTACTTAAATTCTTGGACTTGTTTGATTCTGTTATCCCCCACCTGTATTTGGCATTTTGGGTTGTATCTTTTGCTGATGCCCATGCACTCAGTTTTCTTAAAGTTTATTTGTAGTCACTTCTTGTCACTCTCCACTGCTACTTTCTGTATGAGATCTTGCAGTTTCCTTTCCGTGTCCGCAATCAGTACTGTATCGTCCGCGTATCTTATGTTGTTCAGGTTGTGGCCTCCAATAATAAATCCTGGTGTGTCATCTAGGGTCCTCAAAATATTCTCGCTGTATAGGTTGAACAAATCCGGTGAAAAGACAGATCCTTGTCTTACGCCTTTTTCTATCTTTGTATATCTACTGAGGTCGTTACCTGTCCGTATGCAGGCCGTTTGCTGCCAGTAGAGATTCTTGATTATTCTTATATCTTTGCCGAAAATGTCGAGGTTGCCTATCATTTCCATCAATTCTTTGTGTCGTATTTTGTCGAATGCTTTCGCCGAATCAATACCAAAAATAATCTAACAGTTACTAAAATGAAAAAATAAAACAAAACTTTAAAAAAAATGTTCAAACTCAAAATGGTATTACAATTTAAAACTACATTTTTGATTTTTCAAACATCTCGTTATTTAATTGAGACACCTCCACTTATTAGCGGAAATAAACTGCGTACGATAAACAAAAAAAGAACTCAAACTTAATAAAAACGATCAAAATTTTTATGTTATTATTAAGAAGGTTTTCAATGACTATGGTAAAACTGAAGAATGTTTTACTGCACTAACCGAGTGTTATGTATGCACTAATCTAATTTGGGTATAAAAAAGATTCAGCACACTAGTCAAATGTACATTAATCGAGGGATTCCTGTATGTATGCCGAGTGCGATGGATAAGTTGTTTAAATTATGCAAAAATGAAAATAAAATATATTATTAATAGACATATTTACCAACATTACACAAAAATAACTTGAAATACTAAGGAGTACATTTATTTAACAAAATCGCCATTGGATTAAACTACATCCTCCAGATGCCTTCGGAATCTCCTGCAACTCTTTCAATCCTTCTGAGGGATTGTATGAGTTTTTGCCTTGGAGACATTTCAGAAAAGGCAAAATGAATTTCTTTCTTTCGAACAATTTTGATAATGAGAAGAGGATTTGCATAATAATTTAGATAATAATTTGCCTTATTTAAAAAAAATTAGATAATAATTTGCCTTATTTAAATAATTAAATAATAATTTGCCTTATTTGAATAATTCGCTAATAATTTGCCTTATTTGAATAATTTAGATAATAATTTGCCTTATTTAAATAATTTGATAATCATTTGTCTTATTTGAATAATTCGATAATAATTTGCCTTATTTGAATAATTTATATAATAATTTGCCTTATTTAAATAATTTGATAATCATTTGCCTTATTTGAATAATTTGATAATAATTTGACTTATATGAATAATTCGATAATAAATTGCATTATTTGAATAATTTAGATAATAATTTACCTTATTTAAAGAATTCGATAATAATTTGCCTTATTTGAATAATTTAGATAATAATTTGCCTTATTTAAATAATTCGATAATAATTTGCCTTATTTAAATAATTCGATAATAATTTGCCTTATTTGAATTATTCGATAATAATTTGCCTTATTTGAATAATTTAGATAATAATTTACCTTATTTAAAGAATTCGATAATAATTTGCCTTATTTGAATAATTTAGATAATAATTTGCCTTATTTAAATAATTCGATAATAATTTGCCTTATTTAAATAATTCGATAATAATTTGCCTTATTTGAATTATTCGATAATAATTTGCCTTATTTGAATAATTTATATGATAATTTGCCTTTATTTAAATAATTTGATAATAATTTGCCTTATTTGAATAATTTGAAAATAATTTGCCGTATTTGAATAAGTCGATAATAATTTGCCTTATTTGAATAATTCTATACAAAAGGTGGGAAAATGCATGAAAACACACAGACACACCCGCATATATTGAGGGCTGTGTTGTTGGGTAAATGAGTAGCATAAAAGAAAACCTTAGCAATACGTTTGGTCCGCGACGGAAGTGTTTCAGACAAATGACAGTTTCATGAATGAGAGTCAGTCGTATGTATAAAAAGAGAAATAAAAACGTTTTGGTGGAGAAACGCAGGGTTGGATTTTTTGCATCATTAAGACGGCGAGGATCAAGGACGGGAACGCTGAGGCATTTTTGAAATTGTTCATAAGAGATGCAAAACACACACACACACACACACACACACACACACACACACACACACACTTTCTCTCTCTCTCTCTCCCTCTCTCTCTCTCTCTCTCTCTCTCTTCTCAATCACACACATTATCTCTCTTTGTTTCACGCACACATTCTCAGTCTCACACACACAGTATCTTTATTTCTCACTCACACACACTCACTCTCTCTCACTTTCTTGCACACTATTTCTATCTCTCTCTTACATACATACTCTCACTCTCTCGTTCACACACCCACTCTCTCCCATAAAAAGACACACTCTAATTTTTTTCTCTTTCCCATATACACATACTCTCTTTCTCACACATTCTCTATCTATCCATCTCTTTCACACACGCACTCATTCTTACTCTCTAACACACGTACATACACACACATTCACTCTCTTCCACACAGACACACACTCACTCTCTCACTACCACTATCTCTCTCACACACACATTTTCTATGTATGTCTTTTACACATACACACACACACTTAGACACACTCACTCTTACTCTCTCATACAGCACCTTCATTTCTTACATGCACACACTCTCGCTCATACAGACACACGTACATACACACTCTCACGTTTACACACACACTCTCTAACAGACACTCTCATATTTTCTCTCTCTTTTCTCTCTGTCTCCTTCACACACACACACACACACACACACATACACACATAAATAACAAAATCTGAAACAGGAATTTAAATAATATGAGGCAAGACAAAATTTAACCAAAATATTATTTTTGTATAAAAGAAATGTTTTATAAAACTATGCGCTCAACGCATTTATGTTCACCCAATAGAAGGCTCAAGAGACACTCATAGTAGATGTTACTGTGTGGTATTGTATTAGCGTAAGAAAGAGCAGAAAGGGAAGTTCTTGGGGTTATACTGTAAACATAACGACTTGAAGAGGTTAAGATTTAATTGGTGAATAACATTTCAGAGGTCAATTGGAGATGTTAGAAGTATAGAGTTGAAGTAGACTTTACAAGGAACCGGTAACCCTGTCAATGGTGGGACGTAAATTAAACACATGCAAAAATTCAACTATCTCCGTAGTGCCATCTCCGAGGAGGGAAAATCTGGCATAACCGTTCAAAGACAGCTGATTTTTTATGCACCGCTTAGATGTGCGACAAGACCGAAAGTATGGGTCCCAAGTGAGGATTGAACTCACCGCTCAAATGTATTTTTTATTTAATCGTTTCACCCCTAGCAAGGCGGCAACGCCACTGATGTACAGGGGGCTACATAAGAGAATAAGATTAGATAGAAGGAGAGTAAAGAGAAAGACGAACCAATTACAGTGGGTGTCAGAGAAAGGAGCAAGAGAAGGATGAGAATACAGGTGTGATGACCGTTGCAAAGGTAGAGAGAAAGGAAATATATACAGGGTGATGTAGAAAGAACTGGAATCAAGTGGTTAAGAGATGAGTATTGACGTTGCATTTAAATTCATGGAGATTGCAGCCGCCAGGAAAGCAAGAATATGGAAGCGAGTTCCACAGGCGGGAAGTGCGAGCAAAGAATCTTCTGAAGTAGAATTGTCGGCTGCATTTGGTTGATCTAAATGTAAATGGGTGGGACCCAGTTGCCAGTCTGGTTGCACGAGTAAATTGTTGTGGCAGGGGCACCAGTGACTTAAGTTCGCCGGGGCAGAAGCCATGAAAATATTTATAGAAGAGACAGAGTGAAGTTACATCCCGTTGGTGGCTGGAGTCGAGTCGCCAAGTCGGTACCTATCACATTACTGATTCTCCTCTGGAGCCTGTCGAGAACACTGAGATGAACAACGGGGACACCTGACCATATATGACAGCAGCACTCCATGCACAGTTGATAAGTATATCAAAATTGATTCAGGCGGAAAAAAAACATCTTGGCACGACACAGTGATCCCAGCAGTGGATTTAGCTATTGACCCAATGTAATGGTCCCACTTGAGATCGGAAGGGAGGGTAAGGCCGAGGAGGCGCAGTATATTGCTCTCAGGGAGACTCGCTTGGTCCATGCTTATGGGAGGCAGGTGGGGTTGACTGTGATGATTGACAGACAGCAGCTTAGTCTTAAACGCATTGAAATTTACGAGCCACTTCTTTACCAATTCACCACTGAGTGTAGATCCTTTCAAGATTTGCAACGAGGTTATATTTTTCCGCCTCGCCGGATTTCTCACCGATGCAGGAGTAAATTGTGGTTTCATCTGCGTAGCTAGACATGGGACCGAAAAATCGAACTCACTGCTCAGTTGTAATGGATTCTAGAGAGACGAGTTTGCTAACCATTGCGTTAGACGGGTAGGAATAGCGAAAGAGACTTTTTTCAGTAGCTAAACATGGGACCGAAAAATCATACACACCGTTCAGTTGTAATGGGTTCTAGAGAGACGAGTTTGCTAACCATTGCGTTAGACGGGTAGGAATAGCGAAAGAGACTTTTTTCAGTAGCTAGACATGGGACCGAAAAATCATACACACCGTTCAGTTGTAATGGGTTCTAGAGAGACGAGTTTGCTAACCATTGCGTTAGACGGGTAGGAATAGCGAAAGAGACTTTTTTCAGTAGCTAGACATGGGACCGAAAAATCATACACACCGTTCAGTTGTAATGGGTTCTAGAGAGACGAGTTTGCTAACCATTGCGTTAGACGGGTAGGAATAGCGAAAGAGACTTTTTTCAGTAGCTAGACATGGGACCGAAAAATCATACACACCGTTCAGTTGTAATGGGTTCTAGAGAGACGAGTTTGCTAACCATTGCGTTAGACGGGTAGGAATAGCGAAAGAGACTTTTTTCAGTAGCTAGACATGGGACCGAAAAATCATACACACCGTTCAGTTGTAATGGGTTCTAGAGAGACGAGTTTGCTAACCATTGCGTTAGACGGGTAGGAATAGCGAAAGAGACTTTTTTCAGTAGCTAGACCTTTTTAATTCTTTTTATTTATTGGTGTAATATTTTTTCTCAAATCATTTCTACTCAGTAACATCTGTTTCTTAGCGGCTTTATTGCCTTGCTTGGTGCGAGTGAATCTACGGAGATCCATGATCGTCGACGTTCTGAAAGGACAGGGTACTAAAATGATTGGAACAAGGTCACAATATATTGTAGGGTTCTCCCTTTTCATAAACATGGACTCGTCCAGAGTATACTTATACTACTGCTATAAAAGCGAGACGAGAAAATGTCGCGTTTTCACGCAGTAATTCCATTAACACTCTCAGCTCTCTGCCTCTGGGCGGAGAGCATTAGCCCAGTTGTGGCTCCGCCGAAGGGTAGAGTCACGACTGGGCAAAATTAGACATATTTTTAGCTGGGCTATATGACCCAGAGAACCCACGTTAAAAGGCCTTGTGCCACATTTTGTCCTAGTGGGAGGGCAGATAAATACCGAATCCCGCCTTTTTCGCGTGAATTCCATTAACACTCTCAGCTGTCTGCCTTTGGACGGAGAGCATTAACCCAGTCGTGGCTCCGCCGAAGGGTAGAGTCATGACTGAGCAAAATTAGAGAGATATTTTTGGCTGAGCTATATGGCCCTAAGGACCTACGTTAAAAAGGGCTTTTGCCACGTTTTGCTCTAGTGGGAGAGTAAATAAATAGCGAATACCGCGTTTTCACAGAGAGTTAACCGTAGAATACGAGAGTCCAGAGAGAAATTAGCAGTCAGTACACAGTACCTCATAGTAGCTCTGTGCTTCACTCATCGAAACTATTATTACACCATACCCGTCAGCTTCCGACGCGGACATACTCGATATACTACGGCTTCGCTTCCAGAGACTTGTACATATACTTTTTACTAACCCGCATTCGGGGACTACTAATCTTCATTCAAGTCTGTATCATTACGTTAATACACTTATTTTCTTTCTCAATTACTAGTCGTTGTTCATTTATTTGTGCGGGCCCTATTCCCGGGATCCACAACACAATATTAGTGTGCTCAATGAAGTTTCAAATAAAGTGTGTCCTCGTTACCACCACTAAATAGAAATTGGCAGATTCAAATTACGTTTGGGTTAAATATAAATGTTTTCCAAAATGGTCAGGTGAAATTCGATATGGCCACCAGGTTTAGAAATTGTCAAACCAAATAAACAAATAACGGCCAAAGAGAAATTAAATTTGTCAGAACGATTTCCTTAGGAAAATAAAACTGGACGAAGCAATGACTCTCAAAATATCCTTCAAAATGATTGAAATAAAAAACGTGTCGCAAAATAGCCTTCAAAATGACTGAATTAAAGAAAAAGGCATCTCAAAATAACTGTCAAATGACTGGATAAACGAGCAACGCGCCTCAAAAGAGCCTTCAAAATGATTGACTTAACGAGAAAGGCATCTCAAAATAGCCTTAAAAATGAATGACTCAACGAAAAAGGAATCTCAAAATAACTGTCAAATGACTGGATAAACGAGCAACGCGCCTCAAAAGAGCCTTCAAAATGATTGACTTAACGAGAAAGGCATCTCAAAATAGCCTTAAAAATGAATGACTCAACGAAAAAGGCATCTCAAAATAACTGTCAAATGACTGGATAAACGAGCAACTCATCTTACATTTGTCTCCCAAACGTCCAAATTATTGGCTTAACGAACAACGCATCTCAAAATAGCCCTTTTAAATAATTGGCTAAAGATCTCACAAAAATAACCTTCAAATAATTGCCTGAACAAGCAAAGCATCTCAAAATAGCTTTGAAAATGATTGAATAAACGCGGAATGCAGCTCAAAATAGTTCTCAAAATGATTGGCTAAGCGAGCAAAGCTCTTCAAAATAATGTTCAAATGATTGGCTGAATAAGTAACGAATCTCAAACTAGCCTTCAAAATGATTGCCTGCATGAGCAACGGATCTGAAAATTTCCTACTAAGCTTGGACTTAACGATGAACACCTTTGTCACGATATTAGAAAAAAGTAATAAAATAGTGGACTGCAAAATTTGACTCTATGGTATGATGCTTCCAGATTAACATTCTTTTTTTTTTCCTGTTTTTATCGCTAAGCTTTGGCCGATATACCCTATAACCTTAATGGAATTTCTTCTAACACGTCGTTTTAACAATGTATACGCTGACTACGAATGTGCGTTGTGGTGCAATGGATATCAACTCAGAACAACAAATCGGGGAGCCGGGTTCGAATTCCAGTTGAATTCCTTGCAGTGCATTCACTTGCGCAGAAGTACCTTTGGGAAAAGTATTAATCCGCCTCTTCCCTCCAGTTATGGGTTAAATAACAGGACAGATTGGGTTCTATAGCTTTAGCTAGCAACCAGTCTACCGCAGAAAGCAATGGCAATCTACTTTGAGAAAATCTTCTACCCAGCCAGTCATGTCTTTTTCTAGTATCACGTATGGCGCTTAACTGATTGACTGACCATAAAATATTTATAGAAAAGACACAGGTAAGCTACGTTATGGTGGTGGTTAAACAACAAAAGCTGAGATACTTGATCAGGGTCAATAGCATTTCAAATTCTTTGGATTTAGTCACGTAGCTGAAGCACCAGACCATATGTAGCAGTAAATATTCAACGGATGATTGGTAGACTTAAAAAGGTGCATGATGAATTCTGGTTAGTTTGATTTAGTTTGATTTGTTCTACGGCATATCAACCCCTTGGGGTCATTTAATGCCAAAGCATTAGTTCCTTGAAAAGCGTATTTTTGTTGCTAACATTTTTCCTTCAAAAACGTATTTTTGTTGGTAACATTTTTCTTTCAAGAACGGATTTTTGTGAGTAACATTTTTCCTTCAAAAACGTATTTTTGTTGGTAACATTTTTCCTTCAAAAACGTTTTGTTGGGAATATTTTTCCTTCAAAAATTTTTATGTACATATTTCATAAAAGTCTGTATTTATACTTTCATAGTGTTTTGACCCCTGTTTAGAGGGCTAACTATTTTCCCAGAGCTAGGATCCTAACTGGTGCTACCACCCCGGGTCCGGGTGGATCTGGGAACAACAGCAATTAAGAGATGGTTCCATGCTCCTCGCAACCTCGAAATCAGAGGCCTTACTGCCGCGTGCTCTTTATCGTCATGCTCAGGACTCAATTCTGGCAAGAGAAATTACCTGGCACTAACTTTTCAAATAGTAGAACTAGTTCTTGATCCAATAGAATCCTTTCACTTCATTTCAGTGGGAAACATAAAATCTGTAAACCTATACGATCTGAACTGGTGGAATTAAGGATTTTGCCATAGAAATAACAAAAGGCCTGCGATTTTTCGTTTGGTGGAATCAGTAATCAACGTTTGCTTAAAATATTCACGTTCGACTGTTTTTTTGATGATACAAGAAAGACTCGATTATTTGGATTTCGAATAAAAACATCAACAATTAAGTGGTAATTAGAAATTAATTCAAAATCTTAATTAATTCTAACGATTTTTCCATCAGAAGGATTTTCAAAGAAAATTCCTCTTTCAATTCACGTATCAAAATGCAATATCTTTTCCCCCCTCTTCCACATTAATGGAGTGTTTTATTTGTATTCTTATTAGACGTTGCAACATTTGCACTTCTCGAAAATCTGAAAAACCTTCTTCTTCTTCTTCTTCTTCTTCTTATTATTATTATTATTATTATTATTATTATTATTATTATTATTATTATTATTATTATTATACGTTTTCTTTTTCGTGTTTGTCTTCACTGTGCGTTGTGATGCACTGGATATCGACTCGGAACGAGAAATCGGGGAGCCGAGTTCGAATTCCAGCCGAATTCATTGCATTCACCTACGCGCAAATACCCTTGGGAAAGGTATTAATCCGTCTCTTCCTTTCAGTTATGGGTTAAATAACAGGACAGATTGGGTTCTATAGCCTTGGTCGACAACTAGTCTACCGCAGAAAGCAATGGCAACCTACTGCGGGATAATCTTCTGTCCAGTCAGTCATGTCGGGCTATCCTGCTAGTAAATAAATAAATGAAGGATATTCTATGTAGTTATCAATGCCGTAAGCACCCAAAAAGCAACTCTTTATTTTTTACGAGAGAATCAGATAACTTAAGTAATACTAACAAAGCATTTAAATACAATTGTTTCGTTTAATTCATATGGAAACTACAACTCAAAGTGACTAATATACTGAAGGATGTACTGGTAGTGTACCAATTATCGGTGCTGGAATTGGGATCGGTAAACCGAGTTGCGATGCAAGTCTAGGCTGTTTCGTTAAATTTTCCCTCAATTAGTAGTTCAATACTATAGTAGACTTGACTCTCTAGCCTTGGCTAATAGCCAGTCTAGGATAACAACTACTCTGAATTAAAAACTGTGGAGAATGTAATGGAAAACCTTTTAATGAGTCGGAAAAATTCACAGATGAGATAGAAATTTGTGTTGATCTCTGTTTAGATCTTGAAGGAACCAAGTATTTACACACACACACACACACACACACACACACACACACACACACACACACACACACACAAACATTTACTCAGAAAAATTTAGTTTGCTCGTTTAAATGCCGTTATGTTGAATGACTTTGAAATAAATTGTGTGAATGCCGGAATTAGACATTGCCATTGCCGCTGCTGCCGCCGCCGTTACAGCTGCAGCCGCCGCCGCCGATGCGAGGTGACAACGCCTACGACTACGACGACGCCGCCGCCTCCGCCGCAGCGAAGCAGAGTCGAAAACGAAACAACGAAGGATGTGCGTTGTAGTGCATTGGATATCGGCTCGGAACGAGAATTTGGGGAGCCGAGTTCGAATTCCAGCCCAATTCATTGCATTCACTTACGCGCAAATACCCTTGGGAAAGAAATTAATCCGTCTATTCCTTCCAGTTATGGTTTAAATAACAGGACAGATTGGGTTCTATAGCCTTGGTCGGCAACCAGTCTACCGCAGAAAGAAATGGCAACCTACTGCGGGCAGATCTTCTGCCCAGTCAGTCATGTCTCTTTCGAGACATGATCGCCCAAAGCGTGTATCGCGCATGGCACTTAACTGACTGATATTGCTTTTTTTTTCCTGAGAAGGACATTTTGTAATTATAATATTTAAAAAAAATTTTTTTTTCAGTGGCGCTTATGCAATTTTTATCGTCTGTGTTAATATTATTAGATAGCTATGTATATTATGTTACTGGTTAAACATTTATTGTTAGGGTGGGCAATTTTCTTTGTTTCTGCAGTTACATTTACATTTTATGATTTTATTTTGCTGGATCTTATTGTTATTGTTGTTATAATTGTTATAGGTATTGTTCAGTATTTTCAAATTGTTCTTAGTCATTATTTTCTCTATATTATCCATGAAGCAGTAACTAATTTTGACTGCATTTTTATCGATAATTTTTTATAATATGTTGTTTTTAGGGAACTGTTTGTCATTTATTCTGGTATTTTATTTTTGCATTGTCTGATTAAATAAAAATACCAACTTTTTCTGCATCTCATTCTCTGATGAAGATTTATTAAAAGCAAAACATGTTAGATTTATAAACATTCCCTATTTGTTCTTTATCCGATCATTCTATATTTTTATCTGTATTCGTTCCCAATTTATATATATATATATATATATATATATATATATATATATATATATTTAAACGAGTTATTTTGCTACCCAGGTTTTTACCAAGAGTGGTGTCTTCAGGCGATTTTAAATAAAAAATTATTTATTAAAATTATTTATTAAAATCGCCTGAAGACATCACTCATAGCTGAAACCTGAGTAGCATAATAATTGTATCGAACACTTTTTAATACAAATGTGACGAGATCTAAACTTATTATGACCAAAAACTAAGTATTAAACTATATATATATATATATATATATATATATATATATGAAATTATTTGTTTGAACATTATTTTTGATCGTTACTCGTATTTAAGTGGTTTATCTGTTTTTAATCAAACAGTACATACATACATACATATTCTCCCGGTTTGATTATTTACGATAAATTTTTGTTACGAAAATGTGTCATTCAGCAGATTATGACCATTTCGTTAATCTTCGTGACACACACACACACACACACACACACACACACACACACATATATATATATAATATTAACTATAGCAACAACAATACCAACAGTAAAACTAGTATTAATCAAGCTATAATTTAAATCCTCTTGTATAACCAACCGAGAACAAACTCGCAGTGAAAAGGAGGGGAAACGAAAAAAGAAACAAACGAAGTACATGAACAAAAAGACAAGCTCTGTTAAGAAAGAAAAAAACCAAAGACGAAAACCCTAACACTAAAGCGCTCAATACCAAAGTAGAGCTAATTTCGCTGAAACCGTGCTCGGTTGTTGGCTCTTGCTTAGATTTTCTGTCTTTATATATATATATATATATATATATATACATATATATATATATATATATATATAGAGAGAGAGAGAGAGAGAGAGAGAGAGAGAGAGAGAGAGATCTGAGGCGTAAGCAAAGAAGAGCAATATCTAAGGAATTAATGGATTCTATTTATAATCAGGATATTATTTCTGATTAATGTAAGCGTTATATTCTAATGGCTACATTTGTTTGAGTAGATAACTTTTTTAAAACTTGAAATGTATATGTCTACCAGCTTCTCGAACACTGAAAACTGGAAGGTGAATGAAAAAAGATAACTAGGCGCCGAGCAATAAACCCAGAGATACTGCCTGGAGGGGGGGATGTCCTCCTGAGGCTTGGGCTATGTATTTTTGACACTTCTCAAGTATGAGTCAAGGAAGTGAATGTAAATTAGGCACATCCACTTATTCGCAAAAAAAATAAATAGATAAATAAATAAATAAAAAATAAAATAAATAAATAAAATAAAACAAAGAAGAAAAACAGCATAGCATGAAAAAAGCCTCACACTTAATAAAAAACATAGTTTTTTCGTCAAAATGTTTCAGAGGATAGACCAAAATATTTTTAATTATTTTAATTTTTTTTTAAATCCTTTCTCGCACGTTCAAAATTTTGGTAAAAAGTTGTTTTTTTGCGTCAGTGGGTAACCAAATTTTTACCAGATATTTTTTTTCACTTATTTCACCCCAAGCAAGGCATTTTACTGCCACTGTTGCGCAGGGGGTTTACATAGGGAAAAGTGATGAGAAAGAGGGGTTAGTTATAGGAAATGTCAAGAGGAGGGTAATAGACGGATGAGAATACCGGTGTAATGGAGGTGGATTCGATGGGGAAAAGAGCTTGAGAGAAAAGATGCGAGTTAGTGAGATAGGCGATGTCTATTGACCTTACATTTAAATTACTGGAGATTGTAGCTGTCAGGAAAGCAAGTATATGGAAGGGAATTCCACAGGCGGGAAGTGCGAGAAAAGAAGCTATTAGAGTAGCAATTGCGGTTACATTTTATCGGTTTCACTGTAAACCTAGTTGCTAGTTTAGTAGCTCGTGTAAATCCATACCTAGGGGGCACCAGTGATCTAAGTTCATCGGAACAGAAGCCGTGAAAGTATTTATAGAAGAGGCACAGGGAAGTCACATCCCGCCGGTGAGAGAGCCACTGCAGCCGAACTGCCAAGTCGGTATCGATCACGTTACAGATTCTCCGTTGGATTTTGTCAAGAACCCCGAGGTGAATAGCAGGAGCACTCGACCAGATGTGGCAGCAGTATTCAGTACACGGGCAAATGATAGATTTATATATGTGCAGAATGGACTCAGACGGGAAAAACTTCCTGGCTCTGCACAGTGAACCGACCTTTTAAACAGCAGATTTAGCTATGGATTCGATATAGTCATTCCACTTGAGGTCCGCTGAGAGTGTGAGGCCAAGGAGGCGTAGTGTACTCAGGGGGGCTAACATTAGGTGGGGGTGGGGTAGGAGCTATTGTCTATAATGG
Organism: Ascarosepion bandense; assembly: GCA_037127315.1. Lineage (NCBI taxonomy): Eukaryota > Metazoa > Mollusca > Cephalopoda > Sepiida > Sepiidae > Ascarosepion > Ascarosepion bandense. The sequence goes on along the minus strand of JBBBDQ010001552.1, from coordinate 167,429 downwards.
TTAATAAATAGCAGCTTACTATGGATAATGCAATATTCACTCAATCAGTTAAGAGCCATACGTGATGCACGCTTGGTCGATTATGTCTCGAAAGAGACATGACTGACTGGGCAGTAGATTTTTCTTTGCAGTAGGTTGCCATTACTTTCTTCGGTAGATTGGTTGCCAACCAGGGCTTGAAAACCCAATTTTCCCAGCTATTTAACCGAAATCTGGAGTGGGAAGAGACGGATTAATATTTTCTCAAGGGTATTTGTGCGTAAGTGAATACAACGAATTAAACTGGAATTCGAACTCGGTTTTCCAATTTCCCGTTCCAGGCCGATATCCACTGCACCACAATACACATCGAAACGCACTTTTTTTTTCCAGTGAAAAACATTTATTTGTAAATTCTTGTAAAAAATCAAATGATTGTCGAATTTTAATGAAAACTTTCAGAACTTATTCACAAATGAATATAATTATTTTTGAAATTATTATTTTTAGAAAATCTTAATAAAACTTTTTTCACATCTGTTACCCACCAACACCGCTACGTAAATTCTTGAAATTTCAAGAAATTATGTTTTATAGCGAAAATTTGTTTTATTAGTTAAACGCGGGACTCACTGGAGAAGGTAAATGAGCTATTATCTTTTTCAAACAGTTATGAAAAGTTGTTCTAAATAGTAAAATAAAAAATGCAATAAAAACTATGACATTATTTAATTAAATAAGCTTTTAATAGCTTATATATATATATATATATATATATATATATATATATATATATATATATATATGACTCTGTAAGTATGTAGGCCGTAAATTTATACTAAAATAAACCTCCGAAAAAACCATTAACAAACAGAACCTAAATCCGTTACAATCCGGTGTACTAAGACAATAAGATAAATGGGGAGAAAAAAAAGAAACCCGCGGAACAAGAACAAAACATTCAATACTCCGCAGTAAAGAAAAAACCCCAAAACGGAAACAAACACAAGAAAAAAGTGCTCAATACAAAGTACGAAAGAAAAGATACAATAGTAGAGCTAAAACACACAAAAATCTAGAGTGAGCCAAAACCTACCGCGGTTTGCCCTGACGATCCGTAGTGTGAAACCGCGGTAGGTTTTGGCTCACTCTAGATTTTTGTATATATATATATTCTTTTTCTGTTTATAATATCCTTTATATATAGTCACCCGCAGACAGATCTATTTCATCAATACGGTTAGACATCTAACTGCTTTTTATCCAGGATTGAAACCCGTCCAGATTGGCGCGAGTCGTCGATTCTACCTCTGAGCTATGGTCGCTCGGTAGAAGGAAGCAGTCTTTTAACCTGTGATATATCATGTATACAAACGCCAATAGCTGAGAGTGTTCTAATTCATTACTGAATGAACGATATATATATATATATATATATTAGTCATCCACATACAAGCCCGTTTCGCTGTATCACAGCTCATGAGTGTGCCTAGACATATCCACTTGCTTCTGGCCGGGATCGAAACTCGACCGATTTGGTGTCAGTCGGAGTCTCTACTCCCTAAGCCATCGGCGCATGGAGTAGAGACTCCGACTGACATCAGAGAAGGGAAATTTTAACGTCTTGTATATAAGCAGTGTATACAGACGCCAGTCACTTCTGAAGAGTCACGCATATAGCCGAAATATATATATATATATATATATATATATATGTGTGTGTGTGTGTGTGTGTGTGTGTGTGTGTGTGTGTGTGTGTGTTTACATTATAGTCAGAAGAAATTTTTTTTCGATGAATAATGAATTTTTACGAGAATTGTTTTCTTTTTTTAATTATTATAATTTATAAAGTTTCAAGAATATTTTTAAAATTCTTCAAAGCCTTGTTGCGGTTAGGTTATTAAGTTATTAGGTGAAGACGGTATTTATTAATCGAAAGTTGAAAAGTTTATAGAAATCTTCGAGCCAAAATATATTTTTTGTGTGTGTGTGTGCAGAAAGGTTGTTTTCTTAAAGTTTGTTATTTCCTGTGTGAAATTAAGAGGTTAGATGTTTCATAGTTTTTTCTCTTTACAGGAAAATATTTGGACAGTTATGTCAGTTCTGGTTAAGCATACTTAACTATGCTTATTAACACATCTGGCAGTCATCACTCACTTCACGTGTCATAAACAGATGCCTACGTGATTAAGAAATACTTTTATTCTAAAGTTTATGCTATAAACAATTCATACTTGTTTCAAATCAGATTAATTAAATTTTAAATTTGTTAATTTTCTAAAAATAACGTTTCACAAGTGTATATTTTATTTTTGCAATCTTTTTAAAACCAAGAAACAATTTTGCTTACGAATATGTCAGTAAAAATAGAAAAAGAATGATAACTTTTGAAAATGGTAAAATTTCAGTCAATGTAATTTCTCTTTGAAATACACCATAGTATATATTAAATAGTAAATTTAATAATTTAGCTTTCATTTAAAGCTAAAACTTTTAAAAAAGTCTTTGTTTTTAATTTTAAAAATTCACTTTATATCTTAGATATTGAAAATGAGTGTAGGTCAGTTAAGTGCCATACGTGAAACACGCTTGGGCGATCATGTCTCTTTCGAGACATGACTGACTGGGCATAAGATTATCCTGCAGTAGGTTGCCATTGCTTTCTGTGGTAGACTGGTTGCCAGCCAAGGCTATAGAACCCAATCTGTCCTGTTATTTAACCCATAACTGGAAAGAAGAGACGGATTAATACCTTTCCCAAGGGTATTTGCGCGTAAGTGAAGGCCATGAATTCAATTGGAATTCGAACTCGGCTCCCCGATTTCTCGTTCCGAGCCGATATTCATTGGACCACAACGCACATTGGTGTAGGTACCTAATGTAAATATTATTAAGTGTCAAAATTATATTTTAAGGATCTAAAAGCAAACTTAAATTTCTTTAAAAAAATTTTCCTTTTCATAAATTATAAAGGAAATAGTCAGTTAGGTGACATACGTGATACACGCTTGGGCGATCATGTCTCTTTCGATCCATGACTGAGTAGGCAAAAGACTTTTCTGCAGTAGGTTGCTATTTCTTATCGCGTTTGACTGGTTGCCAACGAACGCTATAGAATCCAATCTATCTTGCTATTCAACCCATAGCTGGAGGGAGAAGAGATGGATTCATATCATTTCTAAGGATATTTGCGCGTAAGTGAATGCAACGAATTCAACTAGAATTCGAACTCTGCTCTTCGGTTTATCGTTCCGAGCCGATATCCATTGCACCACCCACGCACATGCAAAAATATGTGTGTGTAGGTGGGTTTGGAGCGTTTTTATGCATTTTTTCCGATTAAACAACATCCCTTTCTCATGCATGTTTGAAAATCGGTGGCGACATGGATTTGATTATACAGGTTTGAAGTGGAGGACCGGACGTACTCCCCACCAACACGTCCTTTTCTTACAAACCTTTTCAGTCTCTATTCTCCCCCTCTGGCAGGAGACATGTTCCTCCTTAAACAGTTTTCTTTGTTCGGTGGGTGTCTTATGAAATGCCAGACGTTCGTGCAAATATGCCAATATGTCTAAATCTTCTTTCATTGAGATATGTTGTATCCTAATGTTTTCCTTTTACAAGCGCATGCGTGATAGGGCAGAGAATTACATCCGGTGCTTTGGCAACAGGTTGACACGAGAATCTTTCTCTCGAGCTAAAAAAAAAGAAAAAAAAAGAAAAACAATTGTAGCCTGCTGCATTAGAGTTGATTTTCTAAACGCCGCTTAGATGTGGTACAAGGCTGAAAGTATGGGGTATCCAGTGAAGATCGAACTCGCTACTCATTTGTAATAGGTGTAAACGAAACAAGTTTGCTAATCATTAAAAGAAGACATACTTGAGCCATTAATGATCGTTGCTCTCTCCTATTTATGCGAGACAAAAAATAACTTTTTTTTTATTTATCTTTTCTCTGAGCCAAATTCCGATTTTTAGTTTGTAAAATCTGTGACCGTACAAATGTAAAGGTACGTGCGCCTTATATCTTCTTCTTCTTCTTCTTCTTCTATGTGTCCTGTCCTTTCAGGACGTAGGCGATCATGGCCTTCCACGTCTCCCTATCCCTGGTGGCTCTTAGCACGCTTTCTCCCGTTACACCACGCAACCCCTGTTCTGTCATCCACTAGCTCAAGCCCATACATCTAGAATATAAATGTATAGAAACTAGAATGGCCACAAAATGAGGGATCAGTTTATATATAGATTATAATATATAATTGATCCCCCATTTTATACCCACATTATAATTTCTTATAAACAGTTGGCATATATATTCTTCTTCTATGTACCCTGTCCTTTCAGGACGTAGGCGATCATGGCTTTCCACATCTCCCTATCCCTGGTGGCTCTTAGCACGCTTTCTCCTGTAACACCACGCAACCCTTGTTCCGTCATCCACCTGATCAAGTCATTCAAATATGTTATGCGCTGCTTTCCCCTGTCTCTTTTTCCCTCTATCTGGCCTGTTAGTATCAGATTCTCCAAGCCCTCCTTCATCATTCCATGTCCCAGGAACTTTAGCTGTCTCTTCCTGATGCTCAGTATTAATCTTCTTTTCGCTTCCATCATTTCCCAAACCTCATCATTGCTCACATGCTCGATCCATGATATTGGCAGCGTCCTTAGACTACGCAAATGCGTTCAGCGAAGTACGCCACAAGGACTTGTCAGAGACTGCTCGGCAACCCTGACATATTCAGGAAAGACATTAAAAGTAATCAAAAATCTATCCTGATAGCAAATCGCCTGAATACTGACAGAACATTCGTTCAGGAGATATACAAATACAGAAAGAGGTGTAAGACAAGGATGTGTCTTCTCACCAGATCTATTAAACTTATATAGCGAGGCAATTTTGAGAGAACTAGAAGTCCTGCCATGATTCGTCATTGGCGGCCACAATCTGAACAATATAAGATACGCAGATGATACAGTGCTGATAGCAGATACGAAAAGGAAACTACAAGATCTCGTACAGAATGTAACTAAAGAAAGCGGAAAGAAAGGACGACATCTAAAGTACAAGAAAACCGGATGCATGGTCAGCAGTAAAAAAAAAAAAAGGAGCTCACAATAGTTACTACAGGCCGAGGATACTAAAATCGAACAGGTACAGAACTTTAAATACTTGGGAAGTGTTCTAAAAAAGGACGGAAAGTGTGACACTAAAATCCGAAGGCGTATTAGCATGGCCAAGGCTGCATTCCAAAAGTTGAGCAGAGTATTAAGAGACAGAAAAAATTCGTTGGAAATAAAGAATAGAGTGCTGGATTGTTGTGTGATGTCTGCCCTTTAATATGACAGCGAATGCTGGACGATCTCATCAAAGATGAAGGAAAAACTTGAAGCAACCGAAATGTGGTTCCACAGACGGAAGCTGAGGATACCATGGACATGTGAGCAACGGCGAGAAGAAAAGTACAAGAAAACCGGATGCATGGTCAGCAGTAAAAAAAAGGAGCCCAGAATGCCAATTACAGGTCAGGATACTTAAATCAAGCAATTACAGAAATTTAAATACCTGGGAAGTGTTCTAACAGAGGACGGAAAGTAGGGCACTGAGATCCGAAGGCATATTTGCATAGCCAAGGACGCATTTTAAAAACTCAGTAGAGTATTGAGAAACAGGAAATTTTCGTTAGAAACAAAGAAAAGAGTAGTGGACTATTATGTGATATCTGTCCTCCTATATAGCATTGAATGCTGGACAATATCCTCAAAAGTGAAGAAAAGAATACAAGCAAGGGAAGTGTGGTTTTATAGAAGGATGCTGGGGATACCATAAGCAAGCAACGACTAAGTTTTGGAGAGAATGAAAGCGAAAAGAAAACTTATAATTAGCATCAGGAAGAGAAAGCTGAAGTTTCTGGGACTCGTACTGAAGAAAGAGTGCCTAGAGAATCTGATACTCACAGGGTGGAGAGAGGGAAAGTGAGACAAGGGAAAACAGCGCGTGACCTACGTAATGATGGATGACAGTGCAAGATTTAGTAGAAATAGCAGGACAAAATGGGAACAAGGAACAGGAAGATGTGGAGGGCACTGATCGGCTATGTCTTGAAAAGATACGGCATATAAGAGAAGAAAATCGGTGCTGCTACTTGATACGCACACACACACACATGCATACACACACACACACACACACACACACACACACACACACACACACACACACACACACACACACACACACACACACACACACACACACACACACATTCCGAGTAAAGTTTGATGAGAATCAAGCGAAATGGTAAATAGATAAAATAATTTAATAAATTTTACTTTGATGTATTTCGCCGGAGAACCGGTGACATTAATCAGTCAGTTAAGTGCTATACGTGATACCCGCTTGGGCGATCATGTCTTGAAAGAGACATGACTGACTGGGCAGAAGATTATCCCGCAGTAGGTTGCCATTGCTTTCTGCGGTAGACTGGTTGCCGACCAAGGCTATAGACCCAATCTGTCCTATTATTTAATCCATAACTGGAAGGAAGAGACGGATTAATACCTTTCCCAAGGGTATTTGCGCGAAAGTGAATACAATGGATTCAACTGGAATTCGAACTCGACTCACTGATTTGTCGTTCCGAGCCGATATCCACTGCACCACAACGCACATCCCGGTGACATTAGAAAAAAGCATTTTACTTCACAAGAACAACATTTTAATCTTCTGGGTGTTTGATTCAAGAAAAAAGTTACCTATTGTTATCGAAATTCAATTTTAACGATATTAAATGTTTAAAATGCACTTTTAAAAGTGAAAAATCTTTCTTTAAGCTTTTATTTTAATTTTAATTACAAGCCAATAGATTAAATTTAATATTTCTAATGAGCAAATTACTTTGCTGTAATTAAAAATGAATTTAAATTGATGATAATTAACTTTTTTATTATTAGAGACAAACGCTAAAATCGTCCATATTGACAAATATGGAAACAAACTATTGTCTTTATTAAAAAAAATCTTTCAAGATAAAATATACTTTTCTGAAACTTTAGTTTTACCGACTTACACGGAAATGACGTCTACAGACAATCCTCTCTCACACACAGAGATAAGAACTAGCATTAACGTCCAACATACAGCGAGACGGACAAGCCTTTCTTCACAAAAAATCAGATATACTATTACACACTTTTCCGTTCAAAGTATTCCGCACACATATTTTGAAAAAATGTATTGCTTTAATACACGTGACACGTATCTAAACTAATAAGAATGAACCCCAAATCTAAATTTATTTATAAATGGAACTTTGTGTGTGTGTGTGTGTGTGTGTGTGTGTGTGTGTCTGTGTGTGTGTCCGTTACCTATAGACCCCGAAACGGTTGAACCGATTTTCTTGAAAATTTACACAGTTGTACTATAAGCGTCTGCGAGTGTTCTTAGCTAGGTTTTGTATCGCGGTACCCCCGATAAACATCGAAAATCGATAATCGAAAAAATCGGGTTATAGAAGGAGTGGTCCGATTTTAATCAAATTTGATGCACTCATAGACAAACACATAAGAAACGATATTCAGAAGTTTCAAGGTTGCAGTTTTGACAATAGTGCAGAAAATTGATAATATATATATATATATATATATAAGGCAAGATGTTTGTGTTGTGTCTGTTTATCTGCCTGTATGTCCGTATTTTTTCAGCCCTTTTATTTTAGTTTTTGCTTCGGGTTTGACTCTAAGTAGGTATAATTGTAGTTCGTAGTCTCAGCCATGATACCATTTACTCAGAGGACTTATTTAGCCTTCAAAGTTCAGTTTACGACGAAAAAACTTATTTGATATCGATGCCAGGAAATCAAAATTTGACTTACATCCATTCATTTTTCTTTCAGTCTACGGTTTCGCTTTAACTGGAAACAACTATTGCTTTTTAGTCTTTCGTGGCAACGTCCAAAGTGTCTGAGCTCCAGGAACATGGATTAGTTTTAAAGCTTTCATTACACCCGAGCAACGCCGGGCTATACTGCTAGTTGTAACATAACTCTATTCCGTGTCTTTTTGTATTTGCTTTGTTTTCATTTTTCTCTCGATCTTTGACGAATCTTTAATAAGAGTGAAACATGTTATATTGAAATACGTTTCCTATCTCTTCGTTACTTAAATGGGAAAAGAGTGTGAACAGGTCAATAGGCAAACCTATGTAGTCCTAGTAATTAAAAAGCTTGCTTAAGTATAAGCTAGGAAATTGTAATTTTAGATCTAAACAGCACCTTCCTCAGTATCATATCTGACTGCTCACGATATGAATAACATGTCATTGTTAAACAGAGTACTTCTCTGTTAACTTACTACTACGCGCGGTAAACAATCAAGACAGAGTAGCCACACTAGTACACGACTGACAAATGTAACCTAGTGTATATGCAACACAGCGCCACCTACCGTAAATTTTCTTTAACCTTTTTCTTCTTCTATGTGCCTTGTTCTTTCAGGACGTAGGCGATCATGGCCTTCCACGTCTCTCTATCCCTGGTGGCTCCTAGCACGCGTTCTCCTGTTACACCACACAAACCTCGTTCTGTCATCATTAGACCTTCAAATATGTTATCCGCTGCTTTCCTCTGTCTCTTTTTCCCTCTATCTGGCCTGTTAGTATCAGGTTTTCCAATCCCTCTTTTCTCACTGAATATCCCAGGAACTTCAGCTGTCTCTTCCTGATGCTCAATATTAATTTCCTTTTCGTTTCCATTCTTTCCAACACCTCATCATTGCTCACATGCTCGGTCCACGATATCCACAGCATCCTTCTGTAGAACCACATTTCAGTTGCATCAAGTTTTTTCTTCATCTTTGATGATATTGTCCAACATTCACTGCCGTAGTCAAGAACTGACATCAAATAGCAATAAATACTCTCTTCTTTGTTTCTAGTGAAAGTTTCCTGCCTCTTAATACTTTACTCAGCTTCTGGAACGCATCCTTCACCAAGCCAATTCGCCTTCGGATCTCTGTGTCAAACTTTCCGTCTTCTGTTAGCACACTTCCCAGGTATTTAAATTTTTGTACCTGCCTGATTTTAGTGTCCCCCATGTATTTGGCATTTTGGGCTGCCCATTTTGTTGATGACCATGCATTTGGTCTTCTTGCAGTTTATTTGTCCTCCTTTTTTTGCCACTCACTGCAGCTACCTTCTGTAGGGGGTCTTGTAGTTTCCTTTCCATATCTGCAATCAGCAAACTTAATACTTAAGGATTTGCAGACATATGTATAAGGTATGACAAAACTAACGCCTTTTTTATTTATTAACTTTGCTTTAACAAAAACAAATCACCGTAGTTTAAAAAAATTATAATTGCCTTATTTACATGAACCCCAGGGAAGTGATAGTCTCTAGCCTTCTGTGTCTTTAACCAAATTCAGAGCCTGAACTAATTTACTTTGGTCAGTAAGTCAAGAAAGAGGTCATCGTCCGCTATTCGTACTTCGGCCAAAGCCTTTTAATCAGCGTCTGCAGATAAACTTACGTGTCACTCTCAATCATTGGCTAAGCTAACTTCCTGCCACTCGAGGTCACGTGCCCTCTCTCTATCGGGGATGTCAGCCAATGTATGATTTATTTTGGTTTGGCCAAACAAGGCGAAGCGGAGGAAGAATGCCAATCTTCTATATTCAACCGAATTGATTGAATTTGTACTTTGAAAGTAAATGAATTAGATGGATTGAATTTCTTGCTGAAACAGGAAGTTAGCTATTTGATAGCATTTCAGTGGGGTTTTGATCGGATAAAATACGAATCAACAAAGAGTGTGTGAAAAGAAGTCTGTTGAATTGTAAAGTGTCAGGCTGGAGAAAGATAACTGTTATGTACCACAGACGTCCTTACTCGGCTCGCACAACTTGATCAGTCAAATAAACCCTGACCCTTAGAGTCGATACGATGCTACCAACGATTTGATTATGACTGGAGACACGACAGGCGTCAAACTGCCGAGGGGCGTTTTTGACATAGTCTGAATTCATGTCAGTCAGTTAAGTGCCATACGTGAAACACGCTTGGGCGATCATGTCTCGAAAGAGACTTGACTGACTGGGCAGAAGATTATCCCGCAGTAGGTTGCCATTGCTTTCTGCGGTAGACTGGTTGCCGACCAAGGCTATAGAACCCAATCTGTCCTGCTATTTAACCCATAACTGGAAGAAAGAGACGGATTAATACCTTTCCCAAGGGTATTTGCGCGTAAGTGAATGCAAGGAATTCAACTGGAATTCGAACTCGGCTCCCCGATTTCTCGTTTCGAGCCGACATCCACTGCACTACAGCGCTCATCCTAACTATTAAAACAATTTAAATCGGCAAAATGTAAGATCCAAACTCAAAATGATCTCCCCGATGCCATAAGATCACAAGTAGGCATGTACGCCGACGATACCACAGTATAAGCTCGCCTCGATCAAAAATCTGATGTTGACGATAAGGCGAACTCCGCAGCTGAGCTTGAAAAGGACCTTCAATCCGTGGTGGATTGGGGTAGGAAATGGCTCGTAAAATTCAATTCTTCCAAAACGAAGCTGCTGTCAATTAACCACCACAGACGACCGCACCGCACATTAGCATGGATCAGGCATGCCTCCCAGAGAGTAAAACACTACGCTTGCATGGCCTGACACTCTCAGCGGACCTCAAGTGGAACGACTACGTCGAATCCATTGCTAAATCCGCAGCCATGAAAGTTGGTTCTCTGTGCAGGGCCCGGAAATTCTTTCCGCCTGAAACTATCCTGCACTTATACAAATCTACCATCCGCCTGTGTTTTGAATACTGTTGCCACATCTGGTCGGGTGCCCCTGCTATTCTCCTCGGGCTTCTTGACAAAATACAGCGAAGAATCTGTAATGTGATTGATACCGACTTAGCTGACCGCCTGTAGTCACTCTCTCACCGGCGTGACGTGGCTTCCCTGTGTCTCTTCTACAAATACTTTCATGGCTTCTGCTCTGACGAACTTAAATCACTGGTGCCCCCTAGGTGTGAGTTCGCACGAGATACTAGATTGGCAACTAGGGCCCACCCTTTTACAACAGCTTCTTTTCTCGCACTTCCCGCCTGTGGAATTCCCTTCCGCATGCTTGCTTCCACGACGGCTATAACCTCCAGGAGTTTAAATGTAAGGTCAATAGACACCTCCTAACACACTAACTCACTCCCATTCTCCCCAACTCTCCTCCTATGTACATCCTAACTCGTCTATCGCCCTGTGTAACCCTCTGCGCTATAGTGGCAGTGGAATGCCTTGCTTGGGGTGACATGATTATAAAAAAAAAAAAATTCTTCTCATATGTTAAACATGGCACCAGATACTGAACGCTATATAGCAGTTTCTCACATCGATAATTTTTTATTAATCAGAAGACAATAATCTAGACCTATGTTCTTACGTTTTTCTTTTATTGTTGGTAGGACTGTTAATTAATTTTAGCTCCTGAAAATGTTCTGCTAAATGTCTAAATGGGTTAACTGTAAAATTTAAGTTCTTTTCGGGAATATAGGGTCGTCAAACCTAAACCCCTATTTTTAAAATCAGATTTTCCCGCAGTAGGTTACCATTACTTTCTGCAGTAGACTGGTTGCCAACCAAGGCAAAAGAACTCAATCTGTCTTGCTATTTAACCCATAGTTGGAAAAGAGAAGAAACGGAATACTTTCTTTCCCAAGAGTATTTTTGCATAAAGAGAGAATTGGAGTAGGTAGACTAATTGAAGTAGATAGACGTAACTGTCACCCGGTTCACACTCCACCCACGTCTATTGAACAGGTGAAGAGGCTCATCCCTTGTTCCCTGTTTAGGATGTGGTTTCCGGCTTTCTCTCTTTTAATCTTTTTACTCTTTTCTTTTTTCTTTTTCAATTGGAGTAGATAGACTAAACTATCGCCCGGTTTGGGGCGATAGTTTAGTCTATCTACTCCAATTGAAATCGATAGTTTAGTCTATCTACTCCATCGATAGTTTAGTCTATCTACTCCAACTGAAAAAGAAATGAGACTAATTGGAGTAGATAGACGTAACTATCGCCCGGTTCACACGCCACCCACGTCTATTGAACAGGTGAAGAGGCTCATCCTTGTTCCCTGTCTAGGATGTGGTTTCCGACTTTCTCTTTTCCAATCTTTTCACTCTTACGTAGCCCTCTGCGCATCAGTGGCGTTGCTCGGGGTGATATGATTAAAAAAAAATGATTGTAATGAATTCAACTGGAATTTGAACTCGGTTGTCCGATTTCTCGCTCCGAGCCGATAACCACTGCATCACCCACCCACCTTAGTGGGTCAAATAACTTTAATAAAATTCTATGGTTGAAATGAAAATAATTCAAGAGTTAAATAACTACAAATGTCCACTTATGTCTATTTTATGTGCCTACTGTGTATTTTGGATGTGCCTTGTGGTGCATTGGATATCGGCTCGGAACGAGAAATCGGGGAGCCGATTTCGAATTCCAGTCGAATTCATTGCATTCACTTACGCGCAAATACCCTTGGGAAAGGTATTAATCCGTCTATTCCTTCCAGTTATGGGTTAAATAACAGGACAGATTGGGTTCTATAGCCTTGGTCGGCAACCAGTCTACCGCAGAAAGCAATGGCAACCTACTGCGGGATAATCTTCTGCCTAGTCAGTTATGTCTTTTAAGAGACATGATCGCCCAAGCGTGTATCACGTATGGCACTTAACTGACTGACTGAATATAATGGTTGGAATAATGATTAAGGCTTATATTGATCATAAAGTGGGGGATCAGTTTATTACTTCATAACAATAGGAAACCGAACCCCCACTAATTACTACATAATAATATAGTAGATTTCTTTTCCCTTTACCTATGAGTCAAATAACAGGACAGATTGCGTTCTATAGCCTTGGTCGGCAACCAGTCTATTGCAGAAAGCAATGGCAACCTACTGCGGGATAATCTTCTGCCTAGTCAGTCATGTCTCTTTCGAGACATGATCACCCAAGCGTGTATCACGTATGGCACTTAACTGAGTGACTGACTGACTGCGTATTTTAGTACAAAGTCCAGGTCCACAAAGAGAGAATAAAGATTAAGTGCATTATCACGAACTTAAACTGCATAATCATAGCTTTCATTGTTATCACAGATTTGCAAGCATATGAGAGAAACGAAAAGGGTTCAAGCCAATTATCATACTATACTATAAAAGATCATTTATTTATTTAAATGGTTAGGGTTGAAGTTCAATGTTGCCTCGACTAATTCACATCACATTTTGAACTTAGTGAAATCGTCATCCATCTGTAGGCAAATTTTTGGCCAAGAAATGATCTCTTAACTCTTAAAAGGCCGGTATAAATTCTATTAAAGGCCGGTATAAATTCTATTAAAGGCCTGTATAAATTCTATTAAAGGCCGGTATAAATTCTATTAAAGGCCTGTATAAATTCTATTAAAGGCCGGTATAAATTTTATTAAAGGCCGGTATAAATTCTATTAAAGGCCTGTATAAATTCTATTAAAGGCCTGTATAAATTTTATTAAAGGCCGGTATAAATTCTACTAATGCGCACGGCAAACGAGTAAAAACGCAAAATTCATGATTGGATCCTTTTTTTAATCATTTCATCCTAAGCAAGGCGGTACCGCCACTGATGTGCAGGGGGGCTACATAAGAGAGTTAAAGTTTTAGACAGGGGGAAAGTGAAGACAAAAACGAACCAGCTACAGAGGGTGACAGAGAAAAGGCAAGAGAAGGATGTGAACACAGGAGTGAAGACAAGGTAGAGAGAAAGCAAAAGAACAAGATACACGGGTGATGTGGAAAGGGTTGGAGTTAAGTGGATAAGAGATGGGAATTGACTTTGCATTTAAATTCCTGGAGGTTGTAGTTGTCAGGAAAGCAAGTATATGGAAGGGAGTTCCACAGGCGAGAAATGCGAGAAAAGACGCTGTCGAAGTAGAATTGTCACCTGTGTTTGGTTGATCCAACTGTAAAAAAGTGGGACCTTGTTGCTAGTCTGGTTGCACGAGTAAATTCTTGTGGAGGAGGCACTAGTGATCTAAGTTCGTCAGAGCAGAAGCCATGAAAATATTTATAGAATAGACAGAGGGAAGCCTCTTCCAGCCGATGAGACAGTGGCTGGAGTCGAGCTGCCAGGTCGGGACCAATCACATTCTCCTTTGGAGCCCGCCGAGAACCCTGAGATGAACATCAGGAGCGCCCGACCAGATATGACAACAGTATTCCATGCACGGTCGAATGGTTGATTTGTTTATGTGCAAGATTCAGGTGAAAAAAAACTTCTTGGCCCGAAACAGTGACCTAATCTTCCTAGCAGTGGATTTAGCTATTGATTCAATGCAATGGTTCCACTTGAGGTCGGAAAAAAAGGTAAGGCCGAGGAGGAGCAGTGTATTGCTTTCACTATTGATGATGAATAAATGTTCCCTCAGTCCCCTGGATTGAGAGCCTCTTGTACCTTAATCTCAACCTAGGCTGCAAGTGGATGGTTTGTTCTCAGTAAGTACCTGCCATCCTCTGCTTTCACGAGAGCTATATCAGATCGATAATGGAATACCTCTGCTATATATGGGCATGAGTTGCACAGTCTTTACTTTCCAGTCTTGATGGAGTCCAAAACTGTCTTCGCATCCTTGGGGGTGGCAAATTATTTTTCCCCTTCCTACAACCCCTTTATCACAGGCAAAACATTGCAAGTCTCTCACTTCTCTATCGCTATTTCCATGACAAGTGTTCAAACGAACTACATTCCTTAGAACCAGCAATTTAAACATTCACGACTAAAACTCGCTATGCCACCCACGTTGTAGCGAACCACCCTCATTCTCTTCGTATTTCCTTGGTCAGATGTAATTTCGACTCGATCACCTACTGCCCACCAACCGCTGCTTTGTAACTGACTCCCAAGGTAATGCTTCCTCAGTCGCTACAATCTTAACCTCTCCAAGTCTAGAATTAAAGTTTAACTTCCCTACGGCTCTTTCTCTGTAATACGCAAACTTGGGTGGCTCCCAAGCCTTAGTGAACGTCACTTTAATTAAGACCAGTCAGTTAAGTGCCATACGTGATTCACGCTTGGGCGATCATGTATAGAAAGAGACATGGCTAACTGGGCAGAAGATTATACCGCATTAGGTTGCCATTGCTTTACTGCGGTAGACTGGTTGCCAACCAAGGCTATAGAACCCAATCTGTCTTGTTATTTGA
Source organism: Ascarosepion bandense (assembly GCA_037127315.1). Lineage (NCBI taxonomy): Eukaryota > Metazoa > Mollusca > Cephalopoda > Sepiida > Sepiidae > Ascarosepion > Ascarosepion bandense. The sequence goes on along the minus strand of JBBBDQ010001552.1, from coordinate 152,203 downwards.
CCCATAGCTGGAGGGAAGAGACGGATTAATACCTTTTCTAAAGGTATTTGTGCTTATATGATTGCAACGAATTCAACTGGAATTCGAACTCGGCTTTCCGATTTCTCGTTCCGAGTCGATATCCTCTGGACCACAACGCACATCCTCATAATTAAGATACTTTTGCTTTAATTGTGTGCAAAATCATTAAAAGTTATATTAACTCTTAAATTATAAAAATAAAGAAAATGTGAAATGAGACGCTTTAAGCTTCTAAATTGAATATTTTTTAATGTCATGACGCCTCTTGAAGCATTTAATGTACAATGGAGTTGTACATTCCTCGCAAAAAGTTTTTCACCTCCTCTTTTCTAGCTGAGACACATGAATGCAGATATACGACTGATTTTGCAGATATACGACTGATTTTGCAGATATACGACTGATTTTGCAGATATACGACTGATTTCTTCCTTCAGATTTATGTGTAGGTAAGCATAAAATAATGTAAACCTCTTGAATCTTCGAGTTGACAATTGAATGAATGATGCCTGCCTCAATGAAAAAAATTAAATCATCCACCGATTATATCGGCCGCCCGAATGAAATATCAATTGATGACGCTTGCCGTCTAAGAGTTAAATACACGACTTAGACGTGAGAAATTAACAGCAAATATTTGTGTGTCGTTGCTGAAACAATGTTTTGTTCAGTTCGGATTGAGATTATGTGAATAATTGCTTTTGGCATTGGTCTTTTGACAAGGAGATCAAGATAGAAGAAATAAGGCGTGGAGGGGGGGAAAGAATCACGCACGCACTTACACATAGATACAAAGCGAGAAGAGAGAGAAAATGGAAAGTATGGGAGAGAGAGATAATCCCTTAGTGGACAAGAAATGGTGGGACAAAAGAAAAGGAAGACAGACATGTTAGACAAATGAAAATGGCATTTCGGTTAAATCGTTTTGGGAGAAGAAAACAAAACATAACAAAGCAACAAGTTTTATTTTATTTTTATTTTTGAACTGACTGAATGGTAATAAATAGGACATGTCCGCTTCAGACGAGTGAACATGTGTCAGGATCTAATTTCATTCGTATCTTGCTGAAATGGTTTTTCTTGAACATTTATTTTAGTTGGAGAACATATTCGTGACTAAGGATTTAAAGTTCTTTCTTTCTGTCTGTCTTTTTTTCTTTCTTTCTGTCTTTCTTTCTTTCTTTCTTTGTCTTTCTTTCTTTCTTTCTTTCTTTCTTTCTTTCTTTGTCTGTCTTTCTTTCTTTCTTTCTGTCTGTCTTTCTTTCTTTCTTTCTTTTTATTTCTTTTTTTAGTGATTTCTTTTCTTTCCCTTCTTTGTCGTTCAATTTCTTTCTTTCTTTCTTTCTTTCTTTCTTTCTTTCTATAGTGATTTCTTTTCTTTCCCTCCTTTGTCGTTCAATTTCTTTCTTTCTTTCATTCTTTCTTTCGTTCTTTCTTTCTTTCTTTCTTTCTTTCTTTCTTTAGTGATTTCTTTCTTTCGTGATTCCTTTTTCTTCCCTTCTTTGTCATTTTCTTTGTTTGCTTTTTTGTTGTTTGTTTGTTTGTTTATTTGTTTGTTTGTTTGTTTGTTTGTTTCTTTCTTTCTTTCTTTTCTCTCCCTTCTTTGTCATTCGCTTTCTTTCTTTCTTTCTTTCTTTCTTTCTTTACCGCCAACACTTTTTTGCAACGTTTTCTTCTTTCCATTCTCCCTTTGTTTTGTTGTTTCATTCTTTCTTTCTTTAGTGATTTTTCCCCTCCTTTCTTTGCCATTATCTTTGTTCTTTCTTTCTTTCTTTCTTTCTTACTTTCTTTCTTCAACGCTTTTATACTTTCTTTCCTTTTTTATTTCTATCGTAATCTTTCCTTTTTTTCTTGCACTTGAATATGATATTCACTTCCTTTTGCTTTTCAATTAACAAACCAAGAAACACATGCATAAGCTACACACACATGCACAGCAATACGTCAGTATATGTACACTCTCGCACCTGCATATACATATACATATATTATTGTCTCTAATAATTTGTCATTTCATGCCCAGTCAAAACTTCAAGAAGTACAAAATAAATACTTTTCTTCCGAAATTTTACTTATAAAAGACTTTTTACTTACCTCAGTACAAATATTATATTCTTATAGACTTTGGATGCTATTTATGGTGCAGTGGATATCGGCTAGGAAAGACAAATCGGGGAACCGAGTTAGAATTACAGTCGAATTCACTGCATTCACTTACGCACAAATACCCTTGGGAAAGGTATTAATCTGTCTCTTCCCTCCAGTTATGGGTTAAATAACAGGACAGATTGGGTTCTATAGCCTTGGCTGACAACCAGTCTACCGCAGACAACAATGGCAACTTAATATGGGATAATCTTCAGCTCAGTCAGTCATGTCTCTTTCTAGACATAATCGTCCAAGTGTGTTTCACGTATGGCACTTAAATGACAGAGACTTTGATGAACATAATATATAAAAAGATATCCGAAGTCGAGTTGCTCTGTTTACTGATAGTATTTACACCGTCTTGATTATTCCGATTTAAATACTGTTGTTCAACCCATGAAAAGGTCAAGATTCCTTTAAGACTAAACTATCGCCCGGTTCACACTCCACCCACGTCTATTGAACAGGTGAAGAGGCTCATCCCTTTTTCCCTGTTTAGGATGCGGTTTCCGGTTTTCTCTTTTCCAATCTTTTCACTCTTTTCTTTATTTTTTTTTTCAATTAGAGTAGATAGACTAAACTGTCACCCGGTTCACACTCCACCAACGTCTATTCCCTGGCTAGGATGTGGTTTCCGGCTTTCTCTTTTTCCAATCTTTTCACTCTTACGTAGCCCCCTGCGCATTAGTGGGTTTATCGCCTTGCTTGGGGTGATATGATTAAAAAAAAGGTAGATAATTAATGAAGGAACTTGTTTTAAGTGGAGGAAGTAAGAAGTGTATATATATATATATTTTTTCTTTTAATCATATCACCCCGATCAAGGCGGTAATGCCACTGATGTGCAGGGGGCTACATAAGAGAAAAAGATTAGAGGAGAGTGAAGAGAAGGTCGAACCATTTAGAAAGGGACAAGAGAAAGATGGGAATACAGGTATGATGACAGTTGCAAAGGTGGAGAGAAAGGAAAGGATATACAGGTCGGTGTGGAAAGAACTAGGGTCAAGTGGTTAAGAGATGAGTATTGACCTTGCACTTAAATTCCTGGAGATTGTAGCCGTCAGGAAAGCAAGAATAACAAAACGAGTTCCACAGGCGGGAAGTGCGGGAAAAGAAGCTGTAGGAGTAGAATTGTCGTCTGCATTTGGTTGATCTAACTGTGAATGGGTGAGACCCAGATGCCATTCTGGTTGCACGAATAAACACCTGTTGCGGAGGCACCAGTGACTTAAGTTCGTTGGAGCAGAAACCATGGAAGTATTTATAGAACAGACAAAGTGAAGCCACATCTCGTCAGTGGGAAAGTGGCTGTAGTCGAGCCGCCAAGTCGGTACCTATCACATTACTGATTCTCCTTTGGAGCCTGTCAAGAACACGGAGATGAACAGCGGGGGTACCAGACCATATATGGTAGCAGTACTCCATGCACGGACGAATGGTTGGTTTGTATATATGCAGGAGGGTTTCAGGTGGGAAAAACATCCTGGCCCGACACAGTGACCCAACCCTCTTAGCAGTGGATTTAGCTATCTTATGAGATTATGTATGGTTTACGCTAGTGTCCATTTGTTTGTATCGGCAACGCCATGCATCTGCGCCTGGAAAATCTGCACAGAAGTATTTGTTGTGGTTGCAGAGGCTCCCGGTTACAATGAATACAACTGGAGGTGAGATCCTCCAGTGTTGTCGTAGTGCTTTTTATGTTGAGTGCGCATTTCCGTATGAGACCGTCTCTTTTTCTTCTCTTTTTAAAGCGTGTCTTCAGCGAAAACAGCCACAGTACCCTCAAACCTTTCGACGGTCATGTTCAGCAACTTCATGTTTGGTTTTCAGGTATATTTGAAACTATGGGGATGCTCTTGTGTCAGAAGCCAGCTTCCCACCAAACAAACATTTGAGGATTTTACTGTCTTTCATGCTGTGTAAGGTCGCCCAAGTATCGGAGACAGTGTTACCGGAGAAAGACTGTATTTGAGGACCATTTCTACCCACACGACATTTAAAGATTTATCGCATGGAGAACTAGAGATATGATTCAAAGAAGAAAAAAGGTGTTCTAGATCGAATACAGGGATATACGATTAGGCAATATGTCCGATTTCGGATAAGACTGACCAGTCACACCAATTGACGCATATCCAGAGGGTGTCGAGACATCTTGCTGATAATCAAGTTTGTGCCAACACTTTTTCATACATTAATTTCTATATTTCTGAGATGTGGTGTTATAATTATTTTCATGTTCGGACTGTTGTTCTCAACTTTGTTGCCATAAGTTTCGGCCGTTGCACGCTTCGACCTTCAGGTGATTTGAACTGAATCCTTTATTTCGATTTCGTTCCGGATGTCTTAGGTATGTCCATTTAAATCAACTTTCTAAGTTTTTGTTCACCACTGCTGTAGCCAGGTATTGAACTCACAACTATTTGGGTTAGGTCACTGGATCCAACCAGCGGTCATGTGTTCTAGAAGACATCTAGCGTATGAATTTTTGGGATAAATAAACCTAAAGTCTCAGTAAACATTTTTCTTTTTTTTTTTTTACCAGAGCTCATATTACCATCTTGACGTTTGTAATTGGATTCTCTAGAGCATCGTATTACTAGATCCCATATCATATTCATTTCTATGCTTGGCCGGCTTAGTAGTTTTTGTGAACCAACGTATAAGCTGACCTCTTTAACTTTTCGATTTTCTAGTGGTTTTCTGTATATATTATTTCAACTTCATCCCACAGAGGGTGGTGATCTTTCATCTCTCTCCATACGTGGTCATCTACGCCTGATTTTTTTTTAGTTTACCACGTGTTACGGTCTTGCGATGTTCTTGTTGCCTTATCTTAAGCCTGCAGTAACAAATTATCTCTATTTATATCTAGACAACAATCGTCACTTTGCAAGAAAAAAGTTCTTTATTCCTTAAAGTTATTCGGTATAACTTAAAATGGTCTACTGTATTTCCCTATGGGGGTATTTCTCAACGGGTGTTATTAACCAGTGTGCCCCGGAACACTAGCTGCCGAGAAACAGTGATAATGCATTTTTGAGTAATTTTTGTTTAATTTTATACTAGCAGTATAGCTCGGCGTTGCTCGGGTGTAATGAAAGCTTTAAAACTAATCCATGGTCCTGGAGCTCAGACTCAGCCTAAAGAATATTTAAAATAATCAAACAATTGCGACAATTTACCAATCGCACCCAGTATATATATATATATATATATATATATATATATATATATATATATATATATATATATTATAGCCCGGCGTTGCTCGGGTGTAATGAAAGCTTTAAAACTAATTCATGGTCCTGGAGCTCACACTCTTTGGACGTTGGCACGAAAGACTAAAAAGCAATTGTTGTTTCCAGTTAAAGCGAAACCGTAGACTGAAAGAAAAATGAATGGATGTAAGTCAAATTTTGATTTCCGGGTATCAATATCAAATAAGTTTTTTTCGTCGTAAACTGAATTTTGAAGGCTAAATAAGTCCTCTGAGTAAATGGTATCATGGCTGAGACTAAGAACTACAATTATACTTACTTAGAGCCAAACCCGAAGCAAAAAGTAAAACAAAAGGGTTAAAAAAGAAGACAGACATACCGGCAGATAAACAAACACACACACAAACATCTTGCCTTTTATATATAAATTATCGATTTCCTGCACTATTGTAAGAACTGCACCCCTGAAACTTCTAAATATCGTTTCTTATGTCTTTGTCTATGTCAGTCAGTTAAATGCCACACGTGAAACAAGCTTGGGCGATAATGTCTCGAAAGAAACTTGACTGACTGGGCAGAAGATTATCCCGCAGTAGGTTGCCATTGCTTTCTGCGGTAGACTGGTTGCCAGTCAAGGCTATAGAACCCAATCTGTCCTGTTATTTAACCCATAACTGGAAGGAAGAGACGGATTAATACCTTTCCCAAGGGTATTTGCCCGTAAGTGAATGCAATGAATTCAACTGGAATTCGAACTCGTCTCCCCGATTTTTCGTTCCGAGCCGATACTCACTGCTTTACATCGTTTCTTATGTCTTTGTCTATGAGTGTATCAAATTTGATTAAAATCGGACCACTCCTTCTATAACCCGATTTTTTCGATATTTATCGGAGGTACCTCGACACAAAACCTAGCTAAGAACACTCGCAGACTCTTATAGTACAACTGTGTAAATTTTCAAGAAAATCGGTTCAGCCGTTTCGGAGTCTATAGGTAACGGACACACACAGACAAACACACTCACACATACACACACACAGACAAATTTTTATTTATAAATAGGTTTAGATTAGCAACTTTTCTATACGCGTACAGCATATTGTTGGAAAATCCTTGTTTATTTTAACAGAGGCTTCAACATTTTATATTATTTTTAAAACGTTAGCGTGAACATTATTTTATTGCCACTTTTATGAGCTGAAGTTTAAGAGATTGTTTTTTTATTTATTAGAGAATTATCCCGTGAAAATATTGTAATGCGAGGTACAATATTTCAATATTTTCGCGTAAATTCGACGTACCAATCAATCCCTCGAATAATACACGATAATGTCCACGGGATAATTCTCTCTAATAAATAAAAGACAATCACTTAATGACGTACAGCACTACATACTAAATACACAGGAATACCCATAATAAACTGAACACCGGAACAGTATTTAGTTGCCTTCCCTGGCACAAGGTCTTTTTAATATGGGCAATCCCGGACATATAGCCTGGGCAAAAATTAATTGTCTAATTATTTTTTTTTTTTAATCATATCACCCTGAGCAAGGCGGTAACGCCACTGATATGCAGGGGGCTACATAGGTGTGAAAAGATCGGAAAAGAGAAAACCAGAAACCACATCCCAAACAGGAAACAAGGGATGAGCCTCTTTACATGTTCAATAGACGTGGGTGGAGTGTGAACCGGGCGATAGTTTAGTCTATCTACTCCAGTTGAAAAAAAAAAGTGTGAAGATTGGAAAAGAGAAAACCAGAAACCGCATCCTAAGCAGGAAACAAGGGATGAGCCTCTTCACCTGTTCAGTAGACGTGGGTGGAGTGTGAACCGGGCGATAGTTTAGTCTATCTACTCCAATTATCCCCAGACGAGACTGTACCCTTCGGCGGAGCCTCGATTGGGTTATTATTCACCACCCGAAAGCAGAGAGTCCGACAATGAAAATTCCGCGCGAGGCAGAACGCAATATTGATTTTCTAAGCGCCACTTAGATGTGGCACAACGCCGAAAGTATGGGGAACCCAGTGGAGTTCGAACTCACTACTCAGTTTTAATAGGTTCTAGCGAGACAAGCTTGACAACCATTACGCCACGCCGAGGTGCCCGACTGAATACCGGAACACTCTCAGACATCTGATGAGTGTTTTATATATTGATATTTATGGTCACGTAGCACAATCTATTTAACAGCTACATTTGTCGCCTGGAGATCTGCGTTCGATCACACATGTCGGTATCGGCACTCTTTTCCTACATAATAATTATTTAAAATTATTATGATCATAGGAAATGCATTGAGCGACGTCAATATGGCAACAGTGTGAAACCACCTTTACTGGTTAGTGAACAGGATCAGTATGTGGTGGATTCTTGCATTATTGAGTCACTCATATAGACATGTGGTCAGGTGGTTAGCACGTTCGCTTTCTAACCACGTGACAAATCTTACCATGATCATTTTTTCAAGAAGGAGACCTTGATGTTATCAGTCTAGGGGTGGCAATTTCAGCGTCCGGCTCCTTTAGACAGTTCCTGAAAAGCAGTGTTGACTTACGTCTAGTGAGGAAAACCCTTTGGAGACGCGAGGGAAACCCTTGGGGCACTTGGGAATACCAGGTGCTGATAGCGTTTAGTGACGGATGTGCGTCGTAGTGCACTAGATATCAGCTCGATAGAGAAACCGGTGAGCCAAGTTCGAATTCCAGTTGAATACTCTGCACTCACTTAAGCACTGGTACCCTTGGGAAATGTATTAATCCAGTTATGGGTTAAATAACAAGAGTAGGACTTGGGGACCCTGCCCTTAAAAACAAATCCCAATGAATCTTGATACGCGAAAAGCAAAAAGTATTACTAGACACAAAAAGTTATATAAAGACAACAATAAATTGTTGAATGAAAAAGGTATAAACCAGCAATAAAAAACAAATTAGTTGGCAATAAATGACCAGCCGAGGTTAATTTGCCATAAAAACAAAGCCAACCAACCAACCAAACTCTTGGGAGACGTGAAGGAAACCCTTGGGAGACGCAAGAGAAACCCTTGAGAGACACGAGGGGAACCCTTGGAAGACGCGAGGGAAACCCTTAAGAGACGTGAGGGAAACCCTTGGGAGACGCGAGGGGAACCCTTGGAAGACGCGAGGGAAACCCTTGGAAGACGCGAGGGAAACCCTTAAGAGACGTGAGGGAAACCCTTGGGAGACGCAAGGAAAACCCATTAGAAACGTTGATGGTTGTATTAGCACAAAGTCACAAGTCATCGTATAAGCACAGGTGGGTTCTGTGGGTGTTGAGCAAACCTGAGCAGGTGTCTGTAACAGGGATTAGCTAGCTACCCTAGTAGGAAGCTATCCTGGGATATGAGTGGCTGTGCCACTTAGAGTGACTCACTTGAGTACAGGAAGCATACATGGCGTTCATATATTGTTTTCCACGTGAACTACGATAAAAATATAAAAGAGATAGATATTAATAATGGTATATCATACCATTATTAATATCTATCTATTATTTTTTAGTATTTGTCTATAATTCTGAGATGAGGTAGTATTTACAGTATTTACATTATTCTGACTAATGTCCTCATTTTTGTTGCCATTTGTACTACGTTTCGGCCGTTATACGTCCCGGCCTTTTCAAGAGCTAAGAATTTCGAACTGAACCCTTTATTACAATCACTGGGGTATATGGTCTTAATTTCCTGCGTAGTAGTGCGTCTTTTGGTAGTCATGAGTTATCTCCCTCTAACCCTGTAAGTTACTTGTTCACTACGGCTGTTGGTTAGTTTCTGTGACTTGAACTAAAAGTGTTGTGAGTTCAGTACCAGGCTACAGCAGTCGTGAACAAGTAACTAACAGGGTCAGATGGAGATAATTCATGACTACCAAAAGAGGCACTACTACGCAAGGCATGAAGACCATACAACGGCCGAAAGGTCGTCCAAATGGCAACAAAGATGATGACCTTAGCCCGAATAATGTAAATATTGTATAATATTTTTTATGCAGAGGTTCTATGCATGAGAAACTATTCAAGGGTGATCAGTCAGTTAAGTGCAATACGTGATACACGCTTGGGCGATCATGTCTCGAAAGAGACATGACTGACTGGGCAGAAGATTATCCAGCAGTAGGTTGCCATTGCTTTATGCGGTAGACTGGTTGCCGCCCAAGGCTATAGAACCCAATCTGTCCTGTTATTTAACCCATAACTGGAAGGAAAAGACGGGTTAATACCTTTCCTAAGGGTATTTGTGCGTAAGTGAATACAATGGATTCAGCTGGAATTTGAACTCGGCTCCCCGGTTTCTCGTTCCGAACCGATATCCACTGTACCACAAGGGTGATACAAAAATAAAAAGGTTGAGAAACGCTATCCTAGTGGTAATTGTTTACGTGAAATGATAGATAAAATCTACTTTTATAATTTCTTTACTTCGGTCTTATTGATAATTACGTCTTATTGATATTTTAAACTTATTAATGATCCTCTTTGACAATCTCCAGGAGTTTAAATGTAAGGTCAATAGACACCTCCTAACACACTAACTCGCTCCCATTCTTTCAAACACTCTTCCCATCTGCCCAACCCTCATCCTCGGTATCCTTACCCATCTATCACCTTCCTTCTGACATTTCCTACACCTAACCACTCCTCTTCTTTACCTTCCCCTATGTAGCCCCATGCGCAATAGTGGCACTGGAATGCCTTGCTTGGGGTGAAATGATTAAAAAAAAAAAAAAAAGAAGGCTTGTTTGAAGAGCTAAGCTCTTAATTATTTCTGCTTGGCTGAATGCTTACAGCAGTAGAGTTCTGGCCTAATATCATCGTGGTCAGTTAATTTTTTAATTTCATTAGAAACAAAGAGGAGAGTACTGGATTGCTATGTAATGTCGGTTCTTCAATATGGCAGTGAGTGCTGGACAATATCTTCGAAGATGAAGGAAAAACTTGAAGCAGTTGAAATGTGGTTCTACAGAAGGATGCTGCGGATATCATGGACCGAGCATGTGAGCAATGACGGGGTTTTGGAAAAGTGGAAACGAAAAGTGGAAACGAATACTTAGCATCAGGAAGAGACGACTAAAGTTCCTGGGACATGGAAAGAGGAAGGAGGGCTTGGAGAACCTGTTACTAACAGGCCAGATAGAGGGGAAAAGAGACAGGGGAAAGAAGCGGATAACATATTTGAAGGACCTGATCAGGTGGATGTCAGAACAGGGGTTGCATGGTGTAACAGGAGAAAGTGCGCTAAGAGCCACCAAGGATAGGAAGATGTGGAAAGCCATGATCGCCTACGTCCCGAAAGGACATAGCACATAAAAGAAGAACAGGATGCGAGTGTGTAGCACTGTTGGGAAATTTTTGAAAACAATTCGCTTGGAACGAGAAATCGGGGAACCGAGTTCGAATTCCAGCTGAATTCATTGCATTCACTTTCGCGCAAATGCCCTTGGGAAAGGTATTAATCCGTCTATTCCTTCCAGTTATGTGTTAAATAATAGGACAGATTGGGTTGTATAGCCTTGGTCGGCCACCAGTCTACCGCAGAAAGTAATGGCAACCTACTGCGGGATAATCATCTGCCAAGTCAGTCATGTCTCGAAAGAGACATGATCGCCCAAGCGTGTATCATGTATGGCACTTAACTGACTGACTGAATATAATGGTTGGAATAATGATTAAGGCTTATAATGCTCATAAAGTGGGGGATCAGTTTATTACTTCATAACAATAGGAAACTGATCCCCCAGTAATTACTACATAATAATATAATAGATTTCTTTTCCCTTTACCTATGAATCAAATAACAGGACAGTATGGGTTCTATAGCCTTGAAAAAGGCCGGGACGTATAACGGCCGAAACGTAGTACAAATGGCAACAAAGATGAGGACATTAGTCAGAATAATGTAAATACTGTAAATACTACCTCATCTCAGAATTATAGACAAATACTAAAAAATAATAGATAGATATTAATAATGGTATGATATACCATTATTAATATCTCTTATATTTTTATCGTAGTTCACGTGGAAAACAATATATGAACGCCATGTATGCTTCCTGTACTCAAGTGAGTCACTCTAAGTGGCACAGCCACTCATATCCCAGGATAGCTTCCTACTAGGGTAGCTAGCTAATCCCTGTTACAGACACCTGCTCAGGTTTGCTCAACACCCACAGAACCCACCTGTGCTTATACGATGACTTGTGACTTTGTGATTACAGATTCTTTTAAGCGAAAAAGAAAGGAAAAACAAAAAAGAATGAAAAAGCAGAAAAATGAAAAAGAAAGAAAAAAGAAGAAAAAACAACAACTTAAAATGATTGCAGATTATTTCAAACGAAAAAGAAAAAAACAAAAAAGAAAGATAAAAAAAGAAAGAAAAACAAGAAAGAAAAAACAGAAAAAGAAAAAAAGAAAAATGAAGGAAAAACAACAACTCAAAATGTTTACAGATTCATTTAAACGAAAACGAATGAAAAAACAAAAAAGAAAGAAAAACAAAAAGAATGAAAAAACAGAAAAATAAAAAATAAAAATGAAGGAAAAACAACAGCTCAAAATGATTACAGATTCTTTTAAACGAAAAGGAAAGAAAAAACAAAAAAAGAAAGAAAATCAAAAAAGAATGAAAAAGCGGAAAAATAAAAAAACGAAAAAAGAAGGAAAATCAACTTTAAATGATTGCAGATACTTTTAAACGAAAAAGAATGAAAAACAAAAAAAGAAAGAAAAACAAAAATGAAAAAAAAACAGAAAAAGAAAAAAAGAAAAAAGAAGGAAAACAACTCAAAATGATTATAGATTCTTTTAAACGAAAAAGAAAGAAAAAACAAAATGAAAGAAAAAGGAAAAAGAATGAAAAACAGATAAATAATAAAAGAAAACTGAAGGAAAAACAACTCAAAATGATTACAGATTCTTTTAAACGAAAAAGAAAGGAAAAACAAAAATATAGAAAAACAAAAACGAATAAAAGGCAGAAAAAGAAAAAAGAGAAGGGAAAACTACAACTCAAAATGATTACAGATTCTTTTAAAAGAAAAAGAAAGGAAAAACAAAAAAGAAAAACAAAAAGAAACTAAAGAAAAAGAAAAATGAAAGACAAAAAAGAAAGAAAAAAAGAAGGAAAAAACATCTCACAACGTTTGCAGATTCGTAAACTGATATATAATTCACGTGATTTTACTCTCTGTCGCAAGGGGAAATAACTCAACATATAGAGAATTTATTTCTGTAAGTTATCTTAAAATATGTATTGTACGGACATCAACTAAGTACCTATCTTTATTAGTTAAATTGGCAGACTTTTAAAAAAAGCCCCAAATTCCCTGGAATCACATCAACTAATTCTAATAACAGTTTCTTTTTGAGGACACTGTATCTTCTAGAATAAAATTTGTTTACGTTGTTTTTGAAATCTGCCTTTGCGTTGTTTTCTGCCTTGGTCTTTATTCTCGACAACATTCATGTATAACCCTGCTCATGAAAAACTCTTCTTTATTTATTTCTTTTATAATCATATCACCCCCAAGCAAGGCATTTTACTGCCACTGGTTTGGAGGGGTTTACATAGGAGGAAAGTTATGAGAAAGAGTGATAGGTTATAGGGGGTGTCAGGAAGTGGGTAAGGGAAGGATGACTGTGGCCATACAGTGAGGGATCAATTTATATATTGATTGTAATATAAAATTGATCCCCAACTTTATATTTACATAATGATTTGTTGTCTGTTGATAAGCCGTAGAAAACGAATCAATCAGTCAATGAAATACTGATTAGCTACACATGCATGTCTTTTAGATTTATTTACATTTTCTGGAATATAAATGTATAGAAATTTTTTATAATCAAATCGTCCCAAGCAAAGCATTTTATTGCCACTGTTTTTTAGGGAGTTACATAGAAAGAAAAATTATGAAAAATAGTGACAGCTTAGGGGGGGGGGGTCAGGAAGTGGGCAAGAAATGGATGAGAATATTGATGAGAGTGGCGTGGACGAAGAAAGGAGCATGAGAGAGAGGATGCAGGTTAGTGAAATAGGAGATGACTATTGACTTTACATTTAAATTTTTGGAGATTGTAGCTGTCGGGAAAGCAAGTAAATGGAAGGGAATTCCACAGGCAGGAAGTGCAAGAAAAGAAGCTGATGGAGTAGAATTTGCTTTTACATTTTATTGATTTCACAGTAAAAGGATTTAATTTAAATTATAAGCTGGAATAAAGCTTCTTCTTAAGAGTTTAAATCTGTCTTTGCTCCTTTTCCTGCCTTGGGCCACAAATGTAGACACTATGCTCAGGTATAAGGAAGGTGAGCACGTTATGTAATGTTTCCTAAGACGATATTGTCTGAACTGGAACGAAGCTACGCATTTGGTTCATTAGATGAGGACTGAATTCACTGTCAGTGTCCTACGCCAAATAGCTGAATTATTAGTCTACGTTTAAATCTATAGCTTTTTGTCTAAGCCAACAGTACTTGAATGATTATTGCGTTCGTTCAATATGGAGACGAATACATCAGCTAAGTGCCGTAAGTGATACACACTTTGGGCGATTATGTCTCGAAAGAGACATGACTGACTTGGCTGAAGATTATCCCACATTAAGTTGTCATTGTTTTCTGCAGTAGACTGGTTGCCAGCCAAGGCTATATAACCGAATCTGTCCTATTATTTAACCCATAATTGGAAGGGACAGACGGATCCCAAGAGTATTTGTGCGTAAGTGAATGCAATGAATTCAGCTGGAATTCGAACTCTGCTCCCAGATTTGTCGTTCCGAGTCGATAACCACTGCACCACAAGACGAATACATAATATGCTTCAAAATTTCGACGTAGTGTCTATGGGGTGAATTGCAGACATAAAAGTACAAACTGTCGGATTGGTGATCACCCATCAAACTATAAAAACTACGAAAGAAAAAAAAATGAAAATGATTTACCAAAAATTAACAACAATCACGAAAAAAGATTACCCACCTTTGGGAAAAGAAAAAATGGTAAGAAAAAAAAGCACATGCAGTAAGCGAAGCGAGATCAAATTGAGTCAACAGACTAATTCGCCATGTTTGGTCTAAATTGATTTATGCGGGAAAATATATTTCGCACCGAACAGCACAAGTGAAACCATTGTTAGCAGCGATGCGTGAAATATTAGATTACTGAACATCGCAAAGAGTTTAGGTTTTTCACATTCATATGGTTTTTCAAGCTCTTTTTACTACACATCTGTACAGTTATTTGTTTCTTTATATAGGTGGTTATATCATTTCATAAGTATCTATCTATCTATCTATCTATCTATCTATCTATCTATCTATCTATCTATCTCAGTCTATTCTATCTATCTATCTATCTATCTATCTATCTATCTATCTATCTCAGTCTATTCATTATCTATCTATCTATCTATCTATCTATCTATCTATCTATCTATCTATCTATCATATCTATCTATCTATCTATCTATCTATCTATCATATCTATCTATCTATCTATCTATCTCATCTATTCATTATCTATCTATCTATCTATCTATCTATCTATCTATCTATCTATCTCAGTCTATTCATATCTATCTATCTATCTATCTATCTATCTATCTATCTATCTATCTATCTATCTATCTCAGTCTATTCATTATCTATCTATCTATCTATCTATCTATCTATCTATCTATCTATCTATCTATCTATCTTGGATGTTTTTATCTATCTATCTATCTATCTATCTATCTATCTATCTATCTATCTTATTTTTTAAAATTATAACCAGTTCACCACAAGCAAGGTAGAACTGCCACTGGTGTGCATGAGTTTGCAGTGAGAGAAGAAAAAAATCAAGGGAGAATGAAGTCAAAGACAGAACAGAGATAGATTAGAATCAAGAGATAGAAGATGTCGATTGACGTTGCATTTTAATTTTTGGAGATTGTAGCTATCAGGGAAGCAAGAAAATGGTAGGGAGTTCCACAAACGTGAAATGTGAGAAAAGAAACTATTAGTAGAAGAGGATGGTACATTTAACTGTTTTCACGGTAAATGGTTGGGACCTAGTTGCTAATCTTGTCGTAAATACATGTGACCAGGAACCAAGTAAAAACGTTCGTCAGAGCAGTTTTCATGAAAATACTTGTAGAAAAGACAGAAAGAAGCCACATCACGTTGGTGAGAAAGTGAGTGAAGTCGAGGATCGATTATATTACAGATCCTCCTTTGGATTTTGTCGAAAATCTCAAGATGACTAGCAGGAGCACCCGACCAGATATGGCAACAGTATTCAATGTATGGTAGATTTATAAATGGGCAAAATAGATTCTGACGAGAAAAATGTCATGGCTTGACTTACTGACCCAAACTTCCTAGCAGTAGATGCAGTTATAGATTTCATGGTGTTATTCAATGTGAGGTCAGTTGAAAGAGTGAGGCCAGGGAGGCGCAGTGCGTTGCTCTCTAGGAGACTAGCGTCACCCATTCTGATGGTAGGCAGGAAAGTTTCTCTATGGTGATTAAAGGAGAGTGCTAGACTGCTACGTGATGTCAGTTCTTCAGTACGGCTGTGAATGCTGGACAATATCATCGAAAATGAGGAAAAAACTGGAAGCGGCCGAAATGTGGTTCTACAGAAGGATGCTACGGATATCGTGGACTGAGCATACAAGCAACGACGAAGTGTTAGAAAGAATGGCAACAAAAAGGAAATTGATGCTGAGCATCAGGAAGAGACAACTGAAGTTCCTGGGACATGCAATGAGGAAGGAGAGCCTGGGGAACCTGATACTGACTGGTCAGATAGAAGGAAGAAGAGACAGAGGAAGGCAGCGGATAACATATCTGCAGAGTCTGATCAGGTGGATGACGGAACGGGGGTTGCCAGGAGCAACAGGAGCAAACATACTAAGAGCCACAAGGGATAGGGAGACGTGGAGATCCATGATCGCCTACGTCCTGAAGGGACAGGGCACATAGAAGAAGAAGAAGAAGTTTCGTTTTAGAGGTATTAAAATTTACGAGACATTTTCTATCTATCTATCTATCTATCTATCTATCTATCTATCTATCTATCTATCTATCTATCTATCTATCTATCTATCTCGTTCTGTTCTTATATCTATCTATCTATCTATCTATCTATCTATCTATCTATCTATCTCGTTCTGTTCATTATCTATCTATCTATCTATCTATCTATCTATCTATCTATCTATCTATCTATCGTTCTGTTCATTATCTATCTATCTATCTATCTATCTATCTATCTATCTATCTATCTATCTCAGTCTATTCTATCTATCTATCTATCTATCTATCTATCTATCTATCTATCTCAGTCTGTTCATATCTATCTATCTATCTATCTATCTTACTTTCTATCTCAGTCTATTCATATCTATCTATCTATCTATCTTACTTTCTATCTCAGTCTATTCATATCTATCTATCTATCTATCTATCTATCTATCTATCTATCTATCTAGTCTATTCATCTATTCTATCTATCTCATCTATTCTATCTCATCTATTCATATCTATCTATCTATCTATCTATCTATCTATCTATCTATCTATCTCAGTCTATTCTATCTATCTATCTATCTATCTATCTATCTATCTATCTATCTATCTATCTATCTATCTTGGATGTTTTTATCTATCTATCTATCTATCTATCTATCTATCTATCTATCTTATTTTTTAAAATTATAACCAGTTCACCACAAGCAAGGTAGAACTGCCACTGGTGTGCATGAGTTTGCAGTGAGAGAAGAAAAAAATCAAGGGAGAATGAAGTCAAAGACAGAACAGAGATAGATTAGAATCAAGAGATAGAAGATGTCGATTGACGTTGCATTTTAATTTTTGGAGATTGTAGCTATCAGGGAAGCAAGAAAATGGTAGGGAGTTCCACAAACGTGAAGTGTGAGAAAAGAAACTATTAGTAGAAGAGGATGGTACATTTAACTGTTTTCACGGTAAATGGTTGGGACCTAGTTGCTAATCTTGTCGTAAATACATGTGACCAGGAACCAAGTAAAAACGTTCGTCAGAGCAGTTTTCATGAAAATACTTGTAGAAAAGACAGAAAGAAGCCACATCACGTTGGTGAGAAAGTGAGTGAAGTCGAGGATCGATTATATTACAGATCCTCCTTTGGATTTTGTCGAAAATCTCAAGATGACTAGCAGGAGCACCCGACCAGATATGGCAACAGTATTCAATGTATGGTAGATTTATAAATGGGCAAAATAGATTCTGACGAGAAAAATGTCATGGCTTGACTTACTGACCCAAACTTCCTAGCAGTAGATGCAGTTATAGATTTCATGGTGTTATTCAATGTGAGGTCAGTTGAAAGAGTGAGGCCAGGGAGGCGCAGTGCGTTGCTCTCTAGGAGACTAGCGTCACCCATTCTGATGGTAGGCAGGAAAGTTTCTCTATGGTGATTAAAGGAGAGTGCTAGACTGCTACGTGATGTCAGTTCTTCAGTACGGCTGTGAATGCTGGACAATATCATCGAAAATGAGGAAAAAACTGGAAGCGGCCGAAATGTGGTTCTACAGAAGGATGCTACGGATATCGTGGACTGAGCATACAAGCAACGACGAAGTGTTAGAAAGAATGGCAACAAAAAGGAAATTGATGCTGAGCATCAGGAAGAGACAACTGAAGTTCCTGGGACATGCAATGAGGAAGGAGAGCCTGGGGAACCTGATACTGACTGGTCAGATAGAAGGAAGAAGAGACAGAGGAAGGCAGCGGATAACATATCTGCAGAGTCTGATCAGGTGGATGACGGAACGGGGGTTGCCAGGAGCAACAGGAGCAAACATACTAAGAGCCACAAGGGATAGGGAGACGTGGAGATCCATGATCGCCTACGTCCTGAAGGGACAGGGCACATAGAAGAAGAAGAAGAAGTTTCGTTTTAGAGGTATTAAAATTTACGAGACATTTTCTATCTATCTATCTATCTATCTATCTATCTATCTATCTATCTATCTATCTATCTCGTTCATTATCTATCTATCTATCTATCTATCTTATCTATCTATTATCTATCTATCTATTCTGTTCATATCTATCTATCTATCTATCTATCTATCTATCTATCTCGTTCTGTTCATTATCTATCTATCTATCTATCTATCTATCTATCTATCTATCTCGTTCTGTTCATTATCTATCTATCTATCTATCTATCTATCTATCTATCTATCTATCTATCTAGTCTATCATCTATCTATCTATCTATCTATCTATCTATCTATCTATCTATCTATCTCAGTCTGTTCATATCTATCTATCTATCTATCTATCTTACTTTCTATCTCAGTCTATTCATATCTATCTATCTATCTATCTATCTATCTATCTATCTCATTCTCATTCTATTCATATCTATCTATCTATCTCAGTCTATTCATATCTATCTATCTATCTATCTATCTATCTATCTATCTATCTATCTAGTCTATTCATATCTATCTATCTATCTATCTATCTATCTATCTATCTATCTCGGTGTGTTCATTATCTATCTATCTATCTATCTATCTATCTATCTATCTTGTACTTTTTTATTAGCTGAAATACACTCATGATTATGATGTACTTTCTTTTCTCAATTCATGGGTGAGGTCGTTGTATTTTATTTCATTATCGTGCAGCGGCGGTCAGCAGGCACACCTGTCTACAATATCACAGACATTCCATTTTTTACCTTCTTAACAACAACCGAAGGCGCTTTCCATTCTTCCATTGGACAACAGAATATCACATCGAGTGATATTCTCTTGTCTTTCTTAATTTTCTATGTTCGCTTGTGGCATGTGAAGAAAATATTTATTATGACAAACATTTGTAATACTACCGCAGTGCGGACGGCTGCCTTCAAGCCAGGTCCCGGTCGAAACGACACCAGATGTAAAGCCTCAGGCCAAACTGGCTGTCTGTCTTATGTGACGCTCGTTCTCGCTGACGATCGTGACGATCTCAGTTGTGACACTGCCACCCGGTTGTCCGGTTGGTTTGGTCGCTGTTGCTGGTCGTGACGATCCCGTCCGATGATGTCGCCACAAATGCTGGGTTACAGGACGTCTTTTGCAACAACGGGCCACTGTCCCACGTTGTGATTAGATCCCAGAAGTATCGTCGTGCAATTTTAATAGTCGTTCCTTTTAGCCAGTCCGGACACTGGTGTACACTTGTGGTTTGAAAAAAATAAACACGGCACAAAAAAAAAAAAAAAAAAAAATTAAGAAAATAAATGAATGAACTCGAACACGCCTGGAGAGCTACGTAGAATGTCTTTATATAAAGAAAAAACAATGTCTCTTTCCCCAAGAATACAGTTGTCGAAAATGATATACAATCGTCGAAAATGATTTTTACAACGGAGAGAGAAAGTTCACCAAAAGCATCATAGCTTCTAATCGTTAAACGAAATGTTTTGTTTAAGTTTCGTTAGCGTTGAAATAAACATATCTCTTTAAATATTCGCCAAAGTCTCTTGTATTTCATTAAAAGTATTTTCATTAATTCTCTATAATCAGGATTGTCAATTTTCCTATGTAACTTCTAAAACAGCAAAGTTCTTTCGGGTCCTTAACGGAGTTTGCCGAAGTTGAGCGAACGAAGAATCAGAATTTTCGATTCTCCCGTGATTAAAAAAAATAACAATAACGTTCTTTCTGGATTCATGTCGATGGCGCATTTTTCAAAATTAACTTCTATGAGTTAATTTGTGGCAGGCTTCATTCGAAATTAACTAGTTAGCCATAAGTTCTATGGTGGGCGACCAGCCGTGGGTCATGGCTCCCAGGCTGGGGCCATTTTCCCCAGTCGCTACATTTCGACTGATAGCAGCTCCAACTCAACAAACTGCTCTAACTCGCTCTCCAACTCAAAAACTCACTTTTCAACTCAAAAAACTCTCTCCAACTGACTTTTTCGTGTCGAGCATCTATTTGTGTATCCCATATTTTTGCTTTCCTGACGGCTACAACCTCCAGAAATTTAAATGCAAAGTCAATACTCATCTACTAACCACTGGACTCTAGCTCTCTCCCCTCCCCTGTATAACCTTCCCTTTCTCTCCACCTATGTATCTGTCATCGCGCCTGCTTTCTCAGCTTTCTATTGTTCCTTTCTAACTAGTTTGTACTCCTCACTCTTTTCTAATTAATCTTTTTACATTTATGTAGCCCCCTGCACATCAGTGGCGTTTCCGCCTTGCTCGGGGTGAAATGATTAAAAACAAAAAAACAAAAAACAAAAAAAACAAAAAAAAACAGACGGATTACTCTCTTTCCTAAGGGTATTTGTGCGTAAGTGAATGCAAGGAATTCAACTGGAATTTGAAAATTTTTTTTTCGTTAGGACGTTGGTGTTAGATCGGAAAAGAAGCCAGCTGTCAATCACTGATCGTCAAGGCTTTTGGAGGTGCACCCGTATTATCGGTATAGATGTTTATAAATGATCGGAGTATATTCTTAGGTAGAGTATTTATGTAAATCAAAAAGAGGCTTGATCCAAAAAGTGTACGCTGGGGGACGCCTACCTTGACCACCGGGGTCTTAGAGGATTGACCGTTAATAACCACATTCAAGGATCTACCTATTAGGTAGGATTTTATTATAGAGAAAACTCTTCCCGTTATTCCATTTATTCCGTTTAACCCATGGTAATAAAAGAATAATGTGGGGAGTACTAAAAACTCGTTTAAAATAAGATTTTATCAGCATATTTTTTTCCTTTAATAATAGTAAGTGCCTTAATCGAACACCCCAATTAGTATATTTTTGGTACTTAAAGGAAACCAATAAAACTCCCACAATAAAGTGGAAAATTTAAAAAAAAAAAACGAGAATATTTAAGTCTTTAAATGACCCATGCTCTATGTGAAAATCTATACATTATTAAATTTTTTAATGATAAGGATCTATTAAATAAACGTAATGAACTTACTGTCACATGTAAACATTGCAAAATATTCATTTTATAGTTAATTCTTTATATAAGAATATTGATTAACTTACACATATATTTTACTTTATTTTGTATAATGATATAAATATTATTAATTTAATAAATCTTAGGATTGATATAAAGATATTTTAATCATACCAAAATTTTATTTAAAACAGGTCCAAAATAAAGATTTTTTCTAAAAAAACTAAAATATATACATCTTGCTAGAAAGAAAGCAGTCTAGTCGAAAAAAAATGACTTCTCTTGGAGATATACGAATACCATATATCCCCTAACATCTAACAAATATTTTAAATTTTTAAAGTTGACTTTAATTCTGATTAGTTAAATTAAACACATCCGTATGATCTAAGTTTTATGTCTCCCCATTCATATTAACTCTTTAATAAGCAAATGTATTTTTTTACTTTTTTCAAATGTAAATCACATTGAACATTGCCTGATGAGAAGATAAAGGCTTTAAATCTCGAAACATGGAAATTTCTGTGTCGCAATGTAAATTAAATTAATTTTAAATAAAAAAAACAAATGTAATTATATATATATATATATATATATATATATATATATATATATATATATATAAACTTGTCGTTATACTCGTTTTGAAAAACCCTCCGAGTTCATACGCGGAAGGAGCAAATGGTAATAAAAAAAGAACGAGCTAAGCACCCGAACATCAGTCAAAGGACATAGCCCAAAGAAAAAAATCCGAGACGAGTAACCTAAAACAAAAGGCGCTCAATATGCAAGTAGAGCAAACTAATTAAATAACTAACCTAGAGAGCCAACGAACCTACCAATGTTTCACCAAATTGGATCTTCAGGAATAGTTAGCTACTTTCCCCGTAAATCCAGTTTGGTGAAACCTTGCTACGTTCGTTGGCTCTCTAAGTTAGTTATTTACCTATATATATATATATATACGAACTTTGGTTCGTATCTTTGCTCTACTTTCGTATTTTGTATTGAGCTCTTTACTGTTAAGGTTTTCGTCTTGGTTTTTTTTTTCCTTTCGAACACAGCTTTTGCTTTGTTTTTTTTTTTGTTTTGTTTTTTTTGATTCCCCTCTTCCCATTTAGTATTACCTTTTGGGATTGACGACTAAATTAACCGTTTTGTTAACTGTAGGACTTAATGATTTTAGTCATTATTAGTGATACTGTTTTCTTGGTACATTTTACAATAATAATAATAATAATAATAATAATAATAATAATAATAATATATATATATATATATATATATATATATATATATATCCTACGTAAAATCTAATGGTTATCCTATTTACATACATCCTAAATTAAATCATCCGATGTTTATTATTAAAAAGATACTTCATTCTGTTGAACACAGAATAAACAATAATTCCTCAACTGAAAACATTTTTTATAAACGCAGTCAATACTACAATACAACACAAAACAAACAGCTGCTATAAATGCAATGACATTGAATTTTATAAGCAAAATAATAATAATGGCAAACATACTAAAAATAGAAAAATAATTTGGTATACATGACCATTTAACAAAATTTGAATGCTTCAAAAACGAAATTGCTATCTATTAACCATCATAGACAATCGCTTCAACCCTCCATTAGCATGGAACAGGCTAGTCTCCCTGAGAGTAAAACACTACGCCTCCTTGGCCTCACACTCTCGGCGAACCTCAAGTGAAATGACTATATCGAATCCATTGCTAAATCCGCTGCTAAGAAGGTCGGTTCACTGTGCAGAGCCAGAAAGTTTTTCCCGTCTGAATCTATCATGCACATATATAAATCTACCATTCGCCGGTGTATTGAATACTGCTGCCACATCTGGTCGGGTGCCCCTGTTATTCACCTCGGGGTTCTTGACAAGATCCAACGGAGAATCTGTAATGTGATCGATACCGACTTGGCAGCCCGGCTGCAGTCGCTCTCTCACCGGCGTGACGTGGCTTCCATGTGCCTCTTTTATAAATACTTTCACTGCTCCTGCTCCAATGAATTTAGATCAATGGTTCCCCTTAGGTATGAATTTACACGAGCTACTAGATAAGCAACTAGGTCCCAGCTTTTTACAGTGAATGTAACCGCAATTTCTAATCTAACAGCTTGTTTTCATGCATTTCCCACCTGTGGAATTCCCTTCCATCTCCTTGCTTCTCCGACAGCTACAATCTCTAGGAATTTAAATGTAAGGTCAATAGACATCTCCTATTACACTAACTCGCATCCATTCTCTCAAGCTCTTTCCATCTACTCCACCCATATCCTCATCCGTCTATCACCCTCCTCCTGACATTTCCTATAACCTACCCCTCTTTCTCATCACTTTCCCATATGTAACCCCCTGCGCAACAGTGGCAGTAGAATGCCTTGCTTGGGGTGAGATGATTAAAAAAATGGTTAATACTAAATTAGTTAATAAACTCCTTAACCTTGTTTAGAAACAATTTTCAACTAATAATCCCCTTAACCTTGTTTAGCAATTTTCAACTAATAATCCCCTTAACCTTGTTTAGAAACAATTTTCAACTAATAATCCCCTTAACCTTGTTTAGAAACAATTTTCAACTAATAATCCCCTTAACCTTGTTTAGAAACAATTTTCAACTAATAATCCCCTTAACCTTGTTTAGAAACAATTTTCAACTAATAATCCCCTTAACCTTGTTTAGAAACAATTTTCAACTAATAATCCCCTTAACCTTGTTTAGAAACAATTTTCAACTAATAATCCCCTTAACCTTGTTCAGAAACAATTTTCAACTAATAATCCCCTTAACCTTGTTTAGAAACAATTTTCAACTAATAATCCCCTTAGCAAAATTTTGGATAAGAATACAATGAAACTTAGTTATACCTGCACTGATAATCTTGAAATAATGATAAAAAACGCAACAATAAAAATCTAAAACAATGTAACAAAATTGACAATCATAACCAACCTATTAAAATAGCAAGAATAATACGAATACTTGTAATTGTCGTAAATCAAACTATCCTTTAATAATAAAATCTCTAGTAACTCAACTTTTCTCCAAATACAATTGGCGATTGAAAGATGTAAATAAAACACCTGCAGTAAAATGGAAAATATTAACAAAAACTGGAACATGTAAATCGTTACATAAAATATGTTTTCATTGCTTACAAGAAAAAATCATATTGAATTCCTAAAATCTAACTTATTAAACCAACGTAATGAAATTACCACTTACTGCCATCATAAGATTAAATATACCCAAGATTTGTTCATTACGTTGCTTAAAACTATAAACCTTTCAATTCAGTTAATTATATATCTTAAAACTAATCCTTATTAACTGTTACGTTGCTGTGTACGCTTATTTTAACTACTAGTCATCTCTAAAATCAAGTAATTCTGTTTTTAAAATTTAACTTCATGGCCTTACGTCTATTTCTTCAAAATCATTTTCTTCATATTAAAAAACCGCTTTAAAACTAATATTGGATTTTTATTGTTCTTTTTTTCCAATCTTGTTGCATCTAAAAATAATACATTAGATACAGTTTTGTTCGATTCTTATTTAAATAACTGTCACGCCCTGTCTGGTTTATATCGCTATATTATTTTCAATTATTTACTAGTATACATCCACAATTCTTTTAAAATGTAATAACCTCCCACTTCACTACAATATGGTGGCATTTTTTATTTTTAAATTTGATTTCGTTATTTTAAATTTTCTTATCAATATTTATAGGATCCAGTGAATGAACCGCATTTCACTGTCTGATGATGGTGTATTGAACACCGAAACTTAATGGCTTTTGATTAAAGCCATTAAGTTTCTATTATCAGTATGCTATTATTATAACAATAATAGTATCTATCTATCTATCTATCTATCTATCTATCTATCTATCTATCTATCTATCTATCTATCTATCTATCTGTGCCTGTTTATAATCTATCTATCTATCTATCTATCTATCTATCTATCTATCTATCTATCTATCCGTCTCAGATTGTTCATATCTATCTATCTATCTATCTATCTATCTATCTGTGTGTGTGTGTGTGTGTGTGTGTGTGTGTGTGTGTGTGTGTGTGTGTGTGTGTGTGTGACCAGAACTGGTGCAAGAGTTACGTGTGACTCTAATCTATGATACTGACCTCCCACTTTACTTGATAGCAATTTTCATAATGTTGTATTCATGTAAATTATAAAGTTTATTGTCACCTAATTACGTACACTAATGGATCATATCCAATATAGGTGAACAATTCAACTAGAAAAATTGAAAAAAATACAATGTACCTAAATACAAATTAGAAACATGTCATGATAGATCATTCCATCTTAAATAACTCAACAATGTTTTGTGGCAATTTTTTAACTTTAACTTGAGACTTTTCTTGTTAAAAGGTTAAATAATTTTAACCCATTCAACATCATGGATAAAAAATAGTGAATTTTATAAAGTGTTTTTAAACAGGAAATAAAGAAATTCACGGTTTTAGACGAAAAAGAAAAGAAAAGAAAAAAAAACCCCAAAATGACGTCAAAATTCTGCGAAAGTTTTTCATCCCTTAATAATCGGCTGTTCGGATTTGAATTTGTAATACGAATACAAATAGAGGCAGAAAAAAAAAATCAAATGTTGATAAGAGAGCGAGGAACATAAAAACACTACTCGGTGCACCAGACAGGCTCCCCACCCCCGGCCGAGGGGGACGAGGGTAGTAAGAATCACCCCAGGATATATACATAAACAATAGGAATCATTATCAGTTGTATTAGTATTGGTCGCAATATTATTATTATTATTATTATTAGTAGTAGTAGTAGTTCCTGTATGCAATGACTGATTTTCTCTTTGAATCTTTGATTTCATTCCGAATTCCTTACGTGACTGATGATAGTACAGGGTGAGCCATCTTAAGCCTGAATAGGTGCCATTATTATTATTATTATTATTATTATTATTATTATTATTATTGTTATTATTATTATTATTGCTATTACAAAAGCATTTTATTCTTTTAAGTCCGTTGTCGACGTTCTGTCTGAGTGCAACTGTCAATGTGCGCCATTCATTGTCTTCTGTGGTTTGTCGTCGCAGTGTCGCCATTTCTCCTGTCAATTCACTTCTACCTTCAATCATTCTGACGTTTGGAAACGAAACAAAGCCCTGGAAATATTTCTTGAAGTTCCAAGCTTTGGCTTTTGTCGACTTTGTTTCGAGTTTTGAGATGAAGTATTGTTAAAACAACGGTGATCTTCTTTTACCCGCGGTTTCTTTTACCGCGGTTCCAGTTTTAGAAAAGAAGAAATTAACAATGCTTACAATTTATAATAATTGCTGCAATGTGTAAGAATGGTGATGCTGGAAATTTGGATAAGTGAAAGAGAAGAGGACGTGCGTTGTGAATATCGGCTCGAAAAAAGTAATCGAGGAGCTGAGTTCGAATCCCAGGTGAATTCGTTGCATTCACTTACACGCAAACACCCTTGGGGAAAGTATTAATCCACCTCTTCCATCCAGTTATGGGTTAAATAACAGGGCAGATTAGATTGTGTGGCCTTGGTCGGTAAAAAGTCTATTGCAGAAAGTAATGGCAACCTACTGCGGGAAAATCTTCTGCCAAATCAGTCATGTTTCGAAAGGGACATGATCACCCAACCGTGTATCACGCATGGCACTTAATTGACTGAGTCAATAAGAAATCGTAAAGTTTTGTTTTGTTTTTTGTTTCTTTTTTTTGCAAGTAAAAAGTGAATGTTTTGGGTTTACTAGGGAAAGCAAATTTTTATTGCTATGAAATACAGTAGGAACGAGTCGTTTATAAATCAAAAAGAAAATTTATATTGTTATGAACTATGGTAAGAACGAATCGTTTATAAATCAGAAAGAAAAGTTCTATTGTTATGAACTACGGTAAGAAAATTTCTATTGTTATGAACTACGGTAAGAACGAATCGTTTACAAGTCAGAAAGAAAATTTATATTGCTATGAGCTACGGTACGAACGAATCGTTTATAAGTCACATAACTTTTATTAAAATGTTATTGCTAAGGTTTTTTTACGTTGTTGTTACACAGAGCTCATCCTGAATGTTCACCTATTCCAATGAATGAGAGGTTTTTTTAGGGAGGTCCCATGCCATGAGCGCCTATTTGGATTTAAACTCAACCAAGACTTCAAATGGAGCCCGTACGTACGATCTGTCGCGAAAGGTGCTGGAAAAATGATTGGCTCCTCGTCCCGATGCAGTAAGTCCCCGACTCTTTCTGATACATTTACAAGAACCAGAATAGGCTAAAATGGAAGTACTACTGTCATATACGAGTAGGAACTGTCAAGTTTCCACATTCCAATCTTGAAAGCCGCTAAAGTCGTTTTTGAGAGCGATGAACTATTTTCCTCCATAAAGCTTCCCCCCCCCCCCACCAACAGAAAAAAATATCGCAAGCCTCACGCCACTCTGTGGCTATTTCCGTGGAAAATGTTCACACAAACTACATTCTATAGTTTCACCAGCTCTAAATCTTCATCCCACGCACACTATAAAGAACCAACCTCATTTCCTTTGTATTTCATTCGTAAGGTGTAAATTCCAGGCGGGCACATTCTTTCTACGAACCGCTGCCTTGTGAAACCGACCCCAAAGAGAATCACTATGAACTTGACATGTTCAAGTCTAAAATTAAGTCATTTTCCCCACATATTCATTTAAATGATGTTTTTTATTCTGCCACATTCTATTTTGAGTGGCTTTTAAGCACTGTACAGGGTGAAACATCATTGTAAAAAAACATAAAATTCTCGTTGTGCCTACCGCGATTTACGTTAAGAACGAATCTCTTCAATGCAAATGACCGGTAGTCGTAATCCATTTAAAATATTTAGAAAAAACCGGTCGTCTACTCAAAAATATGTTTGGCGTGTATGTACACCGCATATATATATATATATATATATATATATATATATATATATATAACACATTAAAATTTCCTCCTCTCTCATCCATGCGCCGATAGCTTAGGCACTCCGACTGACAGCAAATCGGTCGAGTTTCGATCCCGGCTGGAAGCAAGTAGATGTCCAGCAACACTGGTGAGCTGTGATACAGAGAAACAGGCTTGTATGTGGATGACATATATATATATATATATATATATATATATATATATATATATATATATATATTACTGATTATTACGTTAGAACATGTGAAAAGACTACAAACTACGACAAAATTGTGCATTTTGTTTCGACATTGAAAGAACAATGTTTTATCAAGTAGTTAACAATGATGATGATAAACGCTTTTTTTTTGTTTTTTTTTAATGATATGAAGACAACACTTCTTTTTATTTTTGGAAAAAATATCTCCGTACGAGGTAAAAATGGTATTAAAAAAGAAAGAAAGAGGGAAGAAAAGAGAAAACAAGACGTGAAATCAAGAAAAGGAAAAAAAAGAGGAAAAGGAAAGATCGAGAATAAATTGAAAGTGAAGAGAAGGATAAGTGAGAAAACCAGCTAGAAATTGCAGACAGATACTGAAATAGGTTAAAATGTTGCAATATATATACATACATACATACATACATACACACACACATATATATATATATATATATATATATATATATATATATATAGTATATGGGTAGGTTTTGAAAGCTATCACAATGTGTTTAGCAAAATAAAGGAAGGTAAAGAAGGTGTTGGGTATTACCTATTTATTAATCATTAATATTTCGAGATCATAGTCTCATCTTCAGAATGGTAGGAGAGGTTAATTTCACGTTCGCCCGTGGTCCGTGCCTTTCATCGACGAAAGGCACGGACCACGGGCGGACGTGAAATTAAGCTCCCCTACCATTGTGATAGCTTTTAAAACCTACCCATACACCTAATATACACAATCCTTCAAGCAAATTACAAAAATATCATGTATATATATATTCGAGTGAATACAGAACGAAGAAAATTTTTTTTGAAACGTCCAAAACATCAATTTAAAACAGTGCTCAATATATGATATATAGAGCTGTGAATATTTATTATAAATTATATTTTAGAACATGTACATATTTTTTTTATATATCCACTACAAATGGTACATTTGTTCCGACATTGAAACTTCAATGTCTCATCAGGCGGTATGGATGAGAATGGAAGGTCTCTTTTCTTTATTTGGTCAGTTGTGTGTGGGATGTTGGTGGGGGTTAGTGATAAGGGAACAAGTTTCGTGTATTGACCGTTAGAATTTTGAAGAAAGTGGTTTGGTAGTTAAAATGATTGATTAATGAGAGTCTTTGATTTCTAGAGAGATTTAACATTAGCATTTAGAATGTAAGTTTTTATTATCTTACGCCTAGACTATGTCTTTTGAATTTCTTAGAAGAGCAGGTAAGGGGTGGGATGCTTATTTTGCACAGAATATTTTTTTTATTTATGTAGAGTCTTTATAATTAATCTAAATTTGTATATTTAATCTTAAGTTTTGATTTAGGAAATCGATTTTTCCTATTAAATTTTAAATTTTAATTAGATCACAGTTTGGAAACCGATTTTTTCTATTAAATTTTAAATTTTTAATTTCTCTTCTTATACTTTGTCAGTTGTGTGTGGGACGTTGGCGTGGGTTAGTGATAGGGGAACAAGTTCTGTGGATTGACCGTTAGAATTTTGAAGAAATTGGTGTGGGTAGTGAATATGGTTGATTAATGATTTTCTTTGAGTTTTGAAGACAGATTTAATATTATCAGCTAGAATGTAAGGCTTTCTTTTTATCTTGTAACTAGACTGTATCCTTTAGGATATCTTAGAGGAACAGGTTAGAGGTAGGATGCTTATTCTGTACAGAATATTTTTGTATTTAAGCAGAGTTTTTATAATTAATCTGAATTTCTATATTTAATCTTATACTTAATCTGTAAAGATTAAATATACAAATTATATTTTAGAACATGTACATAATTTGTTTTATATATCCACTACAAATAGTACATTTGTTTCGACATTGAAACTTCAATATCTCATCAGGCGGCGTGGATAGGTATGGAAAGCCTCTTTTCTTATATTTGGTCAGTTGTGTGTAGGATGTTGGTGGGGGTTAGTGATAAAGGAACAAGTTTGATGTGCGGGGGGCTATTTGTGGGAGTAATTTTGTAAACGGAACTGTTGAGAAACCGTCTAAGGTTGGTGTTAGCTCGAAATCAGAAGTCATCGTGACCGAGTGTTTGCGTATACTCGCTTTGTTCAAACTACTGATTATGTCATACTAGCAGTATAGCCCGGCGTTGCTCGGGTGTAATGAAAGCTTTAAAACTAATCCATGGTCCTGGAGCTCAGACTCTTTGGACGTTGGCACGAAAGACTAAAAAGCAATAGTTGTTTCCAGTTAAAGTGAAACCGTAGACTGAAAGAAAAATGAATGAATGTAAGTCAAATCTTGACTTCCTGTTATCTATATCAAATTTCCTGTTGTCAGAACTGCAACCTTGAAACTTCTGAATATCGTTTCTTATGTCTTTGTCTATGAGTGTATCAAATTTGATTAAAATCGGACCACTCCTTCTCAAACCCGATTTTTTCGATTATCGATTTTCTATATTTATTGTGGGTACCTCGACACAAAACCTAGCTAAGAACACTCGCAGACTCTTATAGTACAACTGTGTAAATTTTCAAGAAAATCGGTTCAGCCGTTTCGCAGTCTGTAGGTAACGGATACACACACACACACACACACACACACACACACACACACACACACACAGAGAAAAAATTCCATTATTAAATAAGTTTAGATTATGCACTGTTCTAGAAACCCTAATGGATACCAGTCCGGAATGAGAAATCGAAGAGCTGAGTTCGAATTCGAGTCGAGGTTGTTACATTACACGCAAACGACCTCGGGAAAAGTATGAATCCATCTTAATCACTCAGTGACTTGCATCTGGAAAAATCATTGATAGAGTCCAAAATTCTTGATGAAATATTCACTCACGGAAAAAAGTAAAAAAAATACTGCTATCATCCAAATAACTTAATTGAATGACCCATAATAGTGTTGATAAATCGTAAAAAACTAATAAATCGTTACATTTTCACGCTGTCATTCACTAATTTAAAATTGTTCAAGGCAATGGCTCCATTATTTTTTGTTCCTGCAGACTTTTTTATCAATGTCATTCACAAGTGCCAAGAATTTCTGTCTAAGATCTTGGTTCCGGGACAAGTATGTGTCTTCTTACCAGACTTATTCAACTTTTATAGTGAAGCAATCCTGAGAGAATTAAAAGTCCTACCAGGATTCATGATTGACGTCAACAATCTTAAAAATTAGATATATAGATGACACAGTGTTGATAGCAGAATCAGAAAGAAAACTACGTGAACTTCTGCAGAAGCGAGTGAAGGAAAGCATGAAGAAAGGACTAAGCATCAAATGTAAAAAGAATGTACGGTTGTCTGTAAAAGGAACCGTTTTACAAATTAAAAATTGGAAATGTCAAGATCAAACAAGTACAACAAAACTTTACTGGAGTAGATAGACGAAACTAACGCCCGGTTCACACTCCACCCACGTCTATTGAACAGGTGAAGAGGTTCTTCCCTTGTTTCCTGTTTAGGATGTGGTTTCCGGTTTTCTCTTTTCCAATCTGTTCACTTTTCTTTTTTTCTTTTTTTTTAAATTGGAGTAGATAGACGAAACTATCGCCCGGTTCACACTCCACCCACGTCTATTGAACAGGTGTAGAGGCTCATCCCTTGTTCCCTGGTTAGGATGTGGTTCCCAGCTTTCTCTTTTCCAATCTTTTCATTTTTCTTTTTTCTTTTAAATTGGAGTAGATAGACTAAACTATCGCCCGGTTCACACTCCACCCACGTCTATTGAACAGGTGTAGAGACTCATCCCTTGTTCCCTGGTTAGGATGTGGTTCCTGGCTTTCTTTTTTCCAGTCTTTTCACTCTTACGTAGCCCTCTGCACATCAGTGGCATTACCGCCTTGCTCGGGGTCAGTCAGTTAAATGCCATACGTGATACACGCTTGGGCGATCATGTCTCGAAAGAGACATGACTGACTGGGCAGAAGATTATCCCGCAGTAGGTTGCCATTGCTTTCTACGGTAGACTGATTGCCAGCCAAGGCTATAGAACCCAATCTGTCCTGTTATTAGCCCATAACTGGAAGGAAGAGACGGATTAATACCTTTCCCAAGGGTATTTGCGCGTAAGTGAATGCAATGAATTCAACTGGAATTCGAACTCGTTCCGAGCCGATATCCACTGCACCACAACGCAAATCCGCATTGCTCGGGGTGATATGATTAAAAAATTAAATATCAGGAAAATGTTTTAACAGAAGACTGAAGACGCGAAACCGATATCCAGAGGCGCATTGGGACAACGATAGATGCCTTACAAAAACTAAGCAACGAAATAAGAAACATGAAAATTTTATTATTTACACTGTTTTCCTCATCTTTATTGCCATGTTTACGACGTTTCCGCCGATGTACGCTCTGGCCCTTTTCAGGATGCTTTAAGTTTTGAACCGATTCTTTTATTTCGATCACTTGGGCATATAATTCTTATTCCACGTGCGAAACCACTTACCGATATCATGTAGTTATCTCCCTTCAATTCAGCTCTTTAAGTTATTTGTTCACACTGCTGTAGTCAAGTATTAAACACACAACTCTTTGGGTCAAGTTCACAGGAACTAACCAATGCTTACATTCAAGGACACATTGCCCAGTGGATATAGACGTTGGTTAGTTCCAGAGAACTTGACCCAAAGAGATGCAACCGTATGCCCTGTTTTAAAATTTCTTTTTTCGCAAATCACGCGTGTGGAACTCGCTTCTAATTTCTTGCTTCCTTGCCATCTACAATCTTCAAATGTAAATGTAAGTTCAACCGCCATCTTTTGTCTTTCTGAACCATATTTTTTATTGTCCTTTTTCTCCTCACTTCTCACTGAAGTCCCTTCCTTCTCTTTCGCTCGCACTAACCCCATGCTTCTTAGGTGTATTATCGCCTTGCTTGGAGTGAAAGGATTAAAAAAAAACGTTCTGAGGGATAGTCGAAAGTTTTTCTAGGAAGGAAGGTATGGAAAACTTAAAACACATAGAGCACCCTATGTTAAATCCACTGCTAGAAAGGTTGGGTCACTGTGTCGGGCCAGGAAGTTTTTTTCCGCTTGAATCCATCTTGCACATATACAAATCAACCATTCGACCGTGCATGGAATACTGCTATCATATACTGTCAGGCACCCTTGCTGTTCATCTCAGCGTTCTCGACAGGCTCCAAAGGAGAATCTCTAATGTGATTGGTTCCGACATGGCAGTTTGACTCCAGCCACTTTCTCATCGTCAGGATGCGGCTTCCCTCTGCCTCTTCTATAAATGTTTTCATGGCTTCTGCTCCGACGAACTTAGGTCACTGGTGCCCCGTCCACAAGAATTTACTCGGGCAACCAGACTGGCAACAAGGTCTCACCCTTTTACAGTTAAATCAACCAAATGCTGGCGACAACTCTATTCAATCAGCCTCTTTTATTGCGCTTCCTTCCGTATACTTGCTTTCCTGATGGCTATAACCTCCAAGAAATTA
The DNA here is from genome assembly GCA_037127315.1 of Ascarosepion bandense. NCBI lineage: Eukaryota > Metazoa > Mollusca > Cephalopoda > Sepiida > Sepiidae > Ascarosepion > Ascarosepion bandense. The sequence continues at coordinate 118,190 of JBBBDQ010001552.1, read as the reverse complement.
AATGCAAAGTCAATTCCCATCTCTTATCCACTTAAATCCTGCCCTTTTCGAATCACCCCGTATATCTTGTTCTTTTCTCTTCTCCCTACCTTCATAAATGTCTTCACTCTTGTGTTCCCATCCTTCTCTTGACCTTCCTTTTTCACCCCCTGTAGCTGGTTCGTCTTTGTCCTCACTCTCCTCCTGCATAATACTTCAACTCTCTTATATAACCCCCTGCACGTCAGTGGTGTTAACGCCTTGCTTGGGGTGAAATGATTAAAAAAAATAAGCACAGCGAAATCTTTCGGTAAAATTTCGTTGTAACTCCCGACGCTTTTCCCCTTCAAATTTATCCAAAATAACATTATCTCTGTGCAAATGTATATACTGAACTCAAATCAACTGTTAGCTATTGAAGAAACTTACCTTTTTTAATCTAAATGTCCATAAAAAAAGGAACTATATCTCGCACTTTTTCTCTCCCGTAACTCTCACGAAGTCATGTAATTAACTGCAGAATGACGTACTGCGTATGGGAACGATTTTTGGTCGATTTTTCTTCATTTACTGATATTTCCGGCGATGTACTTCTGTTAATGGAAGTAATGCCCTCTTGTATTTCTATGCTTATTACTCTCATAGCAGGAAGTACATCGCCGGAAGTTTCAGTAAAGGAAGAAAATCGACCAAAATACAAAAGAACATTGCTGCCTACGTAGAACGTCATTCTGCAGTTAATTACATGATTTTGTGAGAGTTACGGAAGAGAAAAAGTGCGAGATATAGTTCGGTTTTTATGGACTTTCAAAGCAAAAAAGGTAAGTTTCTTCAATAACTAATTGTTGATTTGAGTTCAGCATATACATTTGCACAGAAATAATGCTAGTTTGGATAAATTTGAAGGGGGGGGGGAAAGCCGTCGGCACCTAAAACGAACATTTACCAATCTTTTTAACCTATTTGGGGTGTTTCAGCAAGAGATGGATAGAAAAACCACAAAGACAAATCGTGAAGGAGGTGAATGCAACAAAAGAAAAGAAAGTGTGAAGAACCATGATCTTGTCAGTGTCTCTGTTCATTTATGTTCCCACTTGGTGGTTGAATCTCTGTCCATAACTCAACAAGCCCCACCGTTCGCAGCCGAAACAATTGAATAGTTAATTATAGGAACTCTTGAAACGGGAGATTAGTTCCAAATGGAACAGCGAATAAAGAATCACCGAAGTGTGTCTAAAATTGATATCCCGCATCATCAAACGAGGAGTTCGAGGCAACGTCCTGCTTCAACACCCACACCCTTATTGAAACCATCCACCACAAAGCTGGCCTTACATTCGGTTTTTATTTAATTCGAACGCAACCATTGGAACCTATGCCACTATAACTGTGTGCATTAATCCAGAACGTACTATTGTTATTATTATTAATATTATTTCTTTTGATTTGTTGTTTTGATAAAATCATTTACTAAATTTTTCATCTGAAAACCTGAGGTAAATGAAAGTTTTTTCCAAGGAAGTTATTAAAAAAAGATTTTTCAGAGTATGTGAACGGTATTCGTTAACACAAGCTTTTGTGAATAACATAGCATATTTGCATGACTTTTATTTTTTATTCATTCTCGTTCATTTGACTTTTCCCCTTATTTTCTCCTTATGGCCACGAGTCGTTGTTTAGTGAGGCGAAATAGCATCAGGAATTACCAGCCGACAGTATTTTCTCATTATTTAGAGTAGCATATTGAGATCACGCCCCTTAGTAAGTCTCGTGATGTCTAATACGTGATAACGTGATCCTTAGCCCCTTTACTATTTGGAATATTTTCATATTAAGGGCTAGGCACGAGAAACCGGCGAGACGAGTTTTTAACGTCTGGACTCCTTGTCTGGAACATTAAGCTCACATCAAACCACAAGATGAACTTGCTTATACGATCTGTTGCTAAAAACCACGGAAAAATGGCCAGCTCCTTATACCACCCCTGAAAATATCTAACTCTTTCTGCCATGCCATATCTCTGCAAGAGCCAGATCAGCTCAAAAATAGTGCATTACCTCCACATCTGTGCCGGAGCTGCCCAACTCCCACTATTGAGCCTAGATCGACTTAACTAGTCTTCATATTCCATTGGTAAGGAAGAAGTTCCAATCAGACAGCTTTTCCCCAAAAAACTGTTGCAATATGGAACGGACTCTCGGAGGCATGCTGATCACTACAATCTTAAACACTTCAACTCGAGGTCAACCGTTCACCGTCCTACATGTTCTCATAAAATACATCGCTTACTTCCTCCTTCTTCCTTACAACACCCGTATTCAGTAATTCTCTACCTGATTAGATAATGATTTAAATATATTTTCCAAGTTTATTTTTACGAAAGTAAACTATAAAATGTCCAAGTACAACTTAGTACTTGGACATTTTATAGTTTACTTTCGTAAAAATAAACTTGGAAAATATATTTAAATCATTTTTTCTCAAAAGCTATGGATTAAATAACAGGGCAGGCTGACTATTCTAGCCTTGATTGGCAACCAGTCTAGGAAAAGAACAAATTTGAATTCAAAACCCATTGGCGTGCTAAATAGGCAAACAGAAACTCATGTGAAGTGAATTGCGCAGTCTGAGATATCGTTTTTTTTATTTTTTTTATTTTTATGGTCGCGACCTTTTATTTGTTTTTCACACGTTTTTAAACATTTTATCAAAATATACAAAATGTCTCGTTATGTTTGTTAATTAATATAAACTGAAAATCATTTAACATTTTAAATTGTTAATATCATAAGATATTTGCAATTACAAATTACGTTTCAACCGCGAGAAGGAATCTTTTAAATTATAATGTCAACAAGAATAAAATGTATAAAAGTTAAATTGAATTTATTAATTTAATTAAAATTTTTATTGCGTAGAATAAATTTGTTTATAATTTACATTGACCTTTCTTCTGGGAGGAGAAAATCGTTGAATGCGACTTTTTTTTTCTAATTTTTCTTCTTTTTCGTTCTTTCTTTATTTATATTCTTTTTGCTTCTTTCTTTTTCATTCTACATCTTCATTCTTCTTTACCCTTTCTTTTCACCTTTCTCATTCTTTTTTATTCCTCTTTGCCATTCTTCTTCATCTTTTTCAATTCTTCCTTTTTCTTTCTTCTTCGACATTCTTTTTTCTTCAGTCTTCATTCTTCTTTTTCAGTATTCTTCTTTTTCATTCCCTTTTATTCTTTTTTAGTTTCTTTTTTTTCATTCTTTTTCAGTTTTCTTCATTTTCATTCTTTTTCATTCTTTTTCATTTTTTTTAGTTTTCTTCTTTTTCATTCTTTTTCATTCTTTTTGCTCTCTTTAGTCCTCGTTTTTCTTTCATTTTTTTCTGCTTCTTCATTCTTCATTTGCATTTCTCTTCTTCATCTTTATCATTCTTCCTAGTTTTTTCTTCTTCATCATACTTTTTTTACATTTTTCATTGTCCTTCATTCTTTTTTCTTCTCCACTCATCTTTCTTTTTCTTTGTTTTACTCTATTTCTTTTTCTTCGTTCTTTTTCATTTTTCTCCTGCATTCTCCTTCATCGTCTTCTGCTATCATGATTCTGCCGAATTGACTTTATCTAACTGATGTGGACCGGTGATGGGACCACGAAATGATAATTCGGTGATATGGTTAACACATATATTAAGTCAAAAATACAAGACAGCAAACACAAGTTTGGCTTACTAGACTGTGCTGAGCTGAACTGAAGCCACGAGAGTGATTAACTCTCAGTTAATATACAGGTAGGAAGAGTCCATAGTTAAGTCCCACAACACCTACGCCTTCAAAGAGCTTTTTACCGAAAAGCTGTTTAATATTTCTTCCGTTTTGGATCTACGATCAAAGGATCCGCAAATTTTCTTTTTCTTTCAGATCGTCTTATTTCGGGTGAAGCTTGGGGTACCTCGAGATCAAAACTTCCTTCAACATTTCTTCAATTGGTTCTGATGGCACTTGTGTGTATTCTTGGGGCCTTGAATTATATATATATCTCCCACTCTTTGTTTTACTGTGCCTACTTCCCAAAATGGCAGATTGTTTTTATAAATTTGAACAATATTTTCTCACCGCAGGAGTAATGTTTGCTGGGGAGGGTAACTGTTTTTTAATTTTACCTGCTTGACTTTGAAAACCGTATTCTTGAATTTTGTCAAATACGCTTAGTACGTGCTCCCTTTCACCGATTTACTAGTAATTAGAATATCATCAAGATAGGCAGTTGCGAAATCAAGTTCGCCCAGCATGGTATCCATAACCTACTAAAAAAATAGAAGGCGCGACCTTGACTCCAAAAGCCAGTCTATTAAATTTATACAAACCTCTATGTGTATTTATACAAAAAAATTTGGAACAGTTCTCCTCAACCTGGATTTGTAAATATGCATCCGATAAGTCAATTTTTGAAAAGGTTTTGCCACCGTTTAATTTATTAAATGTCTCTTCGGGGCTAGGAAAAGGATAATGGTGGTCTTTTAGTGCAGCGTTTAATCCCGTTGAGAAATTACCACATACTCTGATTTGGCTTGATTTTTTCTTTACGTATACTGTTGGTGCAGCCCATTCACTAAAATTTATTTTAGACAGGATACCTGCATTTTCCAATCTATTTAACTCTTTATTGATTTAGTTCACCGCTGCAAACGGAACGTTCCTTTTTTTAAACACGGGCTGAGCATTATCTTTTAACTGGAATTGTGCTTTTTATTATTATTCATATTTATTATTCATTATTATTTATTTATCTATTATTAATGGTAATAGTGGAGATTAAGTGACAGCAAGTGTTTTCTCTAAACCAGTCCTCTTTTCAAAATTCAAGCCATGATTAAGATAGTATTGACTCTACTTCGGGTTCTTAGTTCCTTCTACCTTGTCGCTCGGTGTTTAGGAATCGTTCATAGTGTTCCAACAACGATTGACACAACCACCACCTTCAAGTTCCATAATTCCATAAGTTCTCTAACGAGGTATAGACACTTATCTAGATTTCCCTCTTTCGTTTTTCACTTTTTCATGAACAGCGAAATCAGCTTTATTATTCGCTTTATTACTTTCGACCTGGATTCGGGAATCAGTTCGGATTTCAAAATGCCAAACGGGTTTTGGTTTGGTCTATTAGTCGAGTGAAGATTACACTCTTCCTCCTAATGCGATGACATTTCCTGCAACATATATTCATTTGAGGAGAGACAAAATGTGTACGTGTTTGGCTGTGTTCGGGTTGGAGAATTTTGTAAAAATCGTTGTTAGTGATACACAGCAAAGACTAATTGTTACGGTTCAAGTAAACATAAGTTTCATTTTTTTTCACCCCCAAGCAAGGCAGAAATGCCACTGGTGCGCCCGGGTTACAGTAAGAGAATAAAAAAGATACAAGGGATGTTGAAAAAAAGATAAGAGATGGATGAGAATCAAGTAGATAAAAGATGGCAATTGACGTTGCATTTAAACTTTTGGAGATTGTAGCTATTGGGATGTTCAAGAAAAGATAAGAGATGGATGGGAATCAAGTAGATAAAAGATGGCACTTGACGTTGCATTTAAACTTTTGGAGATTGTAGCTATCAGGGAAACATACAAATGGAAATGAGTTTCACAAACGGGAATTGCGATAAAAGAAACTTAAAATAAAAGAGATAGTCACATTGAATTATTCCTACGGTAAAAGGGTGGGACCTTGATTCCAATCTAGTAGCATGAGTATATACCCGTGGTCGAGTACTAGGAAAAAAAGCTCCTCAGAGCAGTATTCATGAAAATACTTGTAGAAAAGACAGAGGGAAGCCACGTCAAGTTAGTGAGAAATTGACTTAAGCCAGGCTGCCAAGTCAGGATCGATTATATTGCAGATCCTTCTTTGGATTTTGTCGAGAACCTGAAGAATTAGCAGGAGCACTCGACCAGTTATGTCAACAGTACTTGTGCATGGACGAATGGTAGATTTATAAATGTGCTAGATGAACTCTGAGGAGAAAAAACATCCTAGCCCGACACAGTGAACCAACATTCCTAGCAATAGATGCAGCTATGGGTTCAATGTAGTCCTTCCATCTGAGGTCATTTGAGAGAGTGAGGCCAAGGAGGTGCAGTGCGTTGCTCTACAGGAGATTAGCATCATCCATTCTAATAGTAGGCAGCACTGATTCTCTATGGTAGTTAAAGAAAAGGAAGCCTAGGAAGCATTAACATTTACCAGTCATTTCTTACCCCATTCAACCACAGATTGTGGAAGTCATTTTGAAGTACAGCAACTAGGTTCACTTTGTCAGCCTTGGCAGACTTCTTACAGAGACGGGCGTAAGTAGTGGTGTCATCTGCGTAGATGCCAACTTTGGAATCGATTACACCAGGAAGATCATTAATGAAAATCAGAAAAAAGCGTAGGACCTAGAATGGAGTCTTGAGAGACGCCCGCGTTTGTATGAAAAGATCTGGAAGCTTGCCCGTTCAAATTTACCTTTCTAGCAATATATGTTGCAATGTAGTCCTTCCATTTGTGATCATTTGAGAGATTGTGGCAAAAGTGGCTAAGTGTATTACTCTCTAGGGGACTAGCATCATCCATTCTGATGGTAGACAAAAAATGTTTCTCTCTGGTGGTTAAAAGAAAGCAGCGTCGTTTTGGAGGCATTCAAATTTACAAGCTGTTTCCTACCCTATTCAGTTACAGATTGGATGTCTTTTTGGATGTTGTATTTCATAGCATCAATCGAATAAAAAATAAGTTGACATGATTGTTGCTTGGTTGTTTTTATGGCATATCAACCTTGGCGAGTCATTTATTGCCAACTAAATTTTGTTTATTTATTGCTGGTAATAACTTTTTCTTTCAACAATTTATTGTTGTTTTATATAAGTTTTGTGTCTAGTAATATTTTTTCTTTTCGAGTATTAAGATTCATTGGAATTTTTTTAAAGGCAGGCTCTCCAAGTACTACCCTGTTATTTAATCCATAACTGGAGGGAAGGGACGGATTAATACCTTTCCCAAGGGTACCAGTGCTTAAGTGAATGCAGGGTATTCAACTGGAATTCGAACTCGGCTCACCGATTTCTCTTTCTGAGCCGATATCCACTGCACCACAACACACATCCGTCACTAAACGCTTAGAGCACCTGGTATTCCCAAGTGGTCATCCATTTAAGTATTGACCAGGCTCAACGTTGCTTAACTTCGGTGATCGAGCGAGAACCGGTGTATTCAACGTGATATGGCCGTAAGCCAAGTTGACATGAAAGAATTGATGTTATCAGGGATAAAAATGAGCCCATGTCTAGAAGTGGTCATTACAACCTTCTCCACGTATAGGTACTTACATGGTAATAGTTCGAATGAGCTCCTCATTCGAACAATTAAACTTTACCTAAACTTTATTTTAATAGCAGTACAAGATTGGTAACAAGGTCTCATCAATTCACAGTTAAATTGGCTAGATTTAACCGTAAGTTCTATGCTGACAGTTTCTTTTCTCGAACTTCTTGCTTGTTGAAATTTTTCCCGGCTCTATACTTTACAGTCAGTATTGGGCGATCATGTCACGAAGAAGACATGACTGACTGAACAGAAGCCTTTTTCGCAGTAAGTTGCCATTAATTTCTATGTTAGACTGGTTGCCAACCAAGGCTATAGAACACAATCTATCCTGCTATTTTCTTTTGGAGAAAAAAAAAAGCCGGATTAGTTCCTTTTCTCAAGGTTATTTGTGCGTAAGTAAATGCAAGAAATTCAACTAGAATTCGAACTCGGCTCTCCGATTTCTCGTTTCAAGCCGATATGCACTGCACCACTATTCAGTGTTAATCGTTACCTACTGTCTTCCTGATCACTCTTCTATTGTTGTCCCTGCTTAGCAATGATTCTGTTTCCTACTTCTTCCTCTCCCTGTAACCCTTTGTGTCTTAGTGGCTTTACTACCTTGTTCATAGTAATTCCGATTTAATAAAATAAAAGTTATTACTATTATTTGCTTTCTGTTCCTTACAATCCTTAGCCGCGTCATTACTCGAGACCGGCGGTATTAAATATATGGACTCTGTTTGCACAAAGTTTGACGTTAAGTGCAACTGAACAGTGTTTATATATTCGTTACATTGAATATTCTCTTTAATAAGTTCCACACTGCAATGTTTGGAATCTCTTGTAAATACAAGTCTTCAGGGATCTTCCTAATGTTTTTTCTTATTTGTATCTTCCATTTGTCATTCCTGGGATTCCAAAAATTAATCATATATAAAAGCAGAGTAGCAGTTCTAAGATACCACATTTTCAAATTCAAATTCCTTATTTATTGGCTTACGGCCATATCTCGTTAAATACACCGTTTCTCGCTCGATCACCGAAGTTAAGCAACGTTGAACCCGGTCAGAACTTAGATGGGTGACCGCTTGGGAATACCAGGTGCTCTAAGCCTTTAGTGACGGATGTGCGTTGTGGTGCAGTGGATATCGGCTCGGAAAGAGAAATCGGTGAGCCGAGTTCGAATTCCAGTTGAATACCCTGCATTCACTTAAGCACTGGTACCCTTGGGAAGGTATCAATCCGTCCCTTCCCTCCACTTCTGGGTTAAATAACAGTGTAGGACTTGGAAACCCTGCCCTTTAAAAAAAAATCCAAATGAATCTTGATACTCGAAAAGAAAAAAAAGTATTACTCGACATAAAGCTTATATAAAAACAACAATAAAATAGTTTAAAGTAAAAAGTTATTACCAGCAATAAATGAATAAAAATTTAGTTGGCAATAAATGACCCGGCGAGGTTGATGTGCCATAAAATCAAAACAACCAATCTTATATATTTTTTATCTGATGTCGCTGGTATATATAATCTTATCTGTTAGCTATAGATCATGTTTTTTTTAATGACTAGTGATGTTCATGCTATTTTTGAGCATGTGGCGTGATGGAGTGCTGATATATACAGGGTTGTTCAGTTTTTAGGAACAGGTTTTTAATACTTCCGTTTTTTTCTCTAACATATTCTGCTTATCATTTATTTCCCTTCAGATAAATAATGAAAAACATCAACCAAACACAGTAAATTTTGATGCTACCAAAACGAAACGGCTCTCCTTTAACCACCATAGAAAAACTTTCCTACCTACCATCAGAATGAATGACGCTAGTCTCCTAGAGAGCAACGCACTGTGCCTCCTTGGCCTCACGCTCTCCAACGACCTCAAATAAAATGAACAACATAGAATTTATAGCTGCATCTACTGCAAGGAAGCTTGGATCACTGTGTCGAGAGGGGAAGTTTCTTCTGGTCAAAAACTTATTCTCGTCAGAATCCATTTTTCACTTTCATAAATATTTAGATGTGTAAGCATTTACTTGCTTCGAGGATAGGTAAATATTCAATGTGGAAGCATTTACGTGCTTCGATTATAGGTAAATATTTAGATGTGTAAGCATTTACCTGCTTCGAGGATAGGCAAATATTTAGATGTGTAAGCATTTACTTGCTTCGAGGATAGGCAAATATTTAGATGTGTAAGCATTTACGTGCTTCGAGGATAGGTAAATATTGAGATGTGTAAGCATTTCCTTGTTACGAGGATAGGTAAATATTTAGATGTGTAAGCATTTACTTGCTTCGAGGATAGGTAAATATTTAGATGTGTAAGCATTTACTTGCTTCGAGGATAGGTAAATATTTAGATGTGTAAGCATTTACTTGCTTCGAGGATAGGTAAATATTTAGATGTGTAAGCATTTACTTGTTTCGAGGACAGGTAAATATTTAGATGTGTAAGCATTTACTTGCTTCGAGGATAGGTAAATATTTAGATGTGTAAGCATTTACTTGCTTCGAGGATAGGTAAATATTTAGATGTGTAAGCATTTACGTACTTCGAGGATAGGTAAATATTGAGATGTGTAAGCATTTACTTGTTTCGAGGACAGGTAAATATTGAGATGTGTAAGCATTTACTTGTTTCGAGGACAGGTAAATATTGAGATGTGTAAGCATTTACTTGCTTCGAGGATAGGTAAATATTTAGATATGTAAGCATTTACTTGCTTCGAGGAGAGGTAAATATTTAGATGTGTAATCATTTACTTGCTTCGAGGATAGGTAAATATTTAGATGTGTAAGCATTTACGTGCTTCGAGGATAGGTAAATATTGAGATGTGTAAGCATTTACTTGTTTCGAGGACAGGTAAATATTGAGATGTGTAAGCATTTATGTGCTTCGAGGATAGGTAAATATTGAGATGTGTAAGCATTTACGTACTTCGAGGATAGGTAAATATTTAGATGTGTAAGCATTTACATTGCTTCGAGGATAGGTAAACATTTAGATGTGTAAGCATTTACTTGCTTCGAGGATAGGCAAATATTTAGATGTGTGTGGGGTTTCATACATTGATACCCACCCACCCACACACACACACACACATACGCATGGTCACTCGCCGTCCACGTGATGACTTGTTTTCCCGCCAAAACGATGCTAATAAAAGCGAAGAACATCACGTGGTACACTAGTTAGGATTTCGTCCCGGGACAAGAGCAAACATGTAACCCTAACTCACACAAACACAAGCGCGCTAATTGCGGGTAGCAATTAGTGGCGCAAATTTCTTTTATTTTTCTTCTCCGACATTAACACTATGCACATTAACTTTCATTCAAACAGGATTTTGCATAAAATAACTTTCTACACATAAATTCACAATTCTCCCAACCTTCGTCAGTAGAAATCCACAGACTACTACATTCGCATGTAAGTCTCTCTCTCTCGCTACTCAACGCACACACAGACACAGAACTTTGTCTTCTGTCTGACTTTCTTCATCAAGGATTTGAACTTTGAACTCTTACGGTAATCTTAACAATTGTTACAAACCTTTCTTTCAGCTAGAGAAAAAACTTCATACATCTTATTTTGTTTCTACGAACAGACGAAGGGGAATGACTCTTTCCTTTTCACTTTCTTATGCATGCTCTCTCAACCCCATGTAACCTTTGTCAATACATTGTTTTTCTGGTTACTTTCGCCTTTTTGTTCTTTCTTAAAACCTGCTTAAAATCCTGACCTCATGTTACGTCGAGTCGACTCATAAAACATAAATTAGTAAGTGGACGCTCCGTCCACTACAATGGTGACCCCGACGTGATGTCGATTCGGCGTAATTCTGTCCAGCATCGTTGGAAACGGGACTCAGCATTCTTCTTCTTCTATCAACAAGAACTACTATTCGACGTCGTTATCTCCCAACCTTTTTACACAGGACTCTAAGATGGCGACCACACACAGAATTTTTACAATCGCACACTAGACAGCACAACTGTCATCTCTCTCTCTCAGGTTTTCCAGAAAAAGAGTGGCACAACGTCGACTTAAAGACGTTTTTCAGCATTCAACGCAATGTCACTCAACCAGAACTCTAAGGAGATCGACAAGCCGAATTATTTATACTGGAGAATTGAGACCTCCAAAGAAAATTCGACATTAAACCCAGATATCTTTTTAGTTCTCTCAAACACGCGTCGACACTCGGTATCAACACAAGCTTCAATCGACCACTTTGCAAATCAAAGTTTATAACCAACTGTTAATTATTCTAACACCAACATAAATCCACACGTTCAGCCAAACACGGAAACTCTTACAAACGCAAGCAACTCAACGTGGAACATTGGAATAAATTAGAAGATTTTTAACAGCCATATCAACCACCGAGAATTTTCCAGAGCATGCCACATCCTGGCACTCTGATAGGGGTACACTGCTGCAAAATCCCTAGTCACGCGCATCGCATTTCAGCCTCTTTTTCTCTTCAGCCTACGAGAGACAACCAAAAAAATTCACCTTTCACAAATTCACTTGTAATTAATGACGCCTTACAAACTTTAACTCAAGTGAGACCGATTTTCTCTACGTGTACATTGGTCAACGTAAAATTCTTTTCACTCTTCCATTTCACCATGTGCTTTTCGAGGATCCAATATGGCGGACCATCAGTCTAAGCAGTCATACGTTCCAGCAACCTTCCCCCACACCTATGAGCCACGTCCGTGCCACCCACCTTTTTTTTCAGCAACCAGCCTTTTCTGTCATTTTTGGCATGACTACTATTACTGCTACCAGCATCATCATCAACGTAATCAAACCACCATATACACGGACATATTGAAAAAAATATTTTTAATATTTGTTTCAATCTAAGGGGGGTATTTGTGGGGTTTCATACATTGACACACACACACACACACACACCACACACACACACACACACACGCATGGTCACTCGCCGTCCAAGTGATGACTTGTTTTCTCGCCAAAACGATGCTAATAAAAGCGAAGAACATCACGTGGTAGTCAGTTAGGATTTCGTCCCGGGACAAGAGCAAACATGTAACCCTAACTCACACAAACACAAGCGCGCTAATTGCGGGTAGCAATTAGTGGCGCAAATTTCTTTTATTTTTCTTCTCCGACATTAACACTATGCACATTAACTTTCATTCAAACAGGATTTTGCATAAAATAACTTTCTACACATAAATTCACAATTCTCCCAACCTTCGTCAGTAGAAATCCACAGACTACTACATTCGCATGGAAGTCTCTCTCTCTCGATACTCAACGCACACACAGAGACAGAACTTTGTCTTCTGTCTGACTTTCTTCATCAAGGATTTGAACTTTGAACTCTTTACGGTAATCTTAACAATTGTTACAAACCTTTCTTTCATCTAGAGAAAAAACTTTATACATCTTATTTTGTTTCTACGAACAGACGAAGGGGAATGACTCTTTCCTTTTCACTTTCTTATGCATGCTCTTTCAACCCCATGTAACCTTTGTCAATACATTGTTTTTCTGGTTACTTTCGCCTTTTTGTTCTTTCTTAAAACCTGCTTAAAATCCTGACCTCATGTTACGTCGAGTCGACTCATAAAACATAAATTAGTAAGTGGACGCTCCGTCCACTACATGTGTAAGCATTTACTTACTTCGAGGATAGGCAAATATTTAGATATGTAAGCATTTACTTGCTTGGAGGATAGGTAAATATTTAGATGTGTAAGCATTTACTTGCTTCGAGGATAGGCAAATATTTAGATATGTAAGCATTTACTTGCTTCGAGGATAGGCAAATATTTAGATATGTAAGCATTTACTTGCTTCGAGGATAGGTAAATATTTAGATGTGTAAGCATTTACTTGCTACGAGGATAGGCAAATATTTAGATGTGTAAGCATTTACTTGCTTCGAGGATAGGCAAATATTTAGATGTGTAAGCATTTACTTGCTTCGAGGATAGGTAAACATTTAGGATGTGTAAGCATTTACTTGCTTGAGGAGAGGTAAATATTTAGATGTGTAAGCATTTACTTGCTTGAGTGATAGGTAAATATTTAGATGTGTAAGCATTTACTTGCTTCTGAGGATAGGTAAATATTTAGATGTGTAAGCATTTACTTGCTACGAGGATAGGCAAATATTTAGATGTGTAAGCATTTACTGCTTGGAGGATAGGCAAATATTTAGATGTGTAAGCATTTACTTGCTTCGAGGAGAGGTGTAAATATTTTGATGTAAGCATTTACTTGCTTGGAGGATAGGCAAATATTTAGATGTGTAAGCATTTACTTGCTTCGAGGATAGGCAAATATTTAGATGTGTAAGCATTTACTTGCTTCGAGGATAGGTAAATATTTAGATGTGTAAGCATTTACTTGCTTCGTGGATAGGCAAATATTTAGATGTGTAAGCATTTACTTGCTTCGAGGATAGGCAAATATTTAGATGTGTAAGCATTTACTTGTTTCGGAGGAGAGGTAAATATTTAGATGTGTAAGCATTTACTTGCTTCGAGGATAGGCAAATATTTAGATGTGTAAGCATTTACTTGCTTCGAGGAGAGGTAAATATTTAGATGTGTAAGCATTTACTTGCTTCGTGGATAGGCAAATATTTAGATGTGTAAGCATTTACTTGCTTCGAGGATAGGCAAATATTTAGATGTAAGCATTTACTTGCTTCGAGGATAGGCAAATATTTAGATGTGTAAGCATTTACTTGCTTCGAGGATAGGCAAATATTTAGATGTGTAAGCATTTACTTGCTTCGAGGATAGGTAAATATTTAGATGTGTAAGCATTTACTTGCTTCTGTGGATAGGCAAATATTTAGATGTGTAAGCATTTACTTGCTTCGAGGATAGGCAAATATTTAGATATGTAAGCATTTACTTGCTTCGAGGATAGGCAAATATTTAGATGTGTAAGCATTTACTTGCTTCTGAGGATAGGCAAATATTTAGATATGTAAGCATTTACTTGCTTTGAGGATAGGTAACATTAGATGTGTAAGCATTTACTTGCTTCGTGGATAGGCAAATATTTAGATGTGTAAGCATTTACTTGCTTCGAGGATAGGCAAATATTTAGATATGTAAGCATTTACTTGCTTCGAGGATAGGTAAATATTTAGATGTGTAAGCATTTACGTGCTTCGAGGATAGGTAAATATTTAGATGTGTAAGCATTTACGTGCTTCGAGGAAAGGTAAGTAGGGATTGTTTGTATTTGAACCTGTAAGTCTTTTTCTAGCAGTTGAGGAAAATAAAATCTAAAAATAAAAAGGCATAAAAATGATATGAATTGGTCATCATCCGTGTCACAGAGCTGTTCCAATATAATGTTCTAAACTTTCACATAATAATTGAACAGATAGCACCAAACCCTGTGATGGATTGACACAGTAGGTATTATCGATATACATATTTCCACGGAACGTACGCCAGAGAAGGTTTGGATACCACCCGTATAAAGGAAATAAAGCCACTACTGTTTGTAGTTTCCCCTTGCAGACCGTTTATCATGACCTTGCCAGTTGAGAAAGTTGTAAGACATAAAGATAACAGTCGTGCCAGCCGTTATCGGATTACGGTGTGCTGTTCTGAAAAAGTAGGGGTGCAGAAATTTGGGGAACAGAATTTTTAAAAACTGAGAAAATTTTTAAGTATTGAAGACAGGTGCTGTCACTTGTTCTCCGGTGTAAAACACCAAATACTACAGGTGTTAAAACCTAAGGAATAAAATAATAATAATAATAATAATAATAATAATAATAATAATAATAATAATAAGAAGAAGAAGAAGAAGAAGAAGAAGAAGAAGAAATAAATGTAAGAACTAGGAAAAGCAGAAGAGCCGAAAGAAAATACAACACTAGAAATGAAAATGAAGTCCTATCATCTAAGGAAAAAATAAAGCAAACAATACAACTGAAGGCTCAACGAATAAGACGCTATGAGAAAAGATCAAGATTCTACAGACAAAACAAGATTTTTCAAACCGATGCAAAGAAATTTTACAGGGAAATAGGTAAAAAAAGAATTGAAGTGACAGTACCTCCCCCCACCCCACCAAATGGAAGAAGTTACACAGTTCTGGGAAAAAAAAATATGGGCTTGCCCTAAAGAACATAACAAAGAAGTAGATTGGATTCCACAAGAGATAGAACGAATAAAAAAATAAACCAGAACAGACATGGGCTGGAATTACAGAAGAAGATGTTAAATTTGCATTAAAAAAAGCACACAGCTGGAAATTTCCAGGTATAGGTAAAATTCCTAACTTTTGGCCATATTATTTAAATACAGCACATAAAAAACTAGCCAAAGAACTTCAAGAAATGGTTGACGATTCCACTAAAATTCCTGCATGGATGACCAAAGGAATTACACTTCTTCTACCCAAGAATAGTGACACAAACAACACGAAAAACTGCAGACCAATTACATGCCTTCCAACAACATATAAACTATGAACATCTATTTTAACAAAACAGACATATTTATTCTTAGAAAGAAATGACATGTTACCGCTTGAACAAAAAGGGTGCAAACGTGGCTGTTATGGATGTAAAGACCAATTGCTTATTAACAAAATGATCCTGGAAAACTGCTACAGTACAAAGAAAAATCTTAGTACTGCCTGGATAGATTATCGTAAGGCATTCGATAGTGTGCCACATTCATGGATTTTAAAGACTTTAAATATATACAAGATATCACCCGTCATCATCAATTTCATCAAACAGTGCATGTTGATATGGAAAACAACCCTTTACCTCAATCATATAAATGGAACCTATAAGTCGGATGAAATAAACACCAAAAGAGGTATATTTCAAGGTGATTCTATGTCTCCCTTTCTCTTCTGCATATCATTAATAGCACTAACCAGTCAACTAAATAAGATAGAATGTGGTTATAAAATAGGCCAAAAGAAAATAAGCCATCTATTTTACATGGATGACTTAAAGTTATATGCTAAGAATGATAACAAGCTGGAAGGTCTTCTGCAAACTGTAAAATGCTTCAGCGAAGACATCGGCATGAAATTCAATTTGAATAAATGTGCTAAAGCTACAGTTTTACGTGGATCACTACAAGAAACATCCTCAATTAGCATAGACCCTGCTGTAACAATAAAAGAATTGAAACCAGAAGAAGCTTATAAATACCTAGGTGTAAATGAGAGTGAAAACATTCACCATAAAAAAAATGAAAGAAATAGTGCGTAAAGAGTACTACAGAAGGCTACGACTGATATTAAAAACTGAATTGAATTCTCAGAACAGAATTATGGCCATTAATAGCCTTGCAATCCCAGTTGTCCAATATAGCTTCAACATCTTAAACTGGACTCTAAACAACATCAGGCGAAAAGATTCTAAAACAAGAAAGCTTCTTTCTAAGCATAGGATGAATCATCCAAAGGCTGATGTAGACCGTCTATACATACCCCATAAAGAAGGTGGAAGAGGTCTTATTCAGTTAGAATTGTCATACAAGTCAACAACTATTGGCTTACTAACATACATAGAAACAACAAAGGATTGGATGATACAATTAGCAAGGCAACATGAAGAAAGAAAGAAAAAATATTCAATAATAAAAGAAGGCAGTAAATACAAACAAGATTTACAGTTAGTAGATTCTGTAGAAAAGCAAAACAGAAGTCAAGAACCAATTATTGCGGCAAAAAATATGAAAATGAAAGCCAAAGATAAAGCACGTGAACAGATGAAACAACGCTGGCAAGACAAACCTCTGCATGGCCAATATCCAGAACGTGCCAACAAATCCAATGTTGATAAAGTTAATACTAATCAATGGTGACGTGCATCTGGATTAATGTCTGAGACTGAAGGCTTTATTCTTGCAGCACAAGACCAAAGTCTTTTCACAAGAAACTTTCAGGAAAATATTATACATAATAATGTGGATCCAAAATGCAGGTTTTGTGATAAACACCAAGAAACAATAGACCATCTAATCGCAGGCTGCTCTGTAATTGCCCCAAATGAATATAAAAATCGCCACGATAGAGTGGAGCAATATTTACATTGGACAATGTGCAAACACTATGGAAAATCTGTAAACAAACACTGGTATGAACATCATCCAGCACCGGTTACAAAAATAGAAGATGTCACCATTCTATGGGATTACACCATCTACATAGACAGAAAAACTGAAGCAAATAGGCCAGACATTATTGTTAAAAACCAGAAATAGAAAACTTGTCTATTAATTGATATGGCTTGTTCAGCGGATTGTAACATAGCAACCAAGGAATTTTAAAAACTGTCAAAATATAAAGACCTGGAAATTGAAATAGAAAAAAATGTGGAAATTGAAAACAAGAATCGTGCCAGTGATAGTAGGTGCACTTGGAATGACAAAAAATGGAACAAAACAGCACATTGAAAGAATCCCTGGAAACCCCAGCTTAAGAGATATACAAAAAATTGTTTTGTTAAGTACAGCCCACACACTGGGGAAAACTTTGTCTATATAACGCTAGGGATGATAGGGGAGATAGAAAAAACATGAAATGGAGCCATAACAACACACCACGACCTGCCTTAGGTTTTCTCACAGACTTGGTAGGTAGTGCGACCATAGTATAGATCAAAATATGAAAAATGACAATATAATAATAAAGACCAAGAGAAATTTCATGGTTAAAGAGTATTAAGATATAGTAAAGAATCTGTCCAACCTCACAGATTAAAAATTCTACTGAACATGAAATGGGGGACCAGTTTTTGTTTGTTATTAATAACCAGATCTTCCAAGAATTACTATATGATAAAATGATTTTTTAAAAATCAATTAAATAACTTTTATGGGATCTCCCTATAATAATAATAATAATAATAATAATAATAATAATAATAATAATAAATAGAAAACCCAGAAAAATTTCATGGTTGAAGAGTATTAAGACATAGTAAAGAACCTGTTCAACCTCACAGATTAAAAATTCTACAGAACATGAAATGGGGGACCAGTTTTTGATTGCTATTAAGAACAAGATCTAAGAATTAATATATGATAAAATAATTTCAAAATAAATGAATTAAAAGACAGTAATAATAATAACAATAATGATGATGATGATGATAATGACCAATAATTGCCGAATGTCAAAAGTTATTTTTAAGTTTAAAGGTTGAGACAGTTAAGGCAACTTGAGAGTTACAAGTATATTCTAAGAAAACTGGGTTATCTAATCTGAATAAATTTCCAACTAGGCTACACCGACAAGATTATGCACTGCTTTTATCAAAATCGCTCCCCATATTGTACACATTTGGCTGCGAAGCATGTGCCTGTTATACTCTTCTCAGACAGGGTATCATGATTGGTGTATTTGACTTCGTAAATTTGTATCTCAGCATTATTTTGATGGCGTGTTGTGGTATCACTAAATAATAATAATGATGATGATATGTCTGTAATTCTGAGATGAGGTAGTATTTACAGTATTTACAATATTCGGACAATTGTCCTCATTTTTGTTGCCATTTGTACGACGTTTCGGTCGTTGTGCGCTCCGGCCTTCTTCAGGAACCGAACCCTTTATTACAATCACTGGGGTATATCATTCTCATTCCTTGTGCGAACCCTCTTTTGGTAGTCATGAGTTATCTTTCTCTAACCCTCTAAGTTCCTAGCACCTGAAGAAGGCCGGAGCGTACAACGGCTGAAATGTCATACAAATGGAAACAAAGATGAGAACAATAGTCCGAATAATGTAAATGATGATGATAATAATAATGATAATAATAATAATAAAAAGTAATTGGAACATATAAATTTAGCTAAATAACCCAATCCAGGCCAGTAGATCAGATTCATGTTATCGTAAATAAAGAAAAGAAGATGGAATGAAAGTGACAACGAGCGGAAAATTAGATAAACATTCAGTTGAGCTTCTTGAAAATTCTGAAACGAAAAAGCGACGTCATTACCTAGTATTATTGGCGTGCTTGAGTTAGTTGCAAAGAGTGTTGCAAGTTACAAGGACTGAAAATCAGAGGAAAAGTTAAATATACTCGGACTGCAGTATTAGAAGAATGAGAAAGAATGTTAAGTAGAGAGCATAGGAGGTTTGACAAGATTTATTGCTGTTTGGTTTCCAACAAACCCACATATTAATGTAGTGAAAAAAATAATCGTGAACAAAAATAGATTTTGGAAAAGGACAGAAGAATGAAATATTTTTGAGAATGACACAAACAATGGAAAAAGAAAACGAAGAAATTGAAAAATAATCTTATAAAATAACTACCAAAATGAAGAATTAAATAAAGAATGAAAGAAAAAAAAAAGAATAAAAAAACGTGAAAAAAATGTAGAATTAAATAATTTTTTTTTAAAATCATATCACCCCAAGCAAGGCGGTAACGCCACTGATGCGCAGGGGGCTACGTAAGAGTAAGAAAAAAAGAGAAAACCGGAAACCACATCCTAAACAGGGAACAAGGGATGAGCCTCTTCACCTGTTCAATAGACATATAATATTAAGAAGGAAACGAAGAATGTGAAAAAAAGATAAAAAAAGAAATAATGAAATAATATTGTGAATGATAAGAAGAATGAAGAAATAAAAAATATAAAATGAAAAAGAATAAAATAACGAGAAAAAATGAAGAATGAAAAAATATTGTGAATGATACGCCGAATAAAAAAGAAAAAGTAAAACAAAAAAATATGAAATAATCTTGAGATGTGATACGAAGAATGAAAGAATAGAAAAGAAAAGGAAAAATTCTTAGAAGGCAACATATAAATATATACACAGGAGCCGTTATTAAAGAAAAACGAGAAATGTCAGCAAAACTTCTGCGACAGCAACACTCACTAGAAGCAGTTAAAAAGATGACGGTAGCAGCAATAATCAGTAGGGAGGTAAATTAAGTTTCATTACAGAAAAGTGTCCTACGTATTAAAAATTGATCCGTGAATTTGGTAACATAGTAATTGTGAGTTCAATACCTGGAATGTGTAATTTGAACTTTAAGTCATCGTGAACGGGCGAATAATACGAGGGTCATTCAATAAATAAGGTGAATTTTTCTAATACAGATAGAAGCTTACTTTTTTTGTCAACGTAGTCTTCCATCAGTGACACACACTTTTCCCATCTGTGCACAAGCTTCCGTATTCCTTCAGCGTAAAAATCTTTGAACTGATGTCTCAGCCAATCGCTCACAGCACTTTTGACTTCGTCGACAGTTTCAAACTTCTTTAGACAATTTAGCCCACTTGTAGACATTTTTGGGCTTAAACATGTAGCACCATATACAGTTGACATTCTCCTATAAATTTCAACTGGTTTGCACCCTTCAGCAACCAAAATCTTGATAACTGACCTCTGTTCAATCCTGGAGCATGCTTCTTTGAGGGCCATCTTTGTTAATCTCCAAAATTGTCAAAGTTTTTTTTTTCAATCTGCAAAAAAAAAAAACAAACAAAAAACAAAAAAACGAAATCACTTTGAAAAAAAAAAAAGAAGAAATTAAAAGAAAGTAAGCTTCTATCTGTATTAGAAGTCCGTATACCGAAAAATTTACCTTATTTATTGAATGACCCTCGTAGAAGTCCGTATACCGAAAAATTTACCTTATTTATTGAATGACCCTCGTAGAAGTCCGTATACCGAAAAATTTACCTTATTTATTGAATGACCCTCGTAGAAGTCCTTATACCGAAAAATTTACCTTATTTATTGAATGACCCTCGTAGAAGTCCGTATACCGAAAAATTTACCTTATTTATTGAATGACCCTCGTAGAAGTCCTTATACCGAAAAATTTACCTTATTTATTGAATGACCCTCGTAGAAGTCCGTATACCGAAAAATTTACCTTATTTATTGAATGACCCTCGTAGAAGTCCGTATACCGAAAAATTTACCTGATTTATTGAATGACCCTCGTAGAAGTCCTTATACCGAAAAATTTACCTTATATATTGAATGACCCTCGTAGAAGTCCTTATACCGAAAAATTTACCTTATTTATTGAATGACCCTCGTAGAAGTCCTTATACCGAAAAATTTACCTTATTTATTGAATGACCCTCGTAGAAGTCCGTATACCGAAAAATTTACCTTATTTATTGAATGACCCTCGTAGAAGTCCTTATACCGAAAAATTTACCTTATTTATTGAATGACCCTCGTAGAAGTCCGTATACCGAAAAATTTACCTTATTTATTGAATGACCCTCGTAGAAGTCCGTATACCGAAAAATTTACCTTATTTATTGAATGACCCTCGTAGAAGTCCTTATACCGAAAAATTTACCTTATTTATTGAATGACCCTCGTAGAAGTCCATATACCGAAAAATTTACCTTATTTATTGAATGACCCTCGTAGAAGTCCGTATACCGAAAAATTTACCTTATTTATTGAATGACCCTCGTAGAAGTCCTTATACCGAAAAATTTACCTTATTTATTGAATGACCCTCGTAGAAGTCCTTATACCGAAAAATTTACCTTATTTATTGAATGACCCTCGTAGAAGTCCGTATACCGAAAAATTTACCTTATTTATTGAATGACCCTCGTAGAAGTCCGTATACCGAAAAATTTACCTTATTTATTGAATGACCCTCGTAGAAGTCCTTATACCGAAAAATTTACCTGATTTATTGAATGACCCTCGTAGAAGTCCGTATACCGAAAAATTTACCTTATTTATTGAATGACCCTCGTAGAAGTCCGTATACCGAAAAATTTACCTTATTTATTGAATGA
Organism: Ascarosepion bandense; assembly: GCA_037127315.1. Lineage (NCBI taxonomy): Eukaryota > Metazoa > Mollusca > Cephalopoda > Sepiida > Sepiidae > Ascarosepion > Ascarosepion bandense. The sequence goes on along the minus strand of JBBBDQ010001552.1, from coordinate 96,090 downwards.
CCCTCGTAGAAGTCCTTATACCGAAAAATTTACCTTATTTATTGAATGACCCTCGTAGAAGTCCATATACCGAAAAATTTACCTTATTTATTGAATGACCCTCGTAGAAGTCCGTATACCGAAAAATTTACCTTATTTATTGAATGACCCTCGTAGAAGTCCGTATACCGAAAAATTTACCTTATTTATTGAATGACCCTCGTAGAAGTCCTTATACCGAAAAATTTACCTTATTTATTGAATGACCCTCGTAGAAGTCCTTATACCGAAAAATTCACCTTATTTATTGAATGACCCTTGTGGAAGTCCTTATAGCGAAAAATTCACCTTATTTATTGAATGACACTCGTAGTAGTCTTTATAGCGAAAAATTTACCTGATTTATTGAATGACCCTCGTAGAAGTCCGTATACCGAAAAATTTACCTTATTTATTGAATGACCCTCGTAGAAGTCCGTATACCGAAAAATTTACCTTATTTATTGAATGGCCCTCGTAGAAGTCCTTATACCAAAATATTCACCTTATTTATTGAATGACACTCGTAGAAGTCCTTATAGCGAAAAATTCACCTTATTTATTGAATGACACTCGTAGAAGTCCTTATAGCGAAAAATTCACCTTATTTATTGAATGACCCTCGTGAAAGTCCTTATACCGAAAAATTCACCTTATTTATTGAATGACCCTCGTAGTAGTCCTTATAGCGAAAAATTCCCCTTATTTATTGAGTGACTCTCGTCAAAGTGCAATACGATATAAGAACGAGAGTACATACTTTTAGATCAGCGTAATGAGAACACTCTAACTTTGTAGATTAAATAAAGTGTTCGGTTCAAAATCCCCTGAAGTTTTTTTTGGTTCGACAAGCAGCCGATGAAAACTGGAATAAAACGAGATAACGACAACAAAAAAGAGGACAAGGTTTTGCGTGTAAAGAATGTAAGTAATGGTAACTCTTTTTCGAACTGTTAGGGAAACTTGATATATTCAGAAAGGGTGTTAGAATAAACCAGAACGTATACTGGAAGCAAATTGTCTACATAGGAATAGAAGACGAACTGAGCAGGTACAAAAAAAAAAAAAAAAAGAAAAAAGAAAGAGGCGTGAAGCAAGGTTGGATCTTCTCATCAGATCTGTTTAGCCTCTACAGCGAGACTGTCATAAAAGATTTGGAAGCCCTCCCAGAACATTACCGGTGGGGCGAATTCTTAGCAATATAATATACACAGATAACACCGTATTATTGGCGTGTACAGAAGGACAGCTTAGAACCTCCTTAAAAAAGTGATAAAAAAAAGCTACAAGAAAGGACTAGCTATCAACTGTAAAAAGCCAGAAAATATGGTTGCAACAGATGAAGAGGAAACTGAAGCAACAGAAACGTGATTCTACAGAAGGATACCTGTGAATTCCAAGGACGAAGCGAGTAGGCATTGATAAAGTTTTAAAGAAAACGGATAAAACAAAACGAACACTTATAATCGGAATCAAGAATTGATAGCTTTTTGAGACATTACCTGTCCAAACAGAAACAGACTCACACAGGACATATTTCTTTTCTACAAATATTTTTGTGGCATCTATTCATATGAGATTATTCCCTGGTGCCTCGACTATATAAATTTAATCATGTTACTAGACTGGCGGTTAGGTCTCACCATTTTACTATTGAACCAGCTGGAACTCACTTCTGATTTCTTACTTCCCTACAATTTTCAAAACATTAAACGCAATATCAATCGCCATCTTTTGTCTTCTTAAAGCTTGGATTCATTTTTTGTTCTTTCTGAAATCCTCGCCAGCTATCCACCTAGGGGTCCTTGACAAAATCCAGCGGAGAATCTGTAATGTGATCGCAGCTAGATACAGTCACTTTTTCACTGGCGCAGTGTGGCTTCCCTGTGTCTTTTCTACAAGTACTTTCACGGCTACTGGTCCGATTAACTTATCTCCTTGGTGCTCCCTGTATATGAATTTACTCGAGTCACAAGATTAGCAATTAGGTCCCACCCCTTTACCGTGAAACCAATAAAATGTAAACGCAAATTCTACTCCAGCAGCTTCTTTTCTTGTACTTCCCGCCTGTGGAATTCCCTTCCGTTTACTTGCTTCCCCAACAGCTACAATCTCCAAGATTTTAAATGTAAAGTCACTAGTCATCTCCTGTCTCACTAACTTGCATCCTCTCTCTCTCATGCTCCTTTCTCTGTCCACTCCGCTCTCATCAGTATTCTCATCCTTACCCACTTCCTGACACCCCCTATAACCTGTCACTGTTTCTCATAACATTCTTTTTATGTAACCTCCTGCAAAACAGTTGCAGTAAAATGCCTTGCTTTGGGCGATATGATTATTAAAAAAAAAAGATAGATAGATAGATAGATAGATAGATAGATAGATAGATAATGAACAGACCTAGATAGATAGATAGATAGATAGATAGATAGATAGATAGATAGATAGAATCGCCAAGAATTTATATGTAAAGTCAAAACTCATCTCTTATCTCACTAACTTGCATCCTCTCTCTCTCTCTCTCTCTCATGCTCCTTTCTCCGTCCACTCCACTCTCATCAGTATTCTCATCCTTCTCTTACCCACTTCCTGACACCCCCTGTAATCTGTCGCTCTTTCCCATAACTTTCCTTCTATGTAACTCCCTGCACAACAGTGGCCGTAAAATGCCTTGCTTGGGGCGATATGATTATAAAAAATAAAGTAGATCTATATAGCCTGACAGGTACAATCTCCAAGAATTTAAATGTAAAGGAGACAGGAGTCATCTCCTGTCTCACTAACTTACATCCTCTCTGTCATGCTCCTTTCTCTGCCCTCTCCACTCTCATCAGTTTTCTCATCCTTACCCACTTTCTAACACCCTCTATAACCTGTCACTCTTTCTCATAAGCTTCCTCCTATGTAACCCCTGCAAAACCGTGGCCTTCCTTGGAGCGATATGATTATAAAAAAAAAAAACTTAAAATCTTCTCATTCTCTTGTTACTCCTTGTATCCGTCTGCGTTAAGTGGAGTTTCGATGAAACGTTTAGAAAATATCATGTGTAAGAGAGATAGGCAAAGACAGCTGGTCACCTTGAGAAACAGGGAGTAGTCGGCTTGGCAAATGGAGAGGCGCTGCTAAGGATCGCGAGGGATGGAACGATAGGAAGAGTTATGATCACCCACACCCTGAAGGGACATGCCACACCCTGAAGGGACATGCTACACCCTGAAGGGACATGCTACACCCTGAAGGGACATGCTACATAGAAAAACAGCAAGAAAGAAAAAAATAAGAAAAATGATAACGCTTCATCATAGAAAAGTTTTGAGGAATTGGAGAAAATAAGCAAAAGGTAGAATAATCCTGACGAGAGTATTATTGAAAACGGTTAGAATACTAGTATTATAGGGTTGAGGAGGCTTGTTGGCACTTAATCTGCAACGAAAATCATCAGTTATTACTAGTGTGAACATTCAAGAACAATAATACTAAGTATTATTAAAAAAAAAACAAAAAAAAACCAGGCAAAATTTTCTTTTCCGTTGCAGAAAAGGAGACATGTTGATCGATTCGGTATCCGGACTAATCAAAGACGAGGAACTTGTTTCGTTTGCCTCCTCACTCCTCTTATTGATTATTCGTGTTCCCTTGTGTCCGTATTTCCTGGAATCAGCCAGCAGTGTGGAATTTCGGACCATAATCCAACGCGTGGGTTTTGCTCTTGTGGCCTACTTAGGCGAAAAGTCAGCCGTCCGGGAACGTGATCGGGAGGGCGGTCAGTCGCGATTGGTCGGTGCCTACAGGATTAAGCAAGGCAACAGTCAATGACTGGCCATTTATTGCTTAAAAGAAAATTGTGATCCATTTAGAGGTCGGTTTGTGGATCGATGGAATTTCAAGAAACTGCGTCACTTTTGCGGATTCAGAGAGAGAGAGAGAGTGAGAGAGAGGGAGATGGAGGGAGAGAGGAAGGGAGAGAGAGAGAGGATGAAGGGGAGAAAGATTGCATCGAGGAAGAACTCTGCATCAATATCGATAGATATACGAAGTACATGCATATACATTATATTCTGTCTCGTTCATCGACGTGGTTGATAATCCTAACAGTCACCCCCACCACGCCACCAACCCCATACATGTAGTGCGTAGTTTAGCAACGAACAATCTTTTTGCATGTTTGATTGAAGACCATGGAAAATTCTTGCTTTTGAGAAATATTTAATTTAATATTTTTTGCATTCACACAAGCGTCTTCAATATTTTTATAATAATGTTGTTCACAATGATTTCTTTTTCCTTCCATTAAATTGCGTCGATTAGAATTCTTCCTAGTGTGCCTAGACTGTTCTGTTAACATAATGAATATGTATGAGAGCCTCTTTAAATTTATAAATTTTGAAATACTAGCGTTTTTATGTTTAGTTTATAAATACTTGCTGCAAAATAAAATCCTGAAATTTGGCTTGATAAAGCTCTCTGTCGGTTGCGGGGCACATTTCGTTTTACAAGTGTATTTTCGTATTTGTTGTCTTGTCTGAATGAGTGTGTAGTTATATGTGTGGTTATCCAAGTCCCGCATCAATTGCATCCAGTTAATTGACATTCCTACCAAAATTAAGGATTCTGTTGTTATTTTTTTTATTACTAACACCATGATGTTTAGTTTCTTGTATATATAGCATTATAGATATTGTATTGTGGTGCAGTGGATATCGAGTCGAAACGACAAATCGGAGAGCCGAGTCCGAATTCCAGTAAAATTCGTTGCATTTATGTACTCGCAAATAGCCTTGGGAAAGGTATTAATCCATCTATTCCCTTCAGTGATAGGTTAAATATTGGGTTCTATATCCTTGGCTGACAACCAGTCTACCGTAGAAAGCAATAGCAACCTACTGTGGGATAATCTTCTGCCCAGTCATGCCTCTTTCGAGACATGATCGCCCAAGCGTGTATCACGTATGGCACTTAACTGACTGCCTGAATATAATAGTTGGAATCATGATTAAGGCTTCTACTGGTCATAAAGTGGGGGATCGGTTTTCTATTGTTATGAAGTAATAAACTGATCCCCCAATAATTACTACGTAATAATATAATACATCGCTTCTCCCTCTAGCTATGAGTCAAATAACAGGACAGATTATGTTCTATAGCCTTGGTTCGCAACCAGTCTACCTCAGAAAGCAATGGCAACCTACTGCGGGATAATCTTCTACCCAGTCAGTCATGTCTCTTTCGAGACAGGATCGTCCAAAGCGTGTATCCCGTATGGCACTTAACTGACTGCTATATTAATTGGGTTTTTCATTTTTAAACGCTGTCTTTTAACCCCCCCCCCCCACTCCCGACAAATTGGACATATGGGGAATAGTTAGGACTTCATAGCGACTTGAAGTCTTATGGTGGTCGTAGTAAGAATGTTAAGTTAAAATGTGGTATTTTGGTGCTTGGAATATTATAAGTTAATGCAGATGAAAACCAGCCACCCACTCCGTACTTTAAGTCTTGCACCACATTTCTTTGTTTTACAAAAAATAAATATTATTCTATTTGAAATTGGTTAAGTTCACCATGTTATATATATATGATTGGTTAAGTTCACCATGTTATATATATATGATGATAATAGTAATAATAATAATAGTTATAATATATTATAGCTTACACCAAATACAAACATTATGAGAAAAGATATATATATATATATATATATATATATATATATATATATATATATATATATATCTGAGTGAAAACAGAACAAAGAAAGAATTTTTTTCCAACGTCCAAAACATTAATTGAAAACAGTGCTCGATATATAATATATATAGAGCTGTGAATATTTATTATAAATTATATTTTAGAACATGTACATAATGTTTTACATATATATATGTGTCCTCTACAATCATATCGTTGTTTCGACATTGGGTCTCCAATATCTCTAAGAGACATTGGAGAACCAATGTCGAAACAACCATATGATTGTAGAGGACACATATATATATAAAAAATTATATACATGTTCTAAAATATAATTTATAATAAATTATATATATATATATATATATATATTTTAAAGCAGAAATAGGGTTTTATATATATATATATATATATATATATATATATATATATATATATATTTATAATCTAGAGAAATATATATATAATCTACAGTTATTTCAGTCATGCTGGCATCGAAGTTACGTGAGGACTTCACTCTTCAGAAACAGTAAAAAAGACAAAACAAAAAACTAATATAAACAAATAATAGAACTGTCATCAAGCAAAAACCATCACGTACAAACAGGGATAGAAAATTACCCCAAACTTCATATAAGTACGAAAAGTTTAGAAAATAACAGCTGGAAAACAAATGGTTTTGAAGAGTGAAGACATTATAATAATCCCCTTACAAAACTTCGAAGTCGTCATGACGGAAGTAACATTTCTCTGCGAAGTGACAAACTTCTCCATATCAATTCTATTAACGCTCCATCCTTAACTTGTTATCTAGCACTTTATGACAAAAAATATGCTTGCCTAAAATGCCTTTCCACCAGTAAACTACAGAAATAAAAGACACCAATCTTAATACTAAACACCATTACAATTTAAATGTTTAAATAAATTGCAAACATCGTGTCTGCTTATTTTTAATAAAATCCGATTATGCTCACGGATAATCTTCCGCGTATTATAATTGAAAAATTGCGACAATTTACCAATCGCACCCAGTATATATATATATATATATATATATATATATATATATATATATATATATATATAATAAAATCGACTCTGTACGTATTCAAATCTTAAAATGTTACACAAGTAATTTTTAAAGACCACGAATAACCAGCAGAATCTAACTCCGTTATTGTCCTCGGCTATAAAGCTTTGGACAAAGAGGGGAAAAAAAAAAGAAAGCTGCGTAGCACCGACAATACATACAGTTCTTCACAGCAAAGAAAAAAAACCCTCAAACGGAACGAACCACAAAGAAAGAAAAGTGCTCGATACTAAACTAACCAAAAAGGCTTAACAAAGAGGCAGTCACGCAGAGCAAAAACACACGAAAAAAATCGCAAGATCGCCAAGACCTACCGCGGTTTCGCACAACGGCTCGTCAGCGAAACCGCGGTAGGTCTTGGCGATCTTGCGATTTTTTTCGTATATATATTTTTTTTTTTTTTTTTTAATCATATCACCCCGAGCAAGGCAGTAACGCCACTGATGCGCAGGGGGCTACGTAAGGGTAAAAAGAATGGAAAAGAGAAAGCCGAAAACCGCATCCTAAACAGGAAACAAGGGATGAGCCTCTTCACCTGTTCAATAGATGTGGGTGGAGTGTGAACCGGGCGATAGTTTAGTCTATCTACTCCAATTGAAAAAAAAAAATAAAATAATAAAGGAAAAGAGTGAAAAGATTGGAAAAGAGAAAACCGGAAACCGCATCCTAAACAGGAAACAAGGGATGAGCCTCTTCACCTGTTCAATAGATGTGGGTGGAGTGTGAACCGGGCGATAGTTTAGTCTATCTACTCCAATTGAAAAAAAAAAATAAAATAATAAAGGAAAAGAGTGAAAAGATTGGAAAAGAGAAAACCGGAAACCGCATCCTAAACAGGAAACAAGGGATGAGCCTCTTCACCTGTTCAATAGATGTGGGTGGAGTGTGAACCGGGCGATAGTTTAGTCTATCTACTCCAATTGAAAAAAAAAATAAAATAATAAAGGAAAAGAGTGAAAAGATTGGAAAAGAGAAAACCGGAAACCGCATCCTAAACAGTAAACAAGGGATGAGCCTCTTCACCTGTTCAATAGATGTGGGTGGAGTGTGAACCGGGCGATAGTTTAGTCTATCTACTCCAATTGAAAAAAAAAAATAAAATAATAAAGGAAAAGAGTGAAAAGATTGGAAAAGAGAAAACCGGAAACCGCATCCTAAACAGGAAACAAGGGATGAGCCTCTTCACCTGTTCAATAGATGTGGGTGGAGTGTGAACCGGGCGATAGTTTAGTCTATCTACTCCAATAAAGTCTATTCTAGCAGTATAACTCGGCGTTGTTCGGGTGTAATAAAAGCTTTAAAACTAATCAATGGTCCTGGAGCTCAGACTCAGCCTAAAGAATATTTAAAATAATCAGACAATTGCGACAATTTATCAATCGCACCCAGTATATATATATATATATATATATATATATATATATATATATATATATATATACTAGCAGTATAGCTCGGACTTGCTCGGGTGTAATAAAAGCTTTAAAACTAATCCATGGTCCTAGAGGTCAGACTCTTTGGACATTGGCACGAAAGACTAAAAAAGCAATAGTTGTTTCCAGTTAAAGCAAAACTGTAGACTGAAAGAAAAATGAATGGATGTAAGTCAAATTTGGATTTCCTGGTATCGATATAAAACTTTCTGCACTATTGTAAGAACTGCAAACTTGAAACTTCTGAATATCGTTTCTTATGTCTTTGTCTATGAGTGTATCAAATTTGATTAAAATCGGACCACTCCTTCTATAACCCGATTTTTTCGATTATCGATTTTCGATATTTATCGGTGGTACCTCAGCACAAAACCTAGCTAAGAACACTCGCAGACGCTTATAGTACAACTGTGTAAATTTTCAAGAAAATCGGTTCAGCCGTTTCGAAGTCTATAGGTAACGGATACACACACACACACACACACAGACAAAGTTCCATTTATAAATAAGTTTATATATATATATATCTTTCATATTATTAATACAATAAGTGTCTGCCAATTTCCATGACAAATACACAAAGCTTCGTCTGATATATATATATATATATATATATACTACCGGTTATAATTATTAGGCAACCCCAGTATTTTTTAAAGAAATTATGTATTTCATAAGATTTTTAGTATTTATTGCCCAATGAAAATAGAATGGTTTTTTTGTTATTATTACTTTGCAAAAATTTACAAGACAAGGAAGCAAAGATAGATTCGTCCAAATCACCCTAACTTTTCTTCATTCTTTCATTGATGAAACTGGAATATAGGTAATTATTAAATATTTATAAATTCCTTTGATGCACATGTTATTGTGCAATATTAACAAAAGAACCATTTTATTTTCATTTACAATTATTCACTTGGCAATAAATAATAAAAAATAGTATAAAATATATCATTTTTTTAAAACACTGGAGTAACCTAATAATTATGGCCGGTGGTGTATATATATAAATATATAGCAAATCTTCAGTTTGCGATGGGTAAGTTGTCGCTATTTGCCTTGTAAAATTTTGCAAATTAATAATGACAAAAGAACCATTTTATTTTCAATTACAATTATTTACTTGGCAATAAATACTAAAAAATAGTATGAAATATATCATTTTATTAAAATCTTGGGGTGGCCTAATAATTATGGTTCAGTGTATTATATAGTGTACACACACACACACACACACACACACACACACACACACACACACATATATATATATATATATATATATATATATATATATGAAGCGTTTGGAATTAGAAGGTATTTACGACGCAAAATAAAAAACGAGAAAATCGTATTTAAAATTTGTCGAGTTTCAAATGCCCTCACTTTTGAACTGTTCGAGATAAACCACTCCATGTTATAAAGGAAGCTATAAACTTTTACTTTAACACACAAACACACACACACACACACACACACACACACACATATATATATATATATAACACGGATCAAAAGAAACAATAATAAGAATAGTAATTTTTTTTCTTTTTTTCACTGAAACCAAGTAGCGTTTTTGATCTATCTTTTGTCTTTCCACGCAGTCAATACTGAATAGTTTATTATTTATGAAATATTGGCTAGGCGTAACGGTCGTGCGAATTAAAGAAGTGATGGCAACCACAACTACTACATGACAATAATAATAATTGTAGCAACAATAATAATACATTAATGAAAGAAGAGGAATGACCACCAAAATTGCTGCTGCTGCTGTTGCTGTTGCTGTTGATGCTGCTGTTGCTGATGATGATTGTTTTCTTGTTTGGCTTATTGGTTCGAGCAAAGGCCTAAAGTCGACTGAATCGATGAGAACAACAATAAAATAGTAACAACGCTTACAATAATTGTTAGCTTCCTTTCCGGAAATCTTTCAGCAGAACACAAAACACTATAAAATCTGAGATATTAATAAAGAACAATAATTATTGGATCAATCAGATTAATATGAAGATTTGTGTTGCTACGATAAAGAAGAGAAGATAAGAGCGTCTCTATTGTAATAGCAAAGGGCAAAAGAACAACGGCGAGAGTTCAGGACAAAATGAAGGAATAATAGTGAAGAATAAAATATTAGAAATGAAAAGTGTTGGTTTAAAGAGAAGCAGAGACTGACATTGCAGTTGAAAAGGAATGACGAGAAGAGAGCGGCAGATAGTGCAGGAGAAGAAAAAGAAGATTGAGAAAGCAACCGACGAGAAGAAGAAGAAGAAGAAGAAGGCAACCGGCGAGAAGAAAAAGAAGAAGAAGAAGAAGAAGGCGAGAAGAAGAAGAAGAATGAGAAGTCGACCGACGAGGAGGGGAAGAAGAAGAAGAAGAATGAGAAGGTAACCGGCGAGAAGAAGAAGAAGAAAGCAACCGACGAAAATAAAAAAAGATGAAGAAGAAGAATGAGAAGTCGACCGACAAGAAGAAGAAGAAGAAGAAGAAGAAGAAGAAAACCGATGAGAAGAAGAAGAAGAATGAGAAGGCAACCGTCGGGAAGAAGAAGAAGAAGAAGAAGAAGAAGAAGAAGAAGAAGAAGAAGAAGAAGAAGCAACCGACGAGAAGAAGAGGAAGAAGAAGAAAAGGGAAAAAGAAGAAGAAAAAGGAGAAGAAGAAGAAGAAGAAGAAGAAGAAGAAGAAGAAGAAAGCAACCGACGAGAAGAAGAAGAAAAAGAGAGAAGAAGAAGAAGAAGAAGAAGAAGAAGATTGAGAATAAGGTGGCAGACAGTGTAAAATAAGAATAAGGATGAAGGCAGCATACTGAACTGAAGAAGAAAAATGAAGATGATGAAGAAGAAGACTGATGAGAAGAAAGAAGGATACTCTCCATGAAAAGAAGGAGGCAGACAGTGGAATCGAATAATAATAAGATTTTTGTAGAAAAATAAGAAAAATAAGGCAGACAGTGTTAAAATAGTATAAAAATTATCTGAATAAGGTAGCAGACTGTGAAGAAGAAGAAGAAGAAGAAGAAGAAGAAGAAGAAGAAGAAGAAGAAGAAGAAGAAACATGTGAAGCCGAAGAGAGATGAAGAGGAGGAAAGACAGAAGAACGACAAGAAGAATCAGGAAGAGGAATAAAAGTAGAGAAAGAAAGAATTTAGTAGAAGAGAACGGGTGAGAATAATACGAAATTGAGGAAGAAGAAAAATTACAGAAGAGGAGGCAATTAAGAAGCAGAAAAAGTAAACGAGCAACGTATCAAGAAAAACGAAAAAGAAAAAAATGGAGGCGGTAGGATAAGGAAGAAAAAATGGAGGCGGTAGGATAAGGAAGAAAATGAAGAGTATTAGTTGTAAATAAGTAAGTATAAAGAAAAGGAAATAAGAAGAGAAAAAGAGGAAGATAAAAAATAGAAAAAGAAATTAAAGGAAAATAAAAAAGAAGAAAATAAATCAAACGAAGAAAAAGGAAGCAGGCGAGGATGAAGATGAATAAAAGATTAAGAATAAGAAGGAGGCGGCAGATGGTGAGGAAGAAAATGGGCGCAATAAACACTGATGAAGAAGGAAGGGTAACAGATGATGAAGAAAAAGAACGAGGGGGAGGCAGTAAAAAGTGAAGATGAATAAAGCGGAAAGGAAGACAAATGAGTAGAAGAATGAAATCGAGGCAGCAGACGGAGAAGAAGAAGAAAAACAAGAAGGCGGAGGCAATAAAGAAGAATAAGGAGGGAGGGAGAGGAGGAAGGAGAAGCAGCAAATGGTGAAAAAGAAAAGAGGGAAGCAGTGAACGCTGAAGAAGGAGGGGCAGTGGGCGGCAAAGAAGAAGGTGGAGGCAGCAAAGTAGAAGGAGGAGGAGGAGGAAACGGATAGTGGAGGTTAAGGAGGAAGATGAGGAAGAGAAGAAGAGAGCAAATTCTGAAAAAGAAAGAGGAACAGCAAACGATGAAAAAGAGAAGTAGGAGGAAGAGGAGGCAGTAAACGGTGAAGGAGAAGGTGGAGGAAGCTGACTAAGAAGGAGGAGGAGGAGGAAGCAGATAGTGGAGGTTGAGGAGGAAGATGAGGAAGAGGAGGAGGAGAGAGCAAATATTGAAAAAGACAGAGGAACAGCAAACGATGTAAAAGAGAATTAGAACGGAGGAAGAGGAGGCAGAAGACGGCGAAAAAGAAAAGAGGGAGGTAGTAAAAAACACTGAAGAAAAAGGAGAGGCAGCAGACGATGAAGAGGAGGAGGAGGAGAAAGACGGTGGATAAGAAAAGAGGGAGGCTGTAAATGTTGAAGAAGAAGTGGGGACAGCAGACGGTGAAAAAGAAGGGAGAAACAGTAAATCGTGAATAACGAGGAGGATGTTGCAGAAAAGAAAAAAAAAAGAAGCAACAGAAGAAAAAAAAACGTTAAAGACAGAGAAAAAATTAGATAAAAAGCTATAAAAGTCAACAATAAATAAACGGTTTCACTTTATTGTAGCTTCATGAAGTTTGTTCATAAAAAGAAGAGCAGAAAAAAAATGTTTTCGATCAAAATCGCCGTAAAGATGGCGGTATGTTTATATTGATTGTGTTTGGTGAGCGACCAAAATTATTCTTTCTTTAGCGTCTCGCATCCCTCCGGATCCTGACGCCAGCAACTATTTCCCAGTGTTTGCCTTTCTTTTTCCAAGGATTCCATTCTTAGTTTCACATCAGAGGGTGGGAATCGATTGGCAATTTTTTGTGTCTTGCACAATTCTCGCCTGCTTCCAAGTCAACTGTTAAGAGAACAATTGCAGTGGTTCGAAGTACATGTCTGCTTGCATGTGGTGGCGGCGAAAACTATCGCTACTTTCACAAGTCGATGCTCATTACTGGGCACTTGTCTAGAAATTTCTCTAAATTTCAGGCGTTTTCTTCATCAAACTCTAAGATCGAGCATAGGTTAAAATTCTAAATAATGATATTTAAAAGTTGCCATAGCAAGGATTACAATATCTAAATCTAAATCTAATCTAAACTTATTTATATATGGAACTTTGTCTATAGACTCCGAAACAGCTGAACCGATTTTCTTGAAAATTTACGCAGTTGTACAATAAGCGTCTGTGAGTGTTCTTAGCTAGGTTTTGTGTCGAGGTACCCCCGATAAATATCGAAAATCGATAATCGAAAAAATCGCATTATAGAAGGAGTGGTCCGATTTTAATCAAATTTGATTCACTCATAGACAAAGACATGAGAAACGATATTCAGAAGTTTCAAGGTCGCAGTATTTACAATAGTGCAGAAAATCGATAATATATATATATATATATATATATATAAAAGGCAAGATGTTTGTGTGTCTATTTATCTGTCTGTATGTTTGTATTTTTCTCAGCCCTTTTATTTTAGTTTTTGCTTCGGCTCTAAGTAGGTATAATTGTAGTTTTTAGTCTCAGCCATGATACCATTTACTCAGAGGACTTATTTAGTCTTCAAAATTCAAATTACGACGAAAATAACTCATTTGATATCGATACCAGGAAATCAAAATTTGACTTACATCCATTCATTTTTCTTTCAGTCTACGGTTTCGCTTTAACTGGAAACAACTATTGCCTTTTAGTCTTTCGTGCCAACGTCCAAAGAGTCTGAGCTCCAGGACCATATATTAGTTTTAAGCTTTCATTACACCCGAGCAACGCCGGGCAATGCTGCTAGTACTTAATAAGCTTGACTAAATGAACAGGGACTGGGAGGAATAATAGGGGGTGCGTAGCTGATGCCCTGAAAAAACACTTTCTTCTTCTTTTTCTTCTGTATGCCGTGAGCGACCATGGATTCCTCAACTTCCACTCTTTTGTAAGTGTTAGCAATATTTGTCTTTTGGCCATTCTTCTCCCCACCCCTCATATTCTCTAGTATGTTCTGTGAGTGTTACATTCTTCAACCTGTCATTCCTCATTATATGCCATAGAAATTTCAACCGTCTTTTTCTAAGTATTAGTTAGTCAGTTGGGCGATTATGTCTTGAAAGACTGGGTAGAAGATTCTTCCGGTTAGCATTACATTACACGGTAAACTGGTTGCCAACAAAGGTTATAGAAACCAATCTATTTAATCCATAGGAAGGGAAGAGACGGATTAATACCTTTCCCAGGGGTATTTGTAATTGAATTCAACTGGAATTTAAACTCGGCTCTCCAAATTCTCGTTCCGAGGCGAGATCCACCGTTCCACAACGCACTTAGTTATAAGCATGCATTAATTGCACAAAGCCATTTTGAAATTCCATTGAATTTCTAATCTTCATTAATTCTTTTTTTTTTATCTATTATCGGAAGAGTTTTTCAATTGTTCGTTTGTTCGATTTGATGGGGCGATTCATTTTAATGGCCTTGTACCAGACAAACACTTACTAAAAAGAACACTTGTTATAAAATATTCTATGTTAGTCGAATAAATTATCGTTGCTTCAGTATTATGAAACTGTAGTAAAAAGAAATATGAAGATAAAGCGACACGCATGATTCGTTGGTGAAAAGGCATGAACCTTCAAATTCCTATTCATTTCATTTTTACATAATCCTGAGAATAAAATACATCTGAATTTCCTGGAAGACAGCAAAGATCAGTTCTTTGCTAAAATGTTAAAAAGTTCTGGAAGGCTAGAATTATGAATTTGCCTGAAATAGTGAGACAAACAGAAAGTGTTATTCAATAAAATTATTATCGAAAGAGAAAATAAAATATCTTTTATTTAATGAATCGAAAGTATCATTTAGTCACCCAATAATTTCGGACAAGGCTCGAAATCACATCCTGTTACTTCGTAACTCATCATAACAGACGATGCCTTTGATTAAAGAGCCATAATCGCTAATCTCCTGATGGCGCTTGGCACATAGAAAAAGACTACGCAGTTTACTTTTGTTGAAATACTGGTTCTCATCTGATGACCGAACTTAAACAACGTTGAGCCGAATCAGTATCTAGATGGGTGACCGTCTTGGCATACCAGGTGCTGTAAGCTTTTATGTGTAATGGATAACGGCTCGGAATGAGAACTGAGTTCCAGTTTCAGTCGGCACTTTATATTCACTTACGTGCAAATATCTTTAAGAAATGTATGAATCTACCGCTTCCCCCCAAAATGGGTTAAATAGTATGACTTGTATTTTAAAATCATTATCATCTAAAAAAAATGTTACAATAAAAAATATTTTCTTGCTTTGAACAACCAACAGTAAAAATCGTAAAACATTATTAATCAGTGAAAGAAATTCAATGAAAGGCATTTGAAGAAGGTACAACAACCTAAATGTGAGCATAACACCCAACATGAGGATATTAATTCGAATGGGAAGTCATATAACAGTTGTTATGTCGCCCACATTTCTTTCTTTGACAAACAAAGAAGATGGCAGACGGGCACCGAAGATTCTTTCTGGTGGCTTTCTTCTACTGTTGAGTTCATTAGTGAAAGCATGCAACCGTAACCCTGGGGCTGGCCACCCTGCTACTCGTGACGATGTGTCACGCATCATATTGTGACACTCACCCAATTGGGTGACTGTTATTAATTGCTTGTCTATGTCCAGCTTGAATTTCCGACCCACCCGAAGACTAAAACTCACCACTAGAATCAATAATTGTGTCTTACCCGGATTAATGTTACGCTTGAAGGGCGTTTCTCAGTCAAAACACACCCCCACACATACACCGGAGTACTGATAAATATTAACTTTATCTTAGAATGACACGATGTTAGAGCTGAGGTTTTTTTTTTCAGGTCGGGATTAAAATACCAGGAATAGTTGAGCTTCGATACCAGTTAGACACACGTAACTATTTTACAATAATATTCTCCCTGTACAAGGCCTAAGAGCCACTCGAGGTAGTGTGTTACAGGGTAACTTCACCAACGAAGCAATCCCTTAGCTTAGCAGGGTACATGACCGCAAACGTGGGCACCTAGTGAGAATCGTACTCAATATCATTATAGCTGGCCTGCACGGACGAACAAAAATCCTTGTTTCATTACAAAGCATTTACTGGGAACATTGTAAACTTTTACAAGGCTGCAAATGTGGTGCTCCCAGTGAGAATCGAACTCATTATACTCTCTGTTTACGAGACTAACTTGCTCATC
Organism: Ascarosepion bandense; assembly: GCA_037127315.1. NCBI lineage: Eukaryota > Metazoa > Mollusca > Cephalopoda > Sepiida > Sepiidae > Ascarosepion > Ascarosepion bandense. The sequence continues at coordinate 79,756 of JBBBDQ010001552.1, read as the reverse complement.
ATTATGCTACGGTAAATGCCATTTTTTTTTTATTCGCCATAACTTAATCTGGCTGAAGGTCAATATAATTGGAAACAGTGATCCTTGGATCTTTGTATTAACGACTCCATCGGCGTTTCCATGACAGGCAACCGATATTGCATATATATACGGCGGTACAAATCTAGGAAGGATTGGTAAAATCCAGGATAAGGTTGGTATATAATCCAGGGGGATCCTAGTAATATCGTTAAGATATTAAAACTGATCCAATAGGGAGCTCAATGCAAACCAATTCAATTTACATAGCAAATATTTATCTGTAAATTCAGAGAAATTCAGGGAAATATATATATATAAGCATGTGGTGTAGATATAGAAGAATCCAAAGGAGTGTCCTGTACATAAAGTGGTAGGAGAACTCTCTAAGAGAGCTCTAAATATATATGTATATAAATACATATAGAGCAAATATAAGAAAAAATTAAGGCAGACACGTTATTTCATGGTAAATCGGAAGAATGGGCCTATTACAGGCGAACCATCATCAGCTTTTACACGTGTACATTTTATTCGCGTAAACTTATCTGTACAATAAAGACGGAAGCTGATGATGGTTTGCCTGAAATAGGCCTACACTTCCGATTTACCATGAAATAACGTGTCTGCCTTAATTTTGTTCTTATATATATATATATATATATATATATATATGGAAAGCCATGGAAATTGGCTCTGACTGTCGCCAATCAGAAGCATAAACGTCATTTTCCAGTTTCTGAAAGCGCTTATCGAGGGTGGGCCGGAGGCTGATCATCTCTGGTCGGGTCGGCGCGGTGAGGTGGGTATGATATGTGAAAGACCCGAAACCCCCTAGTGATCCTCGCGATGACATCACTGACGACACCCTCTAGCGCCCCCATTACGGTGCGTATGTTTGAAAAAGAAAAGAAATTATATATATATATATATATATATATATATATATATATATTCTTACGTTTATATTACGACTCTGAGTTTTATGCACTATGCAATCATCAGAAGCTTATAATGAACTGACCGTTCTGAGATTTGAATTTTTGGTTTTCGCGTTGTTCATGGTATTTATATATTATAATGCTAAGATACTAATTTTAAATTTTTAATTGTACAATTTAATTTGATTTGGAGTAAAATTTAAACATGAAATAGAAAAGTCAAATCATAAAAATTAAATTTGAATTAAATTAATTGGTAGAATATGTTTAGGACAGAGATTGTACATTTAGTGCCTCTAGGTCAAGTGGGTATTACTTGTTGTTTTTCATTTTAGGAGAAAACAAAGAACAATAATAAAAATTAAAATAACAAATGAATTAGAAATTAAATTAAAAAAATAAAAATAATATAAAAAATCAACATAGGAGAAGCTATGTTAATCTGGCTCGACGTATTTGAGCATATCTATGCTTGCATCTGATCATCAATTCACTTATTTTGTAAAATAAATTAAGGTTATTTAAATGTTTTAAGATAACAATTTTTTCTAAAAGGAATAAGTTATATCTACTTCCTATTCCATTATAAGATTAGGTTTTGCGATGATAACCAGGTAATAATCTTGTTTTTGTGGTTGTTTTTTAATTTTCAGAAATAAATTGGGAGGGTCGTGATTTTACTGTATTTATTATTACTTAAAGTTAATTTATGATTGTAACATCGGTATTTCCATTGATTCTCAGTTGAGCCAAAATAAAACGTCATCGGAATGAATGCTAACTCTGTTAAGTATACTTTCGATTATGCACTGGCCGTTCAGTGGGCAGGTCTTATTTTTTCGGCAGTTAAGATTACTTTTAATAAAGTTACTACTATCTATATTATTTTTTAGGTTTCACATATGTTTATCTAATATCATATTGTTATGTTTTGATATATATTTGTCGATGTACTTGACGCAATTAACCTTAACCATGGTTTTGTTGAAAATCATTTTAGTGTAGGGGAATGATTGAAATGCTTGTGAATTCAATTTAGGAAGATTTGCAATGGATATCGGCTCGGAACGACAAATCGGGAATCTGAGTTCGAATTCCAGTTGAATTCCTTGCATTCACTTATGCACAAATATCCTTGGAAAGGTATTAATCCGTCTTTTCCCTTCAGTTACGGGTTAAATAATAAAACAGATTGGGTTCTATAGCCTTAGCTGATAACCAGTCTACCGCAGAAAACAACGGCAACCTACTGCGGGACAAACTTCTGCCCAGTCAGTCATGTCTCTTTCGAGTCATGATCGCCCAAAGCGTGTATTACGTATGGCACTTAACTAACTGATTCCGGTGTTAGTTCGAACATTACGACTGAAAGGTGTGTTAAACCATATTATGTTACGTTTACATTGTTTCGGCTTATTTTTACCTTCTTTATCTGAGTTTCTTTCTAAGATTACCTAGTGGTTAATTTTTTTATTGCTTTTATACATTTGTAGTTAACAAAACAAGAATTGTCTGGAATTTACAAACTTTGCTAAACGCACACAAAACTTACGAAGTTTCACACCTCGATGCGAAATGGTTGTCGTCCAATGGGAAGGCCAGAATCACATCCGGGAGTAAATTCCTAAACGATATAAAAGACGAGAAAAGACGACACTCTTCAGAGAGATAAGATGAGTAATTGACACGTACCCGTAACAAACGTCAAGTGATCGTATTATTATTGTCTCTTTCTTTCTCACCACCTCCTTCTTTATCGTTCACCTCTCACCCGCTTTTTTCTTCATCGTTCACCCGTTTACTTGATAACCGTACAGAACCATTTAAGACTGAGTGAATACTTCAAAAGACACTCCTACCCAACAAACGCCCATACATACATACATTCATACATACATAGATATAAACTCTATCCAACAAGTTACTACTACGAACTCTACCTTTAACGTCTTAAAAATGTTTGTTATTGAACATTAACTCCTACAAATCATGTTATCCTTTTCTTTTAATAAATTTCTATTTTAACATGCAAAATGTATACTTGTACTCTTCCACAAATCCTGACATTCCAATCTACAACCTTCTGATAATTATGGATAAAACCTATAAGTTTTAGGGAGTTTGGGTATAGGATGTGCGTTGTGGTGCAGTGGATATCGGCTCGGAACTAGAGGTCGGGGAGCCGAGTTCGAATTCCAGCCAAATTCATTGCATTCACTTACGCGCAAATACCCTTGGGAAAAGTATTAATCAATCTAATCCTTCCAGTTATTGGTTAAATAACAGGACAGACTGGGTTCTATAGACTTGGTCGGCAACCAGTCTACCGCAGAAAGCAATGGCAACCTACTGCGGGATAATCTTCTGCCCAGTCAGTCATGTCTCTTTCGAGACATGATCGCCCAAGCGTGTATCACGTATGGCACTTAACTGACTGACTGGTTATGTATGACACAAGGCCGAATCAAGAAAAATTAACCATCTCCCAATAGCTTCATATTTGAGTATCAAAAACTTTTGTCAAAACCTTCCTTATTACTTGTTGGTAGATAATCTAAGTTGGATAGATTTGTGTAAATTGTCTAGGATTCTATGGTGGTGTTTATATTCTTTGTTGACTTATTTGTGGTTGTTTGACTTTTTGGTACATGGTTTCTACTGGTCATTATTCAGGTGAAATGTTACGACGAGGAAGTTGATCAATTTGGCTTTAGTGGTGGCAGTGATGCTTAGTTTGTGATCTTAAAAAAATAGCTTTATCAGACACTTTCTTAGTCGATCTATTTGTCATGGCCCTGTTTTTCGGTGGAGGTGTAATTCGCCCTCTCTGTATAGTCTGGTGTTTTCTTATCTTGAAAATGCACCTTATCTTGAAAATGCACCTTATCTTGAAAATGCACCTTATTCTCAACAGTAATAATATGTTGACCAATTCACAAGCCTCCGCAGAATCATACGCACGCATAACAATGCAGAAATATGGACACACACACACACACACACACACACACACACACACACACACACACACACACACACACACATATATATATATATTGGCTTTGTAAATAAATAATCTTGATTACATTGAACTCTCTTGCTGGATCACATTTAATATTTAATAATTAATATTGATAGGATCTCCTTTCTGGGTTTTACCATCAAGCCGCTTCCTTTGATTTTATATATATATATATATATATATATATATATATATATATATATATATATGAGTAAATATAGTTTTAAGGTGTGCTATATTTATAGGATAAAGTGCTTAATATCAGGGATAGAGCGTATGTAAATATAAAAGAATGAACATTGAAGTCAACACTCAGGGGTTACAGACCTGATAATTGCGCTTACCATAAAACAGTCTGTCGCCCCTGATTGCTGACTTCAATGTTCATTCTTTTATATATATATATATATATATATATATATATATATATATATATATATATATATATATGTAAACATGTTACGGAAATTAACGAATTTTAACGAAACTTGGTTATAAGCAACCGACAATTTGTAATGAATTATTTTGAACATAATTTTTTTACCGATACTCGTATTTAAGTAGATATTCTGTTTTTTAATTAAACAGTATTTTATATTTATATCTACCGGCCTGATTATTTTACGATACATTTTTATTACGAAAATGTGTGCTACCCAGCAGGATAGATTCCAAGTTTGGAGCACTCTAGCTTATTCGGCGTGTTTATACGCACTAAAAAGCCAGCAAACTTCTATCGGACGCTCGTGGTCTAGAGGTAGAATCGCCGGCTGACGCCGATGCGGTAGGTTTTCAATCCTGGGTTAGGAAGCGAACGGAGTCTAAGCTGTACTGATGAGCCGTGATACAGCGAAGCAGATCTGTCTGCGGATGACTATTGTATAAATATATATATAAATGTTGTTACTTTCAGCAAACGGATTTTAAGGTTTCGTAGACGGGTCCACCAAATATAAAGGTTTCGTAGACGGGTCCACCAAATATAAGGTTTCGTAGACGGGTCCACCAAATATAAAGGTTTCGTAGACGGGTCCACCAAATATAAGGTTTCGTAGACGGGTCCACCAAATATAAGGTTTCGTAGACGGGTCCACCAAATATAAAGGTTTCGTAGACGGGTCAGCAAATATAAGGTTTCGTAGACAGGTCAGCAAATATAAGGTTTCGTAGACGGGTCCACCAAATATAAGGTTTCGTAGACGGGTCCAGCAAATATAAGGTTTCGTAGACGGGTCTCAAATATAAGGTTTCGTAGACAGGTCCACCAAATATAAAGGGTTCGTAGACGGGTCCACCAAATATAAGGTTTCGTAGACGGGTCCAGCAAATATAAGGTTTCGTAGACAGGTCAACAAATATAAGGTTTCGTAGACGGGTCCAGCAAATATAAGGTTTCGTAGACGGGTCCACCAAATATAAGGTTTCGTAGACGGGTCCACCAAATATAAGGTTTCGTAGACAGGTCCAGCAAATATAAGGTTTCGCGGGTCCACCAAATATAAGGTTTCGTAGACGGGTCCAGCAAATATAAGGTTTCGTAGACGGGTCCACCAAATATAAGGTTTCGTAGACGGGTCCACCAAATATAAGGTTTCGTAGACGGGTCCACCAAATATAAGGTTTCGTAGACAGGTCCCAGCAAATATAAGGTTTCGTGAACGGGTCCTGATATAAGGTTTCGTAGACGGGTCCACCAAATATAAAGGTTTCGTAGACGGGTCCACCAAATATAAGGTTTCGTAGACGGGTCCAGCAAATATAAGGTTTCGTAGACGGGTCCACCAAATATAAGGTTTCGTAGACGGGTCCAGCAAATATAAGGTTTCGTAGACGGGTCCACCAAATATAAGGTTTCGTAGACAGGTCCACCAAATATAAAGGTTTCGTAGACGGGTCCACCAAATATAAGGTTTCGTAGACGGGTCCAGCAAATATAAGGTTTCGTAGACGAGTCCACCAAATATAAGGTTTCGTAGACGGGTCCAGCAAATATAAGGTTTCGTAGACAGGTCCACCAAATATAGTTTCGTAGACGGGTCCACCAAATATAAGGTTTCGTGAACGGGTCCACCAAATATAAAGGTTTCGTAGACGGGTCCACCAAATATAAGGTTTCGTAGACGGGTCCACCAAATATAAGGTTTCGTAGACGGGTCCAGCAAATATAAGGTTTCGTAGACGGGTCCACCAAATATAAGGTTTCGTAGACGGGTCCAGCAAATATAAGGTTTCGTAGACGGGTCCACCAAATATAAGGTTTCGTAGACGGGTCCACCAAATATAAGGTTTCGTAGACGGGTCCACCAAATATAAAGGGTTCGTAGACGGGTCCACCAAATATAAGGTTTCGTAGACGGGTCCACCAAATATAAGGTTTCGTAGACGAGTCCACCAAATATAAGGTTTCGTAGACGGGTCCACCAAATATAAGGTTTCGTAGCAGGTCCACCAAATATAAGGTTTCGTAGACAGGTCCACCAAATATAAAGGTTTCGTAGACGGGTCCACCAAATATAAGGTTTCGTAGACGGGTCCAACAAATATAAAGGTTTCGTAGACAGGTCCAGCAGCTATAAGGTTTCGTAGACGGGTCCAGCAAATATAAGGTTTCGTAGACGGGTCCACCAAATATAAGGTTTCGTAGACGGGTCCACCAAATATAAGGTTTCGTAGACGGGTCCACCAAATATAAAGGTTTCGTAGACGGGTCCACCAAATATAAAGGTTTCGTAGACGGGTCCACCAAATATAAGGTTTCGTAGACGGGTCCAGCAAATATAAGGTTTCGTAGACGGGTCAACAAATATAAGGTTTCGTAGACGGGTCCAGCAAATATAAGGTTTCGTAGACGGGTCCAGCAAATATAAGGTTTCGTAGACGGGTCCACCAAATATAAGGTTTCGTAGACGGGTCCACCAAATATAAGGTTTCGTAGACGGGTCCACCAAATATAAGGTTTCGTAGACGGGTCCACCAAATATTGTCTCCAATAAATCTTCAGTGAAGATCAACAATTGACTCTTTATAATTCTCGTTTTTGTTTTAGATATGCCTTTTTTCACAGGTGTAAGGTTAATTCTTTTCCATGGCGTTTGTGCGTATAAGGGCGCTCATATGCCCGCCCGCCAGTGCGTATGTGCCCAAGTGTAGAATGCCATAGTTATTTCTTCTTTTCGTCGTTTTTATAAACCCTAAAGATTGTGTTCAATCATGAAACAGACTGTTGTCATTCAATGGCGACCTCAATCTCCAATTTTCTATTTACACTCACTTTATCACTCATTCTGGTGCAGTGGATATCTACTCAGAAAAACAAATTGGGGTGCCGAGTTCGAATTCCAGTTTAATCCCTTGCATTCAATTACGCACAAATATCCTTGGGAAAGGTATTAATTCGCCTCTTCCCTCCAGTTATGGGTTAAATAACAGTACAGATTGGGTTCTATAGTCTTGACCTGCAACCAGTGTACCACAGAAAGCAATGGCAACCTACTGCAGGATAATCTTCTGCCCAGTCAGTCATGTTTCTTTCGAGACATGATCGCCCAAGCGTATATCACGTATGGCACTTAACTGACTGACTGAATATCATAATCAAGAACAATCAAAGCGTCTACTGGGCATAAAGTGGGGGATCGGTTTTCAATTGTTATGAAGTAATAAACTGATCCCCCACAAATTACTACTTAATATAATACATCTCTTCCCCCTATAGCTATGAGTCAAATAATAGGACAGATTGGCTTCTATAGCTTTGGCTGGCAAGCAGTCTACCACAGAAAGCAATGGCAACATACTGCGGGATAATCTTCTGCCTAGTCAGTCATGTCTCTTTCGAGACATGATCGCCCAAAGCGTGTATCACATATGGCACTTAAATGACTGACTGACTATGACTGAAATAAAACACTTTTTCGCGTAAATAAAGTATAGCATAAATCTATATTTTTATCCTATATATACATATATGGGTGTGGGGGTATTTGTAGGGTGTATAATAGTATCCAAAACAAGAGGGAAAATGATGACTCAGAGCATAAAAATTTTCTTAAACTCCCTCAAAAAGATAGCTCTTGTATGAATTAGCAAAAATAACAAAGCCTGATATTACCCACAATGGCAAAATTATATTCCTAACAGAAAATCATTGTCATTTGAGAAACAGCCTTCGCTTAAAAAATCATTGATATAATGGTGTTTCAGATCATTATGACTTTAGTGAATGCAAGCGTCACCGCGTGGCCAATGTACGTTGCCTTGTGTTAGACCAAATAACTTCCCCTAGTCGTTTTAATAATCTGTACGAATAAAATGAATCTCCATTTGTCTTCTTGTTACTTCCCAATCAATGATGCGTACTTCTGGTAGTAAATAAAATACGCCATGATTGATATCTGACGACAGAAAATAGATGAACTCTATCTAAACTTATTTTATAAATGGAACTTTGTCTGTGTGTGTGTGTGTGTGTGTGTGTGTGTGTGTGTGTCCGTTACCTATAGACACTGAAACGGCTGAACTGATTTTCTTGAAAATTTACACAGTTGTACTATAAGCGTCTGCGAGTGTACTTAGCTAGGTTTTGTGACAAAAAAAAATATCAAAAATCGAAAAACTCGGGTTATGGAAGGAGTGGTCCGATTTTAATCAAATTTGATACACTCATAAACAAAGACATAAAAAACGATATTCAGAAGTTTCAAGTTTGCAGTTCTTACAATAGTGCAGAAAATCGACAATATATATATAAGGCAAGATGTTTGTGTGTATGTCTGTATATCTGTCTGTATGTCCTTTATACGAATCCACAATTTTTCTTCGATTCTCAACAAACTTCAAAATTTGACTTACATCCATTCATTTTTCTTTCAGTCTACGGTTTCGCTTTAACTGGAAACAACTATTGCTGTTTAGTCTTTCGTTCCAACGTCCACCGTCCAAAGAGTCTGAGCTTCAGGACCATGGATTAGTTTTAAAGCTTTCATTACACCCGAGCAACGCCGAGCTACACTGCTAGTTTACAATAAAAGAACCGTTGTAGAAGTCTAAAAATGCTATTTGATTTTGATAATGTAATACTTTTTACATAAGCACAGTGAAAAATACATCTGCCTATAAGAGATTTCTGTTACCTTTCAGAAGTTGAGAAGTTCAGCCACCTTTCCTTCCAAACTTTGATGAAATCTAGCTTAGATTTAAGAGCGTTTCAAAAAAATGTTCTTGTATGAATAACCAAAAATATCAAAGCCTGATATTACCCACAATGGCAAAATTATATTCCTAATATGAAATCATTGCCATTTGAGAAGCAGCCTTTGCATAAAAAATCATTGATATAATGGTGTTTCAGATCATTATGACTGTAGTGAATGCGAGCGTCACCGAGTGGCCAATGTACGTAGCCTTGTGTCTTGTTACTTCCCGATCAATGATGCGTACTTCTGGTAATAAATATAATACGTCATGATTAATATCTGATGACAGAAAATAGATTAACTCTATTTACAATAAAAGAACCGTTACAGAAGTATAAAAATGCTATTTGATTTTGATAATATAATACTTTTTACATAAGCACAATGAAAAATACATCTGCTTATAAGAGATTTCTGTTACCTTTCAGAAGTTGTTACTCAGTCACCTTTCCTTCCAAAATTTGATGAAATCTTGCTTAATTTTAAGAGCGTTTCAAAAACATTGTTCTTATATGAATACCCCAAAATACCAAAGCCTGATATTACCCACAATGGAAAAATTATATTCCTAACCTTAACATTGTTAAGCAGACTTCGCTTAAAAAAATCATTGATATAATGGTGTTTCAGATCATTATGATTGTAGTGAATGCGAGCGTCGCAGAGTGCCCAATGTACGTAGCCTTGTGTCGTACTAAACTTAAGAACTAAATTTAGACACCAGGCTTCTTCCTTGCGCTCTTCAGAGAAACACAGACTCATAATTTTTTCTAATTTTCGTCATCTGATATTCGGTGAAAAATAGCTTGTGAATTGCATATAAAAAAAAAGAAGAAAAGTCGATTACTTACTACCATACGAGCATGTAGAAAATGGTTGGCATTGACAGAGCCAATTCCAGATATTGCCAATTCCGAATCAAATAAGCCAATAATGCCAAAATGACGAATCAAGTAGCGAAGAAGAATTCAAAGTTAATCCCGGTATAATTCCTTTTCGAAGGTCCAACAATTTCAATGCCTTTAAAGAAAAAAAAGGAAAGAAATACATGTGATTATCCTAAGCACAATCGCAATTACGACAAACCCGGAAACATTTAAGCAATTTTCTTCACATATAGATATCAATGCGTGTGTTTTCTGTTTTCGTAGAGCTTTACTTCAAAGTTGTATCGTGGAGGAATGACAAACAGATATAAGTAAGTAATACATTTATTCTCGGTAGATACAGTAGTACACGTCCGTGTAGGCTGGCAACAACTAGTGAGCTGAGTAGACAACGACTGTGCTAGACGTCAGCTGCCGACTCCACTCTCGCTACTCGATATTAGTCCTTTATATATTGTGAACCGTATGTCACGTGTTTGAGCTATGTCACAACAAACCTGAAGTCTACGGTCTCAACGTTATTAATATCATTTTTATATATTCAAGTGTGGGATTGTTGGATGTAATATTAGGATCCGAATCAAATGTGAAAATGAGGAAAAGTTGAACATTTTTTTTATCAAAGATGAGTTTCGCCGAGAAAAGCGTATGCTCCCTTTGGCATCATCAGTTTGATGAAAATGAAAGACAAAACTATGAGTTAGGAAAACATTTTGGGATGTCTGAGGAAAAGTGAGTATCGTAAATCAAATGAATTACTCTAGGTTATTACATCCTGACATGATATAACCCTATTTTCCGATGGCTGGTATTAATTTTAAGCGATTTTCAAGATGAGAAGAGATTTCTCTAAAATTGGAGAATACAATTATTTTTGTCGGGTAAAGTAGTCGAAATGTTAACAAGTGGAAAATATAGATACAGGAACCATTGAGTGCAAAATACTTTTGTTGAGAGAAGCAATTTATCAATTTATCAAAGTTAGCTAGTCAAAATATTTGTCAATGGGTTTTGACGATATGTGACTCTAGGTCAAAATACGGTCTTGAGAATTTTCTGTGTACTGATTACCAGAACAGCTGGTACGAACAGGCAGACAATAACAGGGAATGGGTTTTCCTCCCCTTCTCTTTGAAGTTGAAATGTTAAATATAATTGTTTTCATTTCGAGCTGGTAAGAGTTATACAGTGAGGAAAATAGAAAACCCTATACATAACTTTCCCAACCTGGTCTGGGTGCCTGTTTAAAAAACATCCAGGGTGCAAAACGAAATTAGTTAGTTGGGCCCCCGTGATGATAAGTTAGAAAGAGAGTTGAATGGCGGTTTGAATAATACGATCGAACTGAAACAAGGCCTACTGCTAGATTGAAGACGGGAGAGAAAGATATTGCAAGAAATGGTCAGTCCAAATTCAGTCAACTGGAAGTTGAAGAAACAATCGTTGCGTGGAAATAATATAACACGAATATTATAGTACTACTGAAAAACCAGTCAACTGATATTTCTTTTTCGTCACTTACTTTGACTTACTTGTAATCTTGCATTTATTCGATATATATATATATATATATATATATATATATATATATCACATCGTTACAGTCTTAAATCTGGTTTACATTGTATACCAATCCCTTGCATATCTGGACCGGCCTCGTCAAGTGATAACAAGCAATCTTGCTTTCGCTAATCCGAGATCAACAACAAAATGTGGGTGGAATCAACCAAAGGTCAGGAAGGTTGGCTGGACTCAGCCAGAGGTCGTGTTATACGGAAACTTCTAGAGTGTCTATTTGCCTCTTAAACAAGCACAGAGGCAGACATACTGTCCTCAAGTCAGGAATTGATAACCTTGGGTAATTAAGTCTGTGGCCGTGGAAGAAACATTTATGAAACAGAGCAAATGTTTGCATCAGGGAGTAGCTGGCTACCCTACTAGAGATGTGTACTTGGGAGTGTGCTACCAAATATCATTATTTAAATTATTTATTTGTCTTTTTGCCATGCACATGTAATAAATAGATCTTTGCAAATTCAAGTCTCTTTTGCTTTTCGCATGCATCTCAACTTGTTTCTATCGATTTTTTCTCGGATTGTTTATACATAGATATCGACCAATACAAATCTATCCACCTAAACAATGCGTAACGCTAGTTGAATTCGTTGCTATGCCAACAATCATCATTAGAAGACGTGATTATTGCGTATTCGACGGTCAACTCTGGTAACACTTGCACGGCCACTCGCCAACATTGTCATAACGCAATAGAAAGTTGTTCGATCTTCTGCAGGGAAGTAGACGGCATATCTGACATGTGTTACTTACACACAGACACGCACACACGCATATATACAAACACATGCAAACACATACACAAACGCATGCACGCACACACACGCGTATATATTCTCACACACAAACAAGAAAACCTTTTTTCAAAGTATTACATTTGTATTTTTAAAGTGTTAAGCCTCTCGAATTACCACGGATGCAGTATTATTGTTCCACTAAAGCGTAAAAAAATTAGCGGAACACAATCTTCCCACCTTGTTTTACTTATTAGGTTGTTGGTTGGTTTGTTTTTTCATGGCATATCAACCTCGGCGGGTCATTTATTGCCAACTAAATTTTATTTATTTATTGCTGATAATACCTTTTTCTTTCAACAATTTATTGTTGTTTTTATACAAGTTTTGTGTCTAGTAATACATTTTTCTTTTCGAGTACCAAGATTCATTGTGATTTGTTTTTTAAAGGCAGGGTCCCCAAGTCCTACTCTGTTATTTAACAGATAACTGGAGGGAAGGGGCGGATTAATACCTTTCCCAATGGTACCAGAGCTTAAGTGAATGCAGGGTATTCAACTGGAATTCGAACTCGGCTCACCGATTTCTCTTTCCGAGTAGATATCCACTGCACCACAACGCACATTCGTCACTATACGCTTACAGCACCTGGTATTCCCAAGTAGTCACCCATCTAAGTACTGACCTAGCTCAACGTTTCTTAACTTCGGTGATCGCGCGAGAACAGGTGTATTCAACGTGATATGGTCGTAAGCTTATTAGGTAGTAAAAGCGAGAATTAAATATAAATTATATGAAGACAGAATGTATGGTTGTCAGCAAAAGGGGTATCCTAAAATGCGAACTACATATCGGGGATAACAAAATTAAGCGACTACAACAAATTGAAACATATATAAAAGGGCTTCAATAAAGCATGGCAAAAATAACAACCGAATCCGAGGAAGTTCCGCCCGTGTATTGAATATTGCTGCCATATCTGGTCGGGTGCCCTTGCTGCTCTCCTTGGGCTTCTTGACAAAATACAAAGGAGGATCTGTAACGTGGTTGATACTGACTTGGCAGACCGGCTGCAGCCGCTCTCTCACCGGCGTTATGTGGCTTCCCTGTGCCTCTTCTACAAGTACTTTCATGGCTTCTGCTCCGATGAGCTTAGATCACTGGTGCCGCCTAAGCACGAATTTACACGAGATACTAGATTAGCAACTAGGTCCCACCCTTTTACAGTTAAACAGATAAGATGTAACCGTAATTTCTACTCCAACAGCTTCTTTTCTCGCGCTTCCCGCCTGTGGAACTCCCTTCCACAAGTCTGCTTTCCCGACAGTTACAATCTCCAGGTGTTTAAATGTAGGGTCAATAGACACCTCCTATCACACTAACTTCCAATTATTCTCAGAACACTCTCATCTACCCAACCCTCATTCTTGGTATCCTTACCCGCCTATCACCCACCCTCTGACATTTCCTATATTTAATCAGCCTTTCTCCACTCTACGTAGCCCCCTGCGCAGTAGTGGCAGTGACATGCCTTGCTCGGGGTGAAACGCTTATAAAAAAAAAAAAATAAAATAACGTAACACGACAGTTTACTCCTGCCTCGATCAAAAATCTGCCGAGGCCGACAAAGCAAACCTCGCAACCGAGCTTGAAAAGGACCTCCAATCCGCAGTGGACTGGTGTAAGAAATGGCTCGTGAATTTTAATGCTACTAAAACGAAGCTGCTATTTATTAGCGATCACAGACCATCGTTGCTACCCGCCATGCGCATGGATCAGGTTAGGCTCCCTGAAAGTAAAACACTACGCCTCCTCGGGCTAACTCTCACATCAGACTTCAAGTGGAATGACTATATAGAATCCATAGCTCATTCTGCTGCTAAGAAGGTCGGTTTTTTGTGTAGGGCCAGGAAGTTTTTCTCGTCTGAAAGAATCCTGCACATATATAAATCTACCATCCGCCCATGCATTGAATATTGCTACCATATCTGGTTGGGTGCTCCTGCAATTCACCTAAGGTGTCCTTGACAAAATCCAACGGAGAATCTGTAATGCAATTGATCCTGACTTGGCAGCTAGGATAGAGTCGCTTTCTCACCGACCCAGTGTGGCTTCCTTGTGTCTCTTCTATAAATACTTTCACGGCTTCTGTTCCGATGTACTTAGCTCACTAGTACCCGCTATATATGAATTTACTCGAGACACAAGATTATCAACTAGGTCCAACCCTTTTACTGTGAAACCAATAAATTGTAAACGCACATTCTATTCCAGCAGCTTATTTTCTCGCACTTCAGTCCTATGGAATTACCCAACCCCGTTTACTTGCTTCCCGACAGCTACAATCTCCAAAAATTTAAATGTAAAGTCAGTAGTCATCTCCTATCCTAACCTGCATCCTCTCTCTCATGCTCCTTTCTCCGTCCACTCCACTTTCATCAGTATTCTCATCCTTCTCTTACCCTCTTCTTGATATCCCTTGTAATCTGTTACTCTTTCTTATACGCATCTCTACGCATTAAAATTTTGCTAGAAACAAAGAAGAGAGTACCGGATTACTATGTGATGTCAGTTATTCAATAATGCAGTCGATGTTGGACAATATCATCAAAGATGAAGGAAAAACTTGAAGCAGCTGAAATGTGGTTCTACAGAAGGATGCTGCGGATATCATGGACCGAGCATGTGAGCAATGACGAGGTTTTGGAAAGTATGGAAGCGCAAAGGAAATTAATACTGAGCATCAGAAAGAGACAGCTGAAGTTCCTGGGATATGAAATGAGGAAGGAAGGCTTAGAGAACCTGATACTAACAAGCCAGATAGAGGGAAGGAGAAAAGGGAAAAACAGCATGTAACGTAGATGGCTGGCCTGAGTAGATGAATGGCAAAACCGGGGTTGTGTGGTATAACAGGAGAAAGCATGCTAGGAGCCACCAGGGATAGGGAGACGTGGAAGGCTATGATCGCCTATGTCCTGAAAGGACAAGGCACATAGAAGAAGAAGAAGAAGAAGAAGAAGGCCTTAAACATAACGATTAGAAGCTCGGCCTCTCAACGGTGTATAATGGTTATGTGGGTAGTACTATGAACTCTCAGAAATTTTTTTATAATTTTTATTAACACACGTCTTCATTTAATAATAATAAGAATAGAACTAGAACATCCCTATAGAAATATTATTGGTATATAAAAGAAAAAAAATTCCACATTTAAATAGAAAAATTTAAAAAAAGCTAGAATATGTAATTCTTTAAATGATCCATGCCTCTTGTTTCTATATGAAAAACTATATATTATCAAATTTCTTAAGAATACAAACCTATTAAATAAACATAATTAAATAGATGCCTTTTTTAAACGTTGCAAAATGTTCACTTTAGAATATGGTTAAAATAATTCTTCATAAAAAATATTTATTATCTTTTATATATCTATTAATTTGTTTTCTATGATGAAAGAATAATAATTAAATAGATATTAAAATAATTAAATAAATACTTAAATTATTAATAATTAAATAGGTATTAAAATAATTAAATAAATACTTAAATTATTAATAATTAAATAGGTATTAAAATAATTAAATAAATACTTAAATTATTAATAATTAAATAGGTATTAAAATAATTAAATAAATACTTAAATTATTAATAATTAAATAGGTATTAAAATAATTAAATAAATACTTAAATTATTAATAATTAAATAGATATTAAAATAATTAAATAAATACTTAAATTATTAATAATTAAATAGATATTAAAATAATTAAATAAATACTTAAATTATTAATAATTAAATAGATATTAAAATAATTAAATAAATACTTAAATTATTAATAATTAAATAGATATTAAAATAATTAAATAAATACTTAAATTATTAATAATTAAATAGGTATAAAAATTTGTATTATGATATTAAAATTGTATTAGAATTTAATAATATTATAAGAGATTTTATAAAAATAATAAAATGGATATTAAACTTTTTGATGAATAGATATTAATTTTTTTGACAAACTAAAAATTAAAATGCAACGTATTCTGAATGGAAATAAAAATAGTATAATTACACTCAAAGTTCCCTTTAAGTCAGATCAAAAAATAAAATCTTGTCTTTCTTTCTTTCTTCTTTTTTGTTTTAGAAAAGGATGGCATACAGAGAGAATCATTTTGTAACAATAATGGATACATCAACGGAAATGGAGTCTAGACAGGGGCTTTGATCAACTGACACTTTTGCCCTTAAGATTGAAAGAAGAAATCACGTATTCCCCAAAAATATAAACTTTTTTCAAATTTAAAATGAATCTCTATTTTGATTAGTTAAATTGTAGACACACATACTTTTTTTCTGTTTTCACACATCCATAAATAACAAACGTATTGTTTCTTAACTTCAAATGAAAATCATTTTCACAAAAATGACCTAACAATGCCAGATGATGAGGTAAACATCTCGAAATATAGAAATTTCCTTGTCTCAATGTAAACTATATATAAATTAAAAAAAAAAAACCCTACTGAAGGTCCATCAAAATAATAAAAAAAGTGCTCAATATCGCACAATGTGTTAGAGCTAAATATTATAATTTACATTTTGGTCGTTCCCGAAACGTGAAACCGGCTGCAACCCGTAAGTGCAATCTTCAGGCCGTCGGAATGCGTAGCTAAATTATCTAGAAATATTTATACCCCAGATGAGGGGGGAGAGAGAGAGAGAGAGAGAGAGAGAGAGAGAGAGAGAGAGAGGGAGAGAGAGAGAGAGAGAGAGAGAGAGAGAGAGAGAGAGAGAGAGAGAGAGAGAGAGAGAGAGAGAGAGAGAGAGAGAGAGAGAGAGAGAGAGAGAGAGAGAGAGAGAGAGAGAGAGAGAGAGAGAGA